>OX453089.1:54182579-54672579 GCA_949708635.1 Hirtodrosophila cameraria
CAGCGTTGGTATTTGTGGCTCAGATGTGCATTATATGACAAAGGGTCGCATTGGCCACTTTGTTCTGACCAAGCCTATGATCATTGGCCACGAAAGTGCCGGCGTGGTGGCCAAAGTGGGCAGCAAGGTTCGAAATTTGGTTGTGGGTGATCGAGTTGCTATTGAGCCAGGCGTTCCCTGTTCCAAATGTGAACATTGCAAGCAGGGTAGCTACAATCTGTGTGCTGACATGGCCTTCTGTGCAACGCCACCCTTCGATGGCAATCTGACTAGGTACTACAAACATGCGGCGAACTTTTGCTACAAGCTACCCGATCATGTGAGCATGGAGGAGGGAGCCTTGCTGGAACCCCTCTCAGTGGGCGTGCATGCCTGCCGACGTGCTGGTGTCGGCCTGGGCTCAAAAGTGTTTATACTGGGCGCAGGACCAATTGGATTGGTTACTCTAATTGTGAGTGGTAACCTAAACCTGCGAACTTTGAATGATTAACTAATTACATTTAAATGATTTAAGGTTGCGCAATCCATGGGTGCTTCAGAGATTTTAATTACCGATCTCGTGCAAGATCGTCTGGATGTTGCTAAGGAGCTGGGTGCCACACATACGCTTCTAACGGAGCGGGATGAGACCGTTGAAAAAACCGCGGAGCGTGTACGTCAAACAATGAGCGACGAGCCTGATAAGTCAATCGACTGTTGTGGAGCTGAAAGCAGCACGCGTTTGGCGATCTTTGTAAGAAATATATATCAAACAGTAATAACTTTTGATTGAACTTATCTAAACATCATATTTTCGACAGGCTACGAGATCTGGCGGAGTTGTTGTTATTGTTGGCATGGGTGCGGCAGAAGTAAAGCTTCCTTTGTTCAATGCGTTGGCACGTGAGGTGGATATACGCGGAGTGTTCCGTTATTGCAATGAGTGAGTAGCCGCCTTAATATATGTAAATACTTCAGTTTTCAGATAATTGATTTTTATATCATTATAGCTATTCTGCTGCCTTGGGACTGGTCGCTTCCGGCAGTATAAATGTAAAACGTCTTGTCACACATCATTTTGACATCACGGAGACTGCAAAGGCATTTGAAACAGCCCGGTATGGTCTAGGTGGAGCCATTAAAGTTATGATTCACGTACAGCCCAAAAATACAAATAATTCTGTCAAGTTTTAGCTATGCATTACAGCAAACCTTGCATCATTAATCAAAAAAGCAAATTAAGCGCAAACTGTAAATTATTTGCTTTTCAATAAAATTTGAGTTATTTTCTTAAAGTTTCGCTTTGTTTTGGCAGCTGACTTACTACACAATTGACTAACATGATTTATTGCCTCTGTACTTATTTTCGCCTGAGATGCACCATTTTCAGTCCTTTGACACAAATGATACGAAACTTTACCAATGATTGCGGCAAGCGAAGATTTAGCAACTTGGGTCGAGATTCTTGCCAAAACCTATCGGTAAGTATGTACATATATTAAAGAATATATGAATGATTTGAATAAAGCCAGGAGCAAAGCTTAGCAGTTCTAATAGTTAAATAAATAATAGCTTGAGGCGGCAACTATTGCTTTTTATTTACATATATAAAATTTATAATACAGTGCTGTAATTAGCATTATCAGCAGCAGCTGCACTTGTACACAGTATGCATATAACAAACTAATGCACACCTACTTTGTTAATAAATATAATATACATTATATACAACTGTTTGTCCTAACTAAGTAAATGAGTAGCCATAATCAAGTTTTTATACTACGAATAGTAAGAAGTGAGTAGGTTGTATGCACTTTTCGAAATAGACAGGGGCGGGCAAAGCCGGACAATAACTACTAGCGTGGACTACACACATGCAGTGGCGGATCCATGATCTCCTTCAGTAGGGGCTAATTTTGTTTTAAAATGTTTTTTAGACAATTTAAGATTTCCTTGCAATTAACTAATTTCCGAACTCTTGCATACAAAAAAATAATCGTGTTTTGAGCCCAAGCAAATTTATATCGTCTGCAAAAATTACTAATTTTTCAATTCTCTATTATTACTACAGAACATCAAGTTAACCCCAATCAATTTTAGTTTGATATGAAATATAAATGATAACATCAATGTCATTAAAATAAAATTAAATAGTATCAGAATGATACGAAAAAAAATATGAGTATTATCTTTATTCGAATGTAATATTGATATTTTCGAAAATATTAAATTGGTATTTCGCTATAAAGCTATTTATACTCTGTTTTCCAAAATGGAAAAAAGAGTATATTGGGTTTGTGAAATGTCCGTCTGTCCGTCCGTCCGTCTGTCTGTCTGTATGAACGCAGGTTTTTTCCACAGTTTTGAAGCTAGAGCAACCAAACTTGGTATACATATTGGTATATACCATAGGCAGACAAAGTGTCAAGATCTCCCCCCACCCCCACCCCTTCCCCCACAAACCGCAAAAACCTATATCTTCCACAGTTTTACAGCTAGGGTTACCAAATTTGACATACAGACTACTGACCACATACTTGACCGACCTGCCAAAAAAAAAATATGCCACGCCCACTACCGCCCCCGCAAATGAACTAAACCAGTATCTCCTACACCCTTATAGCTAGAAACCCCAAATTTTGCAGTATGACTCCATTTGAACTCATCGATAGATTGGAGAAAAAAAATTTTGCCACGCCCACCCCCGCCCCAGTAAACGAGCGAGCATTTTGACAAGTACGCGTCTCGCTCTGCTTTGGGCGTTTGCAGCTTTCTGCACTTAGTAGAAAGAATTTTATAGTTCGTAGCATATTAATAGTCTTTAAAAGAATTTAATTTAATATACGTACAGAAAACAGAGTATATCGCAGTCGGGTGAGCTCGACTGCAACGTTCTTACTTGTTTTGATATGAGAAAACATAAAATTGAAGCAAAAAAGAAAAGTAAAAAAATCACATTCCAATCTTAAAATGGAAATTTGGCATATTTTTTAGTGAAAATGTTAAAATCTCACTGCCAATTAGTCATTTTACAATTCCTGTTTAAAATTTTTCATAGTGTAATGCACTGAATTCTAACGTTTGTAATTCTGTGGAAGATGCACGAAATCAGATTAGATTATCTAAGGCGATGCAAGATAAAATATTTTTATTTTTGATAAGCACGAATCCATTTCTTCAGATTTTAGAACTGATGTTTTTATTATACATGAAGCATCTTTGGAATATTGTTTGCCTTAATTACAAATGAGATAATTGTAATTTTTGTACTCCAGAGGCCCCATAAACCCCCTGGATCTAACACTGTACACATGTGTACATATATGTAAATATTTAGTTATTTATGTATACTCGAATATGTATATACTTAATGCAAACTAAATTGTTGGTAGAGTACTAGGGATCAGCCATATTTAACACTTTGAATAATCGATCAGAATGTGCCAACCTTTTCTTGGAAACATATACAAGTATATACGATTAATCAAAAAATCAGAAAATATGTAACGGAAAAAGCAAAGGATAACCTGACGGCTGTTTTGCATGGTATTGAAGACTTGCGCTTGGTAAGATAAAGATAAACAAACCAACTAAGCTAAGCTAACTAAAAGTGACATTCAAAATTGTAAAATGTAGGAACAACGTCCTATACCTGAGGTATCCGATGATGGTAACTAAAAATTTTTTATTATTTTTATTATAAAAATTAATCTTGTTAACAGAGGTTTTGTTGGCCATCGACAGCGTTGGTATTTGTGGCTCAGACGTGCATTATATGACAAAGGGTCGCATTGGCCACTTTGTTCTGACCAAGCCTATGATCATTGGCCACGAAAGTGCCGGCGTGGTGGCCAAAGTGGGCAGCAAGGTTCGAAATCTGGTTGTGGGTGATCGAGTTGCTATTGAGCCAGGCGTTCCCTGTTCCAAATGTGAACATTGCAAGCAGGGTAGCTACAATCTGTGTGCTGACATGGCCTTCTGTGCAACGCCGCCCTTCGATGGCAATCTGACTAGGTACTACAAACATGCGGCGAACTTTTGCTACAAGCTACCCGATCATGTGAGCATGGAGGAGGGAGCCTTGCTGGAACCCCTCTCAGTGGGCGTGCATGCCTGCCGACGTGCTGGTGTCGGCCTGGGCTCAAAAGTGCTTATACTGGGCGCAGGACCAATTGGATTGGTTACTCTAATTGTGAGTAGTAACCAAAAACTGAGATGCTTTAACGACTATATTTTCACGTTTTAAGGTCGCCCAATCCATGGGTGCTACAGACATTTTAATTACTGATCTGTTACAAGATCGTCTGGATATTGCTAAGGAGCTGGGTGCCACACATACGCTACAAATGGAGGGTGCTGAGCCCGCGGAACAAGTCGCACATTGCGTTCGTGAAATAATGAGCGGTGAGCCGGACAAGTCAATTGACTGTTGTGGAGCTGAAAGCAGCACGCGTTTGGCAGTCTTTGTAAGATCTGGATAGAAATAAAAAAATGTATTTAATTTAATTAATGCCCAAATCTAACTTACAACAGTCTACGAGATCTGGCGGAGTTGTTGTTATTGTTGGCATGGGTGCCTCAGAAGTAAAGCTACCTCTGTTCAATGCTTTGGCACGTGAGGTTGATATACGCGGAGTGTTTCGTTACTGTAATGAGTGAGTTATTGCCTCAATAAATTCACCAGCTTTTAGATAGTCAATTGTAATACTCCGGTAGCTATTCCGCCGCCCTGGCACTGGTCGCTTCCGGTAGTGTGGATGTAAAGTGTCTTGTCACACATCATTTTGATATCACGGAGACTGCCAAGGCCTTTGAAACAGCTCGTTGTGGTCTAGATGGAGCTATTAAAGTGATGATACACGTACAACCGAGAAATACGAACAATCCTGTTGAATTTTAGTTGTACATAGCAAACGTTTCATTATTAATCAAAAATATGTATTCGTGTGCAAGCAAGCTATAAATTATTTCGTGTGTAATAAAATTCAAGGTATTTATTTTAGATTTCTAAATTTCATAAAAATTGGTATTCGCGTAGTTTTGGCAGTTTATAAAAACTACACAATTGGCAAAAATGTTGCATGGACGATTTACACGTAGCATTTATTCATATTTTCGAATGAGGTATGTCATCTATCGACCACTGCCCCAAATGATCCGAAACTTTAATGAAGGGGAAGCTGGTGCTGATGATCAAATCAAGAAAATTCAACTAAAGAATTCTATGGATACACCTGAAAAACTCAGACAAAATGCAACATCCACTACACCAGAACCGCACATAGAAGAAAAAGCAAAGGCGCCCAATATTCATCAAGAAAATAATAAAAAATCGATCATCGTTACGAGTTATCAGAATAGCAAAACAACTGAAAGGTCAATTCAATCATATGAAAATCCGGAATCAGTCAATACCAATATTAAGTCAATTTCTTTAGCTAAAGAGTTTGAGAGTTTATCAGAAATTAAAAACTTGAGTATCCAAAGCAAAAGCAAACCGATTTCAGTTTTATCTGAAAATAAAAAAAAGGTCCAGCCTGGTTGTCGCATTGAAATGACGATAGCGACTGTGGATAATACAGTCGAGCCATTTGTATTTTCAACTAATCTTGAAAATTTGCATTATGAAGCTAAATCCTTTCAAATCGAAACAAATTACAGTTCTGATAAACCGTGTTATAAAACCAAAGCAGAAGAAATTGTTTCTGATGTTAAGAAAACTGATCCAGTTGATGGGAATGATGAAAGTGTTGTTGATTCGGATATCAAAAAAACAGGTTTAGTTGTTGAGAATGATAAAAGTGTTGCACATCATGAAGAATCTATTCCTGAAAGTGTTCCACCATTGAAGGGCACGATTGCAACGCTTTTTTTATCCAAAGAACAAGCAGAAAAGTCATCCAATGATTGTGAAGAAAAATCAAAAAAACAATTTAGCCAAAATATAAGCAACGACATTCATGCGCAGACAGAGTCTTTAAGAAACCATATTGAGATGATTGATTCAATACCAAAAGTGGAAAGTTTATTATCGGAATCTCAAGATAAACACATTGAAACGACGGTATCGACTATGGATACCAAGGTGGAGCAAGCTGTTGGGGACCTGACTTCTGCTATCAAAGTTTCACCGGTTGCAGAATCAGTATCAGTTCAGTCTTTCAATGCCGAAAACTCACAGGACGCTTCTAAAACATCAGTTGAAAAAAAAGTAACTGTACAAACTGAGTCATTAAAAGCAACTTCTCCTACTATACAAAAAGATTTCATAAAATCAGCTTTGCCTATTGGGAAAACCGCATTTTCTGGAACTGAAACTTTAAAAGGGCAGTTCAGTTGCAAGTCTGCGACAAGTGTAACTGCTCATGTAGTATCCAAAAGCGCGAATGTTGCATCTGAAATACCAATAAACCCCAAGTCTGAATTCAATTCTCAGGCTAAGCCCACGTTTCCCCAAGCACAAGAAACAAAAGCAATAAATACTGATCAAGAAATGTTCGAAACCCGTAATGACGATGTAAGACATTCAGTAACAAAAGTAAAGGGATTATCAGAAACTAGAAACCTGAGAATATACAGTTCCAAAACAGATGCTTTGGATGCACAGCCTTGTGAAACTGCACCCACTGTGAATGAGAACGTTGAACATTTTGGTTCTGCAACTAAAGTTACGGCATTGCCTTTTAGTATTAAGCAATTTCCGATCCACACATATGACAAAGTTGCAACAATCACATATAACTCGAACTCAAAACGCAATTGCAAAGAAACTCCCAACTTGAAAACTTCTGGAAATATTGCTGCACCAGTTCTTGATGCTCCGGTGCAGTCTTCCAAGGCCGTAAATTCGCAAGACATTTGTGATGAATCAGGTGATAAAAACAAAGCTAATCAAATTGATTCATACAATGTTACTAGTTTAAAACGAGTACCTCATCGAACTGTACAACTTAAATCTTTTAATCCTATACATGATGTCAAAAAATATATTGCGGTTGATAGAACAGCAGAATTTCCTCATTCACAGTTGCGTTCTGAATCGAATTCAAATGTTTTGTCTCAGCAGAGCAATGAAGATATTGACAGTAAAACGGTTCCAGCTCTATCTCAAGCCCAGGCTAGTTGTAAGATTAACCCGACTCCAACTGAATCGGTTAATTTTTCTACTAAATTTGTGCGTGTGCGTGCTGAAGCTAAGCTCTCTCAGAACCAATCAGATAACAAAGCTAACAAAGTCAATGAATCAATTAACAAATCTACTTTTGGTAAAACAGCTTCAATCAAGTCTGAAAGAATGGATAAACAAGCAGCTGCCAAAGTTGAATGTACTGAAGACTCCGGGATTCAAGCATCAAAATCTTTCTATCAAGGTGGTATCAATATTAGTAACGCTGATGTTGAAAAAAACGAGAAAGATCTTAACACTGATAGTGTTAATAGATTGTTGTCGTTTTCGAAGTCAGCTGAAAAATATAATCCTGTGGATGCAATTTTTGAAGTAAATAAATCGAATTTATTTACATATTCTGAAAATAAAAACACCGAAAGGGCAGAGTTAAAAAATGTAATTAAAGCCGAAAGCGATTTGACACCTGGTGAGCTTTATAACTCAAAGATAGAGGGTAGTGTATATGAAGACCTAGGCGATTATAAAGCTCCAAAAGAAAAAAAATTTGATCATAAAAAGTCAAAATCATATCAAGCCAAAGTAAAAGAACAAAAAGTTAATGAAAAAAATAAGGAGAGGGAATCAGAAGAAATAAAAGCTGAAGCCGATTTGACACCAGAAGATCTTTATAACTCCAAGACAGAGGGTAGCATGTATGAAGAACGCGATTATAAAGATCCAAGAATAAAAAAATTCTATGATCGTAGGTCAGGTTATCAAAAGAAAGTAAAAGAAGTAGAAGAAGATCAAACAAACGTTAACCGAGGAAATGAGTCTGCTACGAAAGATGACAATATAGAGATAAGTGAAAACCCGGAGTATGTGCAACCAGCACCTCTACCAAAACAAAAAAGAAAATTGTCAATTTTCCAGTATCTGTCTGAATTGATTTTGGGAAAAAAGAAAAACAACGAAAGTAATCGCAGAGGTCTTTCCACCTACTCTGGTACTCGTAGTATGTGCTCAAACACCTGGAAAATTAACCGCAAACCAAAAACCAAGAAATCACAAAAAAATAAGACAAAATTAAATAAAACAAAATCATTGTACAATGATACATATATTACGCCAGATCTGGCAAAACGTGGTCTGGGCGCCAAGACTATACGTGAAAAGCGAAGCAAGGTGTACAAGAACAAAGACAAGAAGAAAGGATCCAGGAGATATTTCGCTAATCAGGTCAATAAGCCACTCTCAGACGAGCTGGTCATGCCACAGCCAATAATGATACCAAATTTATCAGATGAGACACAGATACCGACCACATCCCAGAACAGTATTGTTATATTCGGTGGTGAAAAAACTGTAACTAAACATCATTTTGTTAACTTGGCTAGTAAAGTTGATGAAACTGAAATTAAGGGCGGCTCTCAACACAAATGTACGGACAAAAGTGTTCGAACAAAACTAAAGAATCAGGATGACAATTGTGATATTGATATTCAAGGCGGCTCTACAAAGTGTTTGGAGAAGATTAAATCATTAAAGAAATCCAACAAATCCAACAGTTGCGGCAAGCGAAACTTTAGCAACTTTTGCCAGAACCTATGGGTAAGTACAAATATAATGAGTTTCACAATAATATGACAGATCATATAAAAATACAATTAAATAAAATGCAGATAAATAGTATTATCAGCCCCCGTTTGTTTCTGTATTCAATGTCACATCGAGGTGAGTGACGTCGGCTATAGCTTACTACTGCTACTATATACTACTTATGTATATATTTATATACGTGTACTAGCTATAGCTGATAAGGCCTCACAAATGAGCAGCGCTTTTATTTAAATAAGCTAAGAGTGCACAAAATTTGTAAACAAAAATCACTTAGGTTATTTGTAGGTCAGTAACATTATTATTTATAAATTCGGAAACAGTATTATCTATTTTCAGACTCGTCAAAGCGCACTGAGAGTCATAAGTAAAGAACGTCGATGAAGAACTCAAACGAACCAGGTTGTCCAAATGCTGAAATAAATATAATATTATTAAATATTTAAAAAAAAATATGTGAAAATAAACTCCAACTTTGATCAATTCCATAATTGTTTGCCACTTGTTACTTAATTTTTTTTTTGTTTAGATACATACAAATCATCATGGATTGTATATACTTATATGAATGTTGAAAAACAAATGTCGGATAAATTTGTGAAGCACCTTATTTCCGCACGGTCATTTAATTAATCATTAGCGAGTTTTGAAAAACAAATTTTATGAATGTCGGGTAAATTTGTGAAGAGCCTATTTTTCGCACGGTCATTTAATGTAGCTTAATAAATGAACAATGTTAGTAAAAATGTACATATATAATGACAACACAGATTTCAATTGCACTTATTGTTACCGCGTGACCATAGAAATTTTAAATAGTATCTGATAGTTGTCTATGATAGGAATGTGGTTGCGAATATAGTTCTAGAATCCATAACATAAGTTCAGTAAACTCGAGTTTTTTAAACGAGATTCCAATCAATTTATTATCAGGCCTGTTCCAATTATCGAGAACTTTTCATTTCATATCGATTTTGATATAGTGTTCCAATTGTCCAATAAAAAAAGCAATCGTTCCTGCTTTTTAAAGATTACATCGAAAACTTTTCAATCCATTGTCTAACAAGAAAATGTTTTTAAGCCGGATTTGACATCGACATTCGGAATTCAGAACAGCAAGATATATACTTGTATAATATATCAAATTAAAACTCCTCTACGCGAGGTTAAAGTCTAAGGACGATGCATATTTAAGCCATAAAACTTCTGATATCGAATTTTGTGACGAAGTATTTTCTGATTTTGCAAAAAGGAGCATACTCGGCCTACTCGTTAAGGTCTATTGCAGTAGTAGTTGTAGGAGTAGATACACAAAACAGGCAATAACTTGTGAAGATAAATTATGACAGATATGTGTTGTATACCAATATATAACTTGAGAAATTTCAATGGCTACAACATTTATAAATTTTATTAAAATTGATTAGACCAGTTTCTTTTAAATTGCAAAAATGTACAAGAAAAAAGTTATTTCACCTGAAGTTTTCTACCTGAGTTTTTAAGGAAAAACTGACAAGGTAAGCTTAAAAGATCTTAAAAATACCTTTGCAAGGAAATGTAGAAAGTGTCTGTAGCTTCTTTTGTTTGGAAGGTCTAGAGGTTTTTAGCGTTTTCCCGCTAAACTAGCGGTTTTAAGAAAATTTGTGGAACAAACGTTTCTTCAATTATGATGGGGAACAAGTCCAAAAAATTCTAGACAGCTACCTCAAACAAACAGACAAACTGACAACCTTTTCATCTCAATTTTTAAAAGCCACTCTAATTTTAAAATGTTCATAACTTTTGAACGAATTGTCAGATTGGGATGAACGTGACACCACGTTCGACGCGTCTTCAGAATTAGAACATTTGTGCGTTTAAACAAATTACCAAAAAGCCCCAACGGCCCCAAAAGCTCCAATTGTTCAAATTTATCCTTCACACCTGCTCGAGTATATCTTATGAAGCAGGTGAGTTACCAAAAGTTTTGGTATGCAGTTTTCTCAGTTAAAGTAATATATTTCGATCAGCATATAGCTTGATCTGATCGGACACTCACAGCAAATATTTGATTCTTGCTGTATATAATGCAGGTCGCCGTTTGAACATTTCGTGCTGATTCGTCCCTAGCGTGTACTGCCGTCCACAGTGACAATGTATACATATATATTTATATTAATACAAGTGACGGAAAATTTGTTCGATTTTTTTAAACTTTGAGATATCTGTCATCGTAAATTGCA
Organism: Hirtodrosophila cameraria; assembly: GCA_949708635.1. Taxonomy (NCBI): domain Eukaryota; kingdom Metazoa; phylum Arthropoda; class Insecta; order Diptera; family Drosophilidae; genus Hirtodrosophila; species Hirtodrosophila cameraria. The sequence continues at coordinate 54,193,506 of OX453089.1, forward strand.
AAGCTTCTATTACAATGAAATAAAGCTACACTTCTTTTTTAAATTTTACCCGGAGCAGACCTTCAAAATTTTTCGTAAATTGAAAAAAAATTAAATTAATAAACTAGCTCGGCTTTAAAATGTTTAGACGAACGGTTTTAACTTTAGGTAACAACAGCAGATATAGGTTTCTATTATGTAAGGGTATGGTACAGAAAGTAGATAAGCCTAAGATTGCCAATCAGAATATGAGTGTCGTGCTCAATAACAATGTGAAAAGACCCACAGAAGAGTTACAGACAGAAAGTAAGTATTTCATCCAAGATCAAATATATATATAATTTACGCGGAAACTTGTTTAGATGCAGACTTTGGGAAATTCAAGATGGTTGTTCGAAAATACAGTGAATGCAATCAAAACAAATCAGATAAACTTAAAGAACAATGCAAAATATTGGCAAATAAACTCAGAATGGCGTGTAACCAGTTAGTCAAGGAAGAAATAAGCAAAGAATCGGGCGATTTAAAGAAAATTAGCAGAGATCCATGTAAAAAAGAAAAGCCAAAGAACAAAGATTTGTCCCAAAAAGAAAGGTGCGATAAAATGGCTAAGCTGACATTGAAGAAGCAGTGTAAGAAATTGAAAGATCAAGCAAAGTGCAAGCCAAAGAAGGAAAAAAAGCCAAAGACAAAGAAAACCAATATCAGGCGTTTTAATATTGATAATTATTGTAAAAAACTGAAGTTAAAGAAACAATGCCAAAAAATGGCTGAAAAAGAAATGTGCGTACAAATGGCTAGGCTTGAAAAACTACAACGAAAGTGTAAGAAATTGGCCGATGAAGTAATGTGTAAGCCAAAGAAAAGTAAGAAGAAGGAAATAAATTGCAAAGAAGTGGCCCTAAGAGAGCAGTGTAAAAAATTAGCCAAAAAAGATAAGCTTGCAAGACTAAAAAAACAGGTCAAGAAATTGGCTTTACAAGAACAGTGCGAAAAAATGGCTAGAAAAGCAACTGTCGAAGAAAGAAAAAGACAATGCAAGAAATTAGCCGATGAAGATAATTCCAAAAAGGACGAAGCAAATAAAAAGAATAAACAAAATAAGCTGAAAAAACTAAAAATGCTGTGTAAGAAATTGGCCCTAAAAGAACAGTGCGATAAATTAACTAAAAAAGCTAAACTGGAGGAACAGAAAAGAAAATCGAGCAATAAGTCAAAGAAAAGTAATAAAAATAAAGGAAATAGACGAGCTATGCTGGAAAATCTGAAAAAAAAGTGCAAGAAATTGGCTTTAAAACAAAAGTGTGATAAATTAGCTAGAAAAGCTAAGATGGAAGTTGAAAATCCATGTAAAAAAGAGAAGCAATGTTATGAAAAGGTCGAAAAAGAGAAGTGCAATAATGTGGAGAAGCTCGAAAAACTTAAAAGGCAGTGTAAGAAGTGGTCAGATGCGTGTAAGGCACAGGGAAAATGTAAGCCCAATCAAGGTAGTGATGATGATCCTTGCAAAAAAGCAAAGCAATGCAATGAAAATGTCGGAAAAGAGAATTGCAATAATGTGGAGAAGCTAGAAAAGCTAAAAAAGCAGTGCAAGAAGTGGGCAGATGCGTGTAAGTCACAGGATAAATGTAAGTCAAAGAAGGATAGTGGAGATCCTTGCAAAAAAGAGAAGCAGTGCAATGAAAAGTTTGCAAAAGAGATCTGTAATAATTTGGAGAAGCTGGAAAAACTAAAAAAGCAGTGTAAGAAGTGGGCAGATGCGTGTAAGGCACAGGGAAAATGTAAACCAAAAAAGGATAGTGATGATTATTGCAAAAAAGAGAAGCAATGCAACGAATTGGTCGAAAAACAGAAGTGTGATAATGTAGAGAAGCAAGAAAAATTGAAGAAGCAGTGCAAGAAGTGGGCAGATGCGTGTAAGTTACAGGATAAATGTAAGTCAAAGAAGGATAGTGGAGATCCTTGCAAAAAAGAAAAGCAATGCAATGAAAAGTTTGCAAAAGAGATCTGTGATAATTTGGAAAAACTAAAAAAGCAATGTAAGAAGTGGGCAGATGAGTGTAAGGCACAAGGAAAATGTAAACCAAAAAAGGATTGTGATGATCCTTGCAAAGAAGAGAAGCAATGCAATGAAAAGTTTGCAAAAGAGATCTGTGATAATTTGGAGAAGCTGGAAAAACTAAAAAAGCAGTGTAAGAAGTGGGCAGATGCGTGTAAGGCACAGGGAAAATGTAAACCAAAAAAGGATAGTGATGATCCTTGCAAAAAAGAGAAGCAATGCAATGAATTGGTCGAAAAACAGAAGTGTGATAATGTAGAGAAGCAAGAAAAATTGAAGAAGCAGTGCAAGAAGTGGGCAGATGCGTGTAAGTCACAGGATAAATGTAAACCAAAGAAGGACAAGTCTGAGGATAAGTGTAAGCCAAAAAAAAATAGTAAATCAGAAAAGCTTGAAAAACAATGCAAAGAAATGGCTGAAAAAGAAAAGTGTAATCAAATGGCTAAAAAGGAAAGACTTAGGGAGATGTGTAAGAAATGGGCAGCTGCAGCGAAAATACTCTCAAAGAAGGATGAGTGTAAGCCAAAGAAGGACGAGAGTAAAGCAGAAGATAAATGTAAGCCAAAGAAAAGTGGTAAATCAGAAAAGCTTGAAAAACAATGCAATGAATTGGCCTTGAAGGAAAAGTGCGATAAATTGGCTAAGCTAGAAAAATTGAAAAAGCAGTGTAAGAAATTGGAAGATGAAGCCAAGCTCAATGAAATGGCTAACTTTAAAAAACTCAAAAAGCAGTGCATAAAATTGGCCGTAGAAAAAATGAGAAAAGAAAGGAAGGCAAGGAAAACCCGTTCCAAAAAAGCGTCTGAAAAAAGAAAGTCACTAGAAGAAAGCAAAAAGAACAAAAAGTGGACGCCCAATCCTTCCTCTACTAACTTAAATCCTAACGAGCGAACCTCTCGAAAATATCACGGGAATAAATTAAGAAAAGCATGCCAAAAATTATGGAAGAAGAACCTAGAATGTAGTTAAAAAAGCCAATCTTTTTATTTTGATCTGAATGGTTGCCTTAAATATTGAAAAGTTAACAAACAACGTCTAAACTAAAAACATCGGCCAGATAATATTGAATTTATATAAATGTTTTATAAATTTGAGTATAAATTTTGTCTATTTAAATCGTGTCTATTCATTTCGATATTTCAGGGTGGCTTTCATGGCTTGTTTGCGTTGAAGCTGTTGAACAAGTAAAAGTAGTCGAGGTTGCTCTATGGATGAGTTTTAAATCTAGTAGAAATCAACTATACATAATTATATAGTGTGCTTTAGACCGTACCAAACTAGTATGAAGTTTTAAAAGTCATAATCCCGTTCTCTCATCTGTTACGTTTAGTGAACAAAAATATATAAAATTAAAATAAAAACAAGTAAGAACGTTGCAGTCGAATGCACCCGACTGCGATATACTCTTTTTTTCGTTTTTTATTTTTGCTCAAATCTTTCAAGTTTTGCCATCAATTTAAGTTTGGTTGGGCCCGTTGTACAGGTTTGGGAGAAACAAACATTGCCCGATTGCAAGGGCTGGGGTGGGCGTGGCAAAATTATTTTTATTCAATCTATTTAATAGGACAATAGAATTCAACTTGCAAAATTTGGTGATTCTAGGTACAGGGGTGGTGGGCGTTGCGAAATTTTTTTTTGTCTAATCAATCAAGGTTGTGATAAGTAGCCTTTGTACAAAATTCGGTTACTCTAGCTATAAAACTGTGGAAGATATAGGTTTTTGCGGTTTAAGGGGGAAGGGGTGGGGGTGGGGAGAAGATATTGACACTTTGTCTGCCTATGGTATATACCAACATGTATACCAAGTTTGGTTGCTCTAGCTTCAAAACTGTGGAAAAAAACTGCGTTCATACGGACGGACGGACATTTCACACACCCAATATACTCTTTTTTCTCTTTTTTTCAAAAAAAATTAAAAAGAGTATAATTAAATTTTAAGTTTTAGGTGGATTGCAGAGGCTTTAAAGATTTGTATAGCACTCATCAGCAGTGTTGGTTTACAAACTCAATTTTGAAAATGTCGGCGTTGACTTGAATTTAAATTTATTTACCCTTTAAAAATTGTTAAAAGGGTATACCAATTCCGGTCAGAGTTTTGCCCCATAGGGTATTCAGTTAGTAATGATCATATTCTCCCATATGCATTGCGGTGTTACTAATTTTGTTAAACAATGTGTATTGAAAGAGATGCCTCCGACCCCATTAAATACATAATAATAATAATAATAATAATAATATGTATATATATTTTATGTTCGTCATTGGCAATATAGCCGAGTCGAACCAGCCATGTCCGTTTGCTTGTTTGCCAAAATGTGGAGGAAAAAATTACCAGTGGTGACAAAAAGAAATCAATGTTCAAAAATTAAGCTCAAAAACACTGATGAGTGCAAAAATCTAAAAAAAACCCGACTTAAAATGATTACTATTATTATACATATAATATTTCAAACATTTTGTCGACAATTTTTATACCCTTGCAGAGGGTATTATAATTTTGTCACGAAATGTGTAACGCATTGAAAGAGACGTCTTAGAAAAAAAAAATGTGTATATTCGTGATCAGCATCATCCGCCGTTTATATGCAAACTAGTCCCTCAGTTTAAGAGCTATCTTAATGAAACTTGGTACAGATTATTATTCTTTCTGCAAGCAGTACATATGTCAGAATCGGCCAAATCGGACCACTATAATATTCCTATGGCTGCCATAGGAACGATTGGTTGAAAAATAAGTTTTTGTTTGAAAAAACTTTTTGTTTTTCAAGATAACTCAACCAAACTCACTATGTCGAAGTTTTAGCACTTTTCACACATGTTGACAAAAAGTTCATCGAAATCGGACCACTATATCTTATAGTTGCCATATGAACGGTCGTAAAAACTGTTGTTTTTCAAAAGAACTCGCCCAAACTCGCTATATCTAACTTAAAGCACGTTCTACACTTGTTGACCAAATTTTATCAAAATCAGATCACTATATCTTATAGCTGCCATAGGAACGATCGGTTGAAAAATAAGTTTACTTATGCAAATCTTTTCTGTAAGGCAGGCCGAAGATAACATTTCTTTCTTGTTAAAATTTTAGAAGTTGACAGCTTTTGAAATGTGTTCAAGATTATTTTGATAAAAACCTACATGTTGTATACGTATTTTTTTGCTGAATCTTTAGAGCCTCTGTGAGCCACCTAAATTTTTATTTTAATTTTATTTATTTTTTATTACTTAAACGCATCGGATGAGAGCCCTGGAGTATGACTTTAAAAACATCATACTAGCTTGGTAAGGTCTAGCGTGCATATGTACAAAGTACTTTGTAATTATATATTGGCATTAATTGAGGCAACATTTTTCTTGATCTAATCATAAAAGTCTGAAAAGTTCTATATAGCTATATTATTTGATACTGATGCTATGACAAGCTATATGGTGTTGAGGACTCTGCCTACTTGTTACATGGTAACGAAAACAATTTAAGTATTTTTATTACATATTGCATATTTTATTACGAGACAAAACCGTAGGATTTATTAATTACGACTATCGCTCACATAAAAGAAAATATACTTACGAGTATGTATAATAAGTTGGATAATTGAGATTGCAAAACTGACAAACAATGCTTTTGTGCTTTTAAAAAAATGTATATGCTTTCTTTTGAACGGAAAGCGAATAAATAAATGCGAAAATAAAGAATCGCAATAAAAATTTAGCGTAGCGAAGGTAATTCAACAAACTTGAAGCACACTTGAATTATAATTGTTTTAAAATTGACTTAAGGACTCATAGCTGGTGCTGAAGCATTCTTGAATTGAAAAGTTGGATAGCGGGGAGCAAAAGCGCCATCACCAATCATTTGTGTGTGCTCCGAGTCATCTCGGTTGGCTATGGAAGGTGCACGATACTCGGTTTCCACGAACTGTGGAGGCGCTATAAGCAAAAAATTAATTGGAATGAATCTCACATCATAGAAGCTCCATATCTACTTACGTATATTTGGATAGAGTGCGCCACCTGCACTATTCGCGACATTCCAGCCAAGTGCACCACCTAAACCCCCATCGCCGGGTGGACTGACTGGACTAACTGGCTGTGTAGGTGCCAGTGAAGGATCTTCTACCTGCGGCTTTAGAGCAGCTAGCGGTATTGTGCCCAAAGTAATTGGCACTTTGCCAGTAAGATTACGATGCGGCCCACTAACATCGCACTCCACATGCAAATCATAATCCAAGGCAATTATGCCGCAATTGAGTAAATTAGTTGGGGGCAATGCGGGTATTTCCATTTGCTGCGTAAATGTGTGAGAATCTCCGCCGTTGACGGGTCCAATGCTCAGCTGAGCAATTACGACCTTGGACTCGCGTTTTTCACTACGTGGTTGATTCGTGTGGAACGTGACAAGTTTCCGTAACTCAAATTTAACAGCGGTAAGATTCACATTACTGGCATTATCCACTTCGCAGGTTATGGGCAACACTTGACCCGATACATAACCAGTTTGAGGTATGCTGGTGATGACAGAAAGTGGACCAGAGCGGCAACAGAAGCAACAAAATGACTTTTCCAACTCAAGTTTAAACGTTTCTTTAACACGTGGATTGAGATTCAAGTCAACCGGCGCTATGACTGTAAAGGCCATTTTCATATCCTGATCAAATTTCCAAGGCCTATCCAGTGTGACTTTAATTGTATACCGCACATGACCGAATTCACCCTCAAATGAGGACGGCAGTGTGGGCGGCAAAGCGCATGTAAACGGATACGTATGTGTGCCCGGCGGCAGCTCAGTTTCGGAACCTATTAACAAAACATGTTCATTCAGTAATTGGTTTTTATGTTGTTATGGTATAACTTACTGTTCTTGCCGCCAAGCAAATAGTATTGTATCTTAAAATATTCCTCATGTCCTTTCAGATGCGTGATCTCGTTCTCAGTTTTGCCATCACTTGATTGAACGTTGCGCTCCTCGGTCCATTCCGTGTTGGCTTCACCCAAGAAACGTATAATAATGCCTGCATTATATAGATCGAATTAATAAACAAAGTTGGCCATATGGAAAAAGTGGAATTTACTGAAATTCTTGGTTCGGTTCAAACTTTTAAAAAGTTGTCAAAAATGTATATACTAATATCTATGATATAACTAAGAAGTAATAGTAATAGAAGTAATAATAGTAGAAATAATATTTTGATGGAAATCAGCGAAGAATAAAATCATTATATCATTCTATACAAAAAGATAGATGACAAATTTGACAAATTTAAGCTTTGAGCTTCATATATGCATAATTTTACTAATATTGATTTTAGCAAACCTGCTCTTTTGTATACAATATAAAAATAAGTTCTGCATAAATTTAAAACTAATTATTAAATCAAAACTTGTATTATTTATAACAACTACAGTTCGTGCTGCATTGAACAAGTGGTTAATCATTTTTCTTCTGTGTTTGCTTAACAACAAATTTGTGAAACGCTACTCAAAATGAAACATCTCGCATACGCAGACTATTCCGCGAAATCTATAAATATAATTTTAAAAAAAAGCTACTGCGACAAATGCCAAGCTCTACGATTCTGTCTCACTCTCTCTCTCTCTTTTGAATACCAAATCGATGACATCATCGTCATCAGCATCATTCCAATGTTGCGTGACCTCAATTAAACTTTGTTTACTTATTAAACTGGATTTAAATTGAACAAAGGTATTCAACATAAAGTAATTCTTGCTACTTTTAGGGAATATTTGGTGGTTGAATGTTGTATTCAAGATTTTGTACTTAAATACGAATACGAAGAAAACAGGTCCACCCAAAACTATGTATGTATAACGGGACCGGCTTTTAGTGAGAGGCGTCTGTTGTTGTTTTTGTTATTGAAAATCAGAAAAGCAGCTGTCCTACTAAGCAAATTGCGATTAAGTCTCTCTAGTATTAACAATAACGACTGTTCTGATACCGTCACTTTTATGAGTAATACGGGCTCTTTATAGCGCTTGTATTATATATATGCATATACACTGCATGTATACGCAGTGCATACAAAATTAACTTACCTCGTACTTTTTTGGGCGAGTCAAAGGTAAATTTAGCTTGGCCGTTGACAGTTTGACCAGCGTAGTACGTGTTCCATGGATTGTCCAGTTGCACTTCGCAGCCTTTGAGACCCATTGTTTAATGTTGGTGTAACGTGCAAATAAAATTCACCTTATTTAAGCTACGGAGCTATATTCCGGCGATTCCGGTGGCAGAGAGACAGAAAAACCGACTGCCTTTTTTTTATCGCATTTTTTGAGAAAATCAGCTGATTTTACAGAAAATGTTATATTTAACAGAAATTTTAAATTTATTTCAAAGATTGCGGGTTTTTAACAGAGAAAGTTAAGCCTCTGTTAGAAACATGTTTACTCCGAATGTTTTTATGCATTATCGATAGGTTATTTTTATTACATTTTCCGTCATGAAAGTCAGCCTCCGATGCCGGTTTTGAAATCCTAGAATTTTTCTGCATTTTTTGAGCCCAAAACCAGATTTTTAGATCGCTGTTACGCATCGAAACATTACCCAAAACATTACCCGGGCTTGGTTTGTATGGGATTTGACAACTTTAAAACGAAGTTTTCTTAATTATTTATGCAAAAGAGTCGACCTCGCCAACGGAAATCACAGTTTTTAATTTTTCCGCATCCTTTGAGACCAAAACCATAATTTTTGGATCGTTTTTACCTAGCTATAACTAGCTATGAAATTGCCAAATTGGCAAATTGTTGACCACTGTGGCGTAAATTTGGTTAATGGGAGGAGTCCTATGTTAAACCATAAGGTTTTGTGTTAGCCGGAGGAGCGTGCTGTTAATTCACGCTCGATATTTCAAATTTCAACCCAGCATTCGATAAGCAACATATTATCGAGTCGGTGATATCGATTAGGAAGGCGAAGATTTTTTTTTGCAAAAACGTTTTGTCAACTAAATTTGGCTAATATAAATAATAATTAAAATACGGTTAACTACAACTAATATAATTGACAAAAGTATAGAAAATGTCACTCTTTCGCAAGCCTAAGAAAATACAGCGACGCGTCTTCTCCAGCAATGCAGACGAGGAAGACGACTCGTCGGCGATGGACATTGACGGGGAATTGCAAACTCCCCCACCGCCCATAATATCGCTGTCCGGCAAGCGTGATAAAGAAAAAAATAAAAAACCAATTAAACAGCAATCCGATGACAATAATGGACTGACAATTGCCTCAGGAGCTGTGCTGGCTAAGCCAAAAGCACTGCTCAGTTTTGCTGACGATGGTGAGTATTGAATATGATATATATAGGTGTGTTTCCATTTTCATATATTGGGGGAAAACATTTGAGATGATCTTGTTGAATGTGAAAGTGGAAACAGGAAATTAATATTGATTGAGTGATTGATTTGTATCCGCGCAGAGGATGATGGGGAGGTGTTTCAAGTTCGCAAATCGTCGCACAGCAAGAAAGTAATGCGAATGCTGGACAAGGAACGGCGTAAGAAGAAGCGCGAGGAGCGAGCGGGGAGCACGGGCCACAGCGGGCACATCGGTGGACATGGAACAATGGGTTACATGGACAATGGTAGTACTACACAGCAGCAGCATTCAGAGTCGTCCAGTGCCAATGATTCGGGTGCTGGTCCTGGTCCTGGCAATTCTAGTAGATTTAGATGTACGTCGATGGCGAGCAACAATGCCAGCGTACAGAGTAAAAGTAAAAAGTGTGATAATGATATGATCCAAACCGAAATACGCACAGACGACTTTGTGGTAAGGTTATTATTATTCAATTTTTCTACAAAAACATCAAATATTTTACGATTTACGTACAAACAAAACAAAAAATTATATGAATGGAGCAGTCCAATTTCAAATAGGAAAACAAAACAATTATCTTGGATATGTCTTTGGCTTGATAATTTTAAAAAATGTGCACATTATATTTTATTATTTGCGTAACTTATTTAACAGCAGTCATAAGACATATCCTTGTAAAAACAAAACAATCATGTTTTCTGTAAATAAGTTTAATTTAAATGTACGGCTTAAATTGCTATTTGAACTATTTTTATGACTAATCACCTCCATAACTACTATTGCACGTTTCCTTTCCGAGGCTATTTGCACAGTTTGAGATAAGCACGAGGGATATAATACTAACTAAACAATATAAAATCAAATCACTATATCGTCGCATTTCCACGAAAGTATCGTATGTAACCTTATGAAATTTAAGAGGAATCTTTTCTTGTTTTTAATTTACATTGATTAGGCTTTTAACATTTCTACCAAATTTTAGCTACGTAACGACAATTGACTTATTTTAATTATAGAATCAATTATTTAATGCAAAAATCAACCGTTTCATATAAGAGTTGATGTTAAATCATATAAACGATTTCGTTCAAAATGTAACATACGATACTTTCGCGGAAATGCGACGATATAATAAAGCCGTCATTAGGACAAACGGTCGACCATTAAGTTCTTGTATGAAAATCGTTTAAGCTTATAAAGTTTCTGGCCCAAGCTTTAAGCTATGAAAGGTTTCATAGAATATATTAAGTCAAGAATGACTGCAAGAGTAAACAAATCTTTCGATTCTATTTTTAATAATGTATTCTCTTCACTTATCTCGGACTGTGTACAATGCATATTTTAATAATTTAAATCAGCCTGCAAATACATTTAATAATATGAGCTTTATCTTTGCTCCCAAAATGTAGCTTGTGGTCAAAAAGTCGGAAACTCCTGAAGTTGTTTTAAATGGACGTGCTGCTTTCTGCGCTGGTCGCGATGATTTAAGCGACGAGGAGCATCTTGATGGTGATAATGATAAGACGCGTCACCGTTTCTCTAAGCCAGAGCACTTGAAGCAAATGCTAGAGAGCGGTTCAATACCAGATGCAGCAATGATACATGCGGCACGCAAACGCAGACAGCGCGCCAGAGAGCAAGGTAAAGCTATGGTTATAATTTATTGCTTAAACAAATATTTAGAATGTTGAGCTTTACAGGCGCCGGTGATTACATTCCGATTGATGAGCCCAAAGAGTCGGCCAAACTTAGCACGCGACTGCCGCGTGAAGATGTTGAGGGAGATCAATCGGACGATGAAGAGCGCATGGATATGAGCGACATAACGGGTCGCAAGGAGCGTGAAGAGCGTCGCGAACAGTTCTATGCCGTTGAGAATGATTGTATGTAGTAATTTGTGTGCTATTTGCACAAAGACCCAGACCAGACGTCAACTGCACGTCTTATTTTGCAGTTCCTAATCTTTGGTCGGAACTCTGTCTAATTCCTTTTTCAATTCCATACTTTAGTAACTGAGGAAGATTCCGACCGGGAAATGCACGAGTGGGAGAACCAACAGATACGCAAGGGCGTAACTGGCGCGCAACTGGTGCACGCTCAGCATGAAACGGTACTATCACGTTTCATGATCAAACCGGCCGCGCCCAGCGTTGGCGGTTGCCTAGAACTGGAGGATGCGGTTCGACAAATGCCGCCATCAACATCAACACTGCTCGAGCAGGCCTACGCCAAGAACGCCATGGACAGAAACAGTACTTTGGCTAACGTTATGCGTTCAAGCTATGCTAAACCTAAAAAGGAGAAAGCCAAGGCAACCGCTCTGCGCACGCCACAGGAGATGCGCGCGGCCATCAAAACGCGACTCAGCGAACTGCAGGAGCGTAACGATGATCACAGCGCTAGCATTGCGCGTATTGCAGCTGAGCTTAAATCACTAAAATTGCAGCAGCTCGAATGTCAACAGAATGCGCCTACAGCGGCGGCTAAATACAAATTCTATCAAGAAGTCAAGTGTTATGTTAACGATTTAGTTGATTGTCTGGCCTCCAAGGCGCCGCTTATCAATGATTTGGAAAAGCGTTCGCTGCAGCTGTTTGGCAAGAGTCAACGTCATTTGGTTAATCGCCGGCGGCAGGATGTGCGCGATCAAGCCAAGGAAATGGCTGATGCGACAAGTAAGGCATCAATAGTTTTTTTTTCGATGTTGTATATGTAGTAAAATGGTTAAGAATATAGAATGAGCATATATACATTGTAGTTGTATTTAAATTATTCAAAATTACCGATCAAACTCAAATCAGAGTCAAAATTGTTAACAGCTCTGAATTCAGAAAAAGATTTTTCCCTGAGACAATTGAAAGGCAGACTCGATTGCTTTTTCACTCGCAAACGGGGAAAACAAGATCGAAAGCGTTTTAAAATTGAAATACCTTAAAATTAATACAGGCTCTTATAAAGATATTAACATTTTTTCTGTCCATACTTCCACTGCTGTTTGTTTCAATTTGCAGAAGCAGTGTCAGCTGCCGCTCGTCGAACACCGGAATATGAAGAGCAAGTGCGTCGTGCCGCTGAGCGGGAGGGGCGACGCACACGTCGACGTTGTGAACGGGAACGCAATGATATGTTAGCCTCCCATCTGGATGGCATGTCCAGTGACGACGAGATCGCGGATCAACAGAAGGAAAATTGTGTAGCAACAACCGAACTAATTGAAACGCAAGCAGCGGAAGCTTTCAACGATGTCACCGATGATTTCTGTAAAATCGAACTAGTGCTAGTTAAATTCTATGCTTGGCGCAAAACGGATATCAACTCGTATCAGGATGCGTTCGTCAGTCTATGTCTGCCCAAATTGTTAGCGTCGCTGGTGCGACACGAGCTGCTGTTGTGGTCCCCGCTGCTTGGCGAGTACACGGACATTGAGACAATGAATTGGTATCAGGCCTGCATGTTGTATGCCTGCCAGTCGGATGAAACTATGGAGCGTCTAAAGCAGGATCCGGATGCTAGCCTGGTGCCCACGCTGATGGAAAGGATTGTGCTGCCAAAAGTGAACTGTAAGTGCAACATAAACAATTTAACCTGCCAACCGAATTACAACCGAACTCCAATTATTCGCAGTTTTCTTCATAAATAAATGTTTTTTTTTTTTAATAATTGTAATTATTTTTCTCAGCTCTAGTAACGGAATGCTGGGATCCACTGTCTACAACGCAAACGCTGCGTCTAATTGGTTTCATCAACCGCCTGGGACGCGAGTTTCCGCTTACAGGCAGCAATAAGCAACTTAGAAAGCTTTTTGAATCAATTATGGCGCGTATGCGTCTTGCGCTGGAAAATGATGTGTTTATACCAATTTTTCCGAAACAGTAAGTGAAAAGCAAGTAACTATAATAGTGAAATAGAACTTAAAATTGAATTTCTTAACAATGTTTAGGGTGCAGGAAGCGAAGGGATCGTTCTTTCAGCGTCAGTTTTGCAGTGGCCTTAAACTATTCCGCAACTTTCTCAGCTGGCAGGGCATACTGGCTGATAAGCCGCTGCGGGAGCTGGCCATTGGTGCTTTGCTTAATCGCTATCTGCTATTGGCCATGCGCGTGTGCACGCCAAATGATGCAATAAGCAAGGCTTACATTATTGTAAATACCCTGCCAACAGTTTGGTTGCTGCCCAACAGTGATACGTTGCAGAACTTGGAACTATTTATTAGCTACATTCGACAAACGATGGAGAATTGCGATGCAACCAATCCACTATTTATGTATGTATTTTTAACATATCGCGCAGCATTTGATATACTAACTTTTGATCTTCCTTAAATAGGCAAACCTGCGACAAAGCCAAGCAGATACTACAAAGACTACATAGCTTATAAGGCAACCAACATATATTACAATAACACAAAACCAAATTCTCATCGCGATTTAATCTTAGCTCAATGATGGGACTTTTGCTTTTGAGACAAATCAAATCAAATAATTATGATAGCAAGCTTAGCAATAAATAAATCACTTGATTATTGTGTTTCACAAGACTTGGCTCAAAACTATTACAAATTATTGGCGAATCGTTTTAAATTAAAAAAAAAATAAAAAATGATGTACATACTCCTAATAAGCATATATTAATTATATTATGGTATAATTTGGTATGCTTGATTTGTTGGCTTATCAAAACAACAGACCAGCAAATTACATATAATATCTAAGCTAAAAGGTGTCTATAAGATTAAACGACCCAAAATGTTTCAAATGTCTTTGGACACTCTTTTTTTTGATAACTTTATTGATTGTATTCAGGAGACTTGCGTGCATAGCAATAATAAAACCATTTTAAATTATGTACACAATACTTAACAATTCCAAAATATAAATTGTTCCTAATATAGACCATAACCAATTAAAGTGAACCGAATTGGACAACAGGTAAAAATTTCAAATCCTAACATTTTAAATGATTGATTTATTTTTTGTGTTTCAGAATGTGATTTAATCAGCCTTGGAGACGGAAGCACGTGAATAATTTTGGGCCAGTTCCACAACCTCCGTTTGCAGCGATAGCAATTGTTCGGATACAGTTTTGGCTTCGTCAGATTCAGTCGATGCTTGTTGAAGCACTTGCAGGACAAGATCTGCAAGAATATGGCATGTGAACATATATATAAAACTGTATTTTAGAACAGAATGCAATACCATGATAGCGCAGCAACAACGCATTCTGCGACTCATTAAGCGTGATTCGAATATGTTGCAATATGGCAGAGACAAATTTGCCCGAAGCATGCAAGATGCAGCCGGTGATTGTTGTAAAGAGTATTAATGCAGCGAGATGTAGCAATAGGGCTGGTTCATGGCACTCCAGTAGCTGTTGCTGCAGCTTCTTCTTGTGGCTGACAATTAGTGCGCGATCTTTCTTCTTGTCAACTTTTTTGATAATCATGCTGCAGGTTTTAAGCACTGCCTCTGTGGCCAGCTCAAAATCCTCAATGCTTTTGTTCAAGGCCTTGTTTTGTTCGAGCAAAGCGTTGCGATACTGCGCGTCTGTAGAAGGACAAAACAATAGATTAGTCTGACTATTGTAAGACTATACTGAATCAATGTTTTACCGCATTCCTGTACAAGCTTGTTGCGTTGGTCGACATTCAGATTCGAGGACTTGACCGACAAACTGCATTCGGCAGCCACATAAAGAGTTAGTTCATTGCAAATATCATTTCCCAAAGATTTGAGCAGATACTTGATCAATTGGGATTGTGTGTCATTAGGAAACAGCTTGAGACCCTTCTCGTATAGGCGTATGTCCACAAGCAGTGTGTTAACGCGTTCCTGTATAGCGGCATGTGTTTGGCGTCGATTCGTTTGCGGTGTTGTCTCATACAATTCCTGAGCCTTGACTAGCGCAGCTTGATTAAGTTGGCTATAGTTGCAAACACAAATTTATTAGCTAAGCGATGAGATATTATAGAGCTTCAAATCAAACCCACTTTAAGTAAAGAGCAGCAATGGGCTTGGCAAGATACTCCAGACCCTCCTCCTCCAGAGTGCCTTTGATTAGATTTATAATATCGGGAACTTTCACCAGCTCCAAGGGTTTGACCGATTTACGCGTGCTGCCTGCAGACTGCTGCAACGCATCCTCTTCATCTTCGCTGTCATTGTGATTGTGGGCAGCCGCACGTCCACGCTGATGTTTCTTGGTTGACTTTGTTTTAGTTTCCCGGCCCTGTGCGCCACCTCCCGCCTTGCCAGTGGCGGCCTTTTTGCGACGCTCGTCACGTTTGTCAACCTTATCGTCGTCGGCATCGTATGCAACGCCCAAGGTGTTGCCCTTCTGGGCCAGCGTTTTCTCAACTATATATTGCTGATAGACGCCGATATCGATGGCTGCCTTGGCCTGTGTCAGTGCCATGTCCTGGCAGGGCTGCACCAGTTGCGTCAGATACGCCTGCGAGAAGACTGCAGAAAACGAAATGAGTTGAAGGTATGTTTTTAAGTTTTCTGATTCATTTACCTATGCTCTCCAGATACACAAAATTGCTGGGATTGCACTGTTTCTGTGCCATAACAGCTTCAAAAGCCTCCTCAATGTCATCTTCGGACAAATTGGATGGCAAAATTGTCGACAAGTCCAGATATTGCTTGGTTACACTACACTCATTAAGAGCCGCCACCACGGTCAGCTCAATCAGACGAGCACCCAGCGCCACACGCTTGAGGAAGAGGAACTGCTCGTTGGGAAATTGTTTGCGTATGTAGGACTTGGCATCCGATATGCCCAGCTTGCTAATGGCCTCGTATTCGAGGAAGCTGTTCTGCTTGTAGAATGAGCTGACCCAGTCCGACTGTGTCTTGGCATAAATATGTGGCACATACTGAGCATTGGCCTGCTTGGAGGTCACCTGACCAGCTGGAGAAATTTCATCCAGCAGCGAGTGAAAGATCTTCTCCTGCACATTGATCTGCTGCAGTATAACGGCCACATTGGTGGGCTTTGTGATAGCTGCAAATGCGCCACGTATTTTCGCCTTGCAACGTTGTATGTAGGCCTGTGTGAAAAATACACGTGGATTGGTGGCATCCTGACGACCCTTAATGATCTTGCCTAAATGCTTTTCCACCACATTGTGCTGCAGAAAGTCTGAGGGTAAATCAAATTGTGAAGTTAAATCAGATATGGAAATTTCGCCACGTTGAGCCAGCTTCTCGTTGATCTCCTGTGCAATGTGCGTTATATAGTCCTCATCAATAAGCTGGCCAAGCATTAGATGAGTTTGTGGGCTCTCAGCCGCAATACGTTCCGCTAAAGTCTCAATCCGTGAAAGATCAACATTCAGCGTTTTGCTGACCTCCACCAGATTGGCTCGTCCGCCGTTCGCGTACAGCTCATCTTGTATCTCGCGTTCCAGATGGTCAGGTGTGATGTACTCCTTGCCATCATTGGTAAAAACAACATCCAGTAATTGCTT
This sequence comes from Hirtodrosophila cameraria, assembly GCA_949708635.1. NCBI lineage: Eukaryota > Metazoa > Arthropoda > Insecta > Diptera > Drosophilidae > Hirtodrosophila > Hirtodrosophila cameraria. Next base: position 54,210,351 of record OX453089.1, read on the forward strand.
CTCCAGCAGCAATGTAACGATTTCAATGCAATTACGTTCAGAGAGCCTGGCCAAAGATAAGAAAATGTTCAGTTTATTTGTAAAACAGCTGGTTATTGTTTACTATTACTTACTTTTGCAGCGTGGACGTGAGTTGTGCTTTTTGAAAGTCAGCTGCCAAGCGTTTGATCTCGTCCCAGTCGCTACCCATTTTTTGTTAAATAATATTTATTTTTATAAGTAACAATTGTCCTATTTGTCCTTCACGCACGTTACTATTAAAATTTTACTAGAATTAAGCTTAGTTTAGAAGTTGTTTTGTATATTAAAAAATTGGTAATGTGTTGTTTTTCAAAGTAAATTGATTAAACGATTACGTGCTGCCACGTAGAAAGCAAAATTTATCGATTGGTCAACAGCTGTTTGTATTTTGGCTATTTTCGTAGCTAGTTCTGGCTATTTAAAAAAAAGCCAGATCTGCAAGCTTAACAGAAATGTTATTATTTTAAAAAAATGGCGGGCTTTTAACAGAGAAATGTTAATCCTCTGTTAGAAAAATGTTAAAAGCAATAACAAAATCGCGGCAGAAAATTCCAGGAAAAAATGCCGTTGTTCGTTTTTAATTTTGCGATTTTTTCGAACATGATGCAGTTCGATTCGAAATAGCATAAAATGGCATGTGAGTAAAAAAAGTTGTTCTAGAGGGCCGCTAGTTTAGTGGCAAATAAGCAAAAACCGAAGTTACCGAAGTACATGCGTTCACAAACAGCAACATTAAAGCGTAAAAGAGGGCTATTTTAAGTCTTTGGACAAAAATCAAAATTAGATAATGAAATTTCCTATTCATACATTATTCATTTTATCTCAAGTTCCACCCCCAAAACCATAAAATTCCGCAAAATAGATCAAAAATGGCAAGATCGTCAAAAACTGTTAACTGCTGATCAGCTGATTAAAAAACTAGCTATTTTCCATACATAAAATATCGATTAATGCATCAATCAGCTTCTTTTGTCATGTGGTATTTTTATACCACCAGTGATGCCATTTTTTTTTTTTTTTTAGTTTCTGTTGGGAAAACATGCAAAAAATAGCTGAATTGTCAATCGAAAATAGCTTAGAAAATAGTTAATACATATATATATGTTCCCGTTCTGTCAATTGTTTACTATAACAAAGATTTATGTTGATTTAACAAAATAAAAACTAAAAAAAATTTTCTATTTCGAAAAGTTTAACAAACATTTTAGGCACACAGTGCTCGTACGTATTGTACGTATGTATTTTACGACACCTCACAGTATTGACTGCACAAATATTAAATATTATTTTTTATTATTAAGCTACAAATATAATTTAGTCTATTACCTATGCTCAGCAGTGAGTTCACGCCCATCCTATTCCTGAGCTTAACCTGCGAATAAACCTTTTCGACCTTTTCGGCATTCGACCTAGCATTCGACAACATGCGACAACATACTGCATACACGACCAAAATTCATGAATCATGATGCATTTTCCAACACAGTTGACTATGATTTCTGATCGCAACATACGCTCAACTGTCGGGCAACTCCGCCATTTTAAATAAAAGCAGTTTTTTGTGTTTTCTTGGTAAAAAAAACAAAATTCAACAAATTCAATGACAATGGAGCATAATAAGAGCTTCTAAGTTTTGTTAAATATAACAACATTGTGTTATTTTTAAATTTTGCTACCACTTTTGAATTATTTTGTTAAACGTGGCATCTCTTTGCGCTAAAATTGATGAATTTTGAAATGCTACATAAACAGGAGTATTTTAAAATTCGTGAATTCAAGAATTCATGAACACTTGTTTATAAACGAAGTAATAGCAGAGTAGCAAACCACACCAAATAACGGACAGAGTTTGTTTTGCGTCCAAGTTTTGCAGTTTTATTAAAAAAAACATTTTAGAGAAACATTGATATACTTAAAATAATTTTCTGGCTAATACCATTTTTAGAATTTTTCTAGCAATCAAATTTAATAATTACCTAGATTACCAGCAGCGACAATTTTCCACTCTGTTACTCATTTTTAAGGACCTTTTTATTGTATTTGACATATTTTTTGCAAAAAAACTCAACCTCCGCCTCCGGAAATCACGTTCGAATATTTTATTTTAAGTTTTAATACACAAATCAAATTTTTTGATTCGATTTTCAGTAAAAGTAGCTAAAGTATAAAATTAAGAATTACACGCATGAAATTTGCGAACTTTGCTCTCACATAAACGCCGTATTTAATGCGTTTGAAATGCGGTCACACCAAAATCTTCTTTAAATTCGATAAATTGAAATCAATCAGCTTATTGTTTTGGTTTAAAAAGTGGTAATTTTAATGCGCCCGAGATGCGGTCACACTATATTCTTTATTAATATTTTTAAATCACTTTTAGAACGAAAATATCGCCGAATGTATAGTTTTATATATATGTATGTATAAAGCAAGCGATGTATTACTAACACTAAATGAGCCGAGATGTCGATATCAAAATTATTCGTGAAAGTTTTCAATGAAGACATCTTCGAACACTTGGATCAGGATAACTACAACTCGGACCTCGAAGATGACTTGGATGGGGCAAACTGTTCGACAGTGCCGGATCCGCGTTCCCCAAAACTTGATGAACTTTCTGTGACAAAGTGCGTGTTGCATCAGTTGTCAATCTATCCAAGAGAAATGGGAGACATTTAACCATATAAAAAACCTATTTGCAGGCAAATGACCATTGTGAAGAACTGGCTGGATGACAAATTTCAGCAGATACAAACCGACAGCAATGAGGAAATACGCAAATTATATATTGAGACAGAGTCGCGCATTGGCCCTGAATTGGCCATATTCGATGTGGACTATACGACAACAGTGCGAGTGTCCTCCGACAGGCTGGCTTTGCGTTCCCAGGGCAGTTTCAATACAGTACGGGCGAATTGTTGCGTTTATGGCGGACGTTGGATGTATGAGGTAATCATGTTATAGAAATGGGAATGGGCGGGTCAATGACATTGAACGGTCCTAAAAAGTTTTTTCTTTTTTTTGGGAGTGTGGGTTGCACGTGCGCGTTATTGACAAACTGTTTTGTGTCCTTTCCACACAGATACACCTGCACACCAAGGGCGTCATGCAAATTGGCTGGGCGGCGGGCACTTGTGGATTTAATGAGAACAGCGGCGTTGGCGACACTAAATATAGCTATGGCTACGATGGCAGCAAGCAACAGGTCTGGCACATCTCCACCAGAAAGTAAGCAAATACGCATATATGTATATATATATATATATCATAATATATCAAACTTAACTATCGATTGAAAATCCACGCACAGATACGGTGATAAATGGCAAATTGGTGATATCATTGGTGTTACCATTGATGTGGATCGCGAGATAATTGAATATTTTCGCAATGGACGTTCCATGGGTGTTGCCTTTGACAAGATACAAAGAGGGCCAGGCATTACATTCTTTCCAGCCATCTCGCTGGGCTATACACAAGGCGTACAGGCAAACTTTGGTAATCGCCCCTTTGTGTATCCTTTGCCTGGATTTCAGCCTCTAATGGCACGTCCCATACTTAAGCTGCGTCGCGCCAATTTAATAATGGACTACCTCATCAATTTGGCTGGCATATTCTCACATTATAATGGACAGACAAGTACAAGCAGTCCAAATACAGACGAAGCGCGTGTGTCTACCAAAAAGACAGTCTACTGCATATTTGCAACGCTGCTCATTGAGCGTTTCACGAACGAGGTCTTTGATCCCTATATCATTGAGGATGTGCTGCTCAAGCGCTTTTCAAATATGACAACGCTGCAATCGGAGAAAGAGAATCCGAATAGTGTACTAATAAGTCTTTTGTCCTTATTCTGGAACTTTATGGAGGCCGATGAAATTAAGTTTGTGCTGCGTAAGCTGGTCAATGCTCTACTGGCCACATACACGCATACAATACAAGGCTTGGATTATGAGAAGCATCGACAGGCTCTTAGTCTTATGCACTGCATCTGTTTACACGAACAAACGCGCAAGTATCTGCTCGAAGGCAAGCTCTTCAAAAAGCACTGGTAAGCTAAATCAGTTAAAATTGTGTTAAATGATAAAGCACAATTAACAATTGAATAATGGTTTGAACTTTAATTTTGTCACAAAATTAAGTTTGTATATGATAAAATTATCTGCAAACGTATATATCTTCGGCGCGGTTAATATAACTTTTCTTATCCCACTATTTGATCTTCGGAATTGGTCCTCAATTTTGTTTGTTGATTGCCGACTTTCTTGAGTTTCATTTCACTCTTAACAAACTAATCTTTTTCTCTGGCTTGCAGCCTCGCATTCTTTCTGTATATACATCCGCTGGAGTTTTATATAATGGAGGATATGCTGCCCGACTATATGGCCTGGACAGAGGGCATTGATGGACCCAAAGATAAATATCTTAACATTGTAGAAAAGGTGCGAAAGGTCACAGAGCCTTTGTATGTAGCCCAAAAAGACTTTCTAAATACACTGATGATCAATACAGACGGTAGCGGTGAAAGTCCCTCCAGTCGAAAGCTCTTTCTGACCAAAATGCGACGCTATGTCATCGATCTGAGTATGGAACAGCGTGTAAGCTTTTCAGTCATTTTCATTCTGCAAATATGAAATTTAATTAAATTCGTCTTTTATTCTATTGCAGCCCTTTCATGCCTTCTTCTTTATGCAGTCGAGCATACAGCATCCATTGGATGCGCCAGTGGCGCTCGCCTTTGTTTCAATACTAATAGATCAAGTGCGCACGCTATTTAAGGAGGAGCTACCCAGCAGTAGCATGGAAGTGAATGCTGACTTCTTTGTGGATGGTACCTTTGATTATATGCATTTTGATCGCGTTGGCGGCGTTTTATCTCATCTGCGCAAGGTCCACAGAGGGGATATTGATACACATTTGGGTACAGAGCGTACCCAACAAATCTACGATGACGATCGTAACGCGATACGCGTCAACGAAGTGGGTATGTATGCTAAGCACACAAATATTAAAACAAAACTTGATCTAACTAATTGAGATACAATGATTACAGATACAACACTATATCTGCTCGGCGAGAACATTAATAATGTGGCTGTGATTGGTCATACACAAGGCGCCAACGCTAACTCAACGTTTACCCACTTTCTCAATCCGCGTATAGCCCAAAATGCAGATGCAGCTCCAGGCAATTCAATCTCAGAGGCCAGCGTGTGTGAATTGATGGATATTTGTGTACTTTTTTACTACTCTGCCGGACACAAGTATATAGTAAAAGTTGCAGCGGTGCGCGATGAGATCGCAACACTCAATGAAGTGCTCAAGGAAACGAAATACTATCGCGAGGATATTGAGAGCAAACTGATAGCACTGGAACAGCATGCAAATGTCTGTATGAATGAGAATCATCATCATGTTATGTCCGAATTACGTGCCAAGTTTAGTCAGCGACAAAATGTTTTTGCGGTGAGTGGAAAGCATCAAATGAATTTTAGACTCGATAAACTGCCTGCCTATTTATAATATACACTTGCTTTCAACAGACGCGTTCCATATCGCTGGCGAGAAAACAAGTCTGGTTGCGTGCCGTGGCACTAAACAATCATCGCCGAGCGTTGCTTATTTGGCTGCTGGAGCGCACGTTGGTCACGTTGACGGTAAATAAGATTCAATACTTAATATTTAATAACTATAGATGAAATCAATCTTTTTGTACAGAACGCATCTGCCATGGGTCCATTGTTTTCGTTTGTACCTGAGGTTTATGTAAATACATTGCCAATATTGCTGGACACTGTGATGGACTTTAGTCATCACGATATGCGCGGCCAATTCGACGTGGCGGATGCAGAGTGCAGCATCAATGGAGCAGCGGAGTTTCTGGCCTTGCATTCGGCTGATTCGCGTATTGTGCTTGCCTCCTGCAAAGATTCGTTACTGCAAGCGCTAGGCACGCTCACGTGTCATAGAGCAGGAGTGCGTGCTCTAGAGCGCTCGTCAAAGCGCGCTCAAGCGGCTCTCGTGCGCGCTTTGCTGCGTCCTTATGAGAATCGTGCCTGGGGTCAAAGCAATTGGCTGTTGTTACGCTTTTGGCTGGGCGAGGGTTATGCCTTTAAGGATTCACGCCAGCCTAGTGTCTGGCAAGGTGGCTCACAGCCGTTGCAGCAGGGCTTGTGCCGCAGTCGGTCGAGAAATGAGACGCACACTGGGCTGCTGCATAATGTCGCACCGGCAAACCCATCCAAGCATTTTCAACGCTTGATCGGCTCCAAGCTATTTGAGGACGAGCCCTTTGCCACTACATTTTTGAACTCTGTGTTAAGTCAGCTCAACTGGGCATTCTCTGAGTTCATATTGCTGCTGCAGGAGGTGAGTATCTAATTCACTTCTGCATAATACATATTTTCAAATTTTGTGAATTTTTGCAGATACAAAACACGGCACAACGTCAGGAGAACACACTCTTTGAGCCGAAACAACTCAAGATTTGCTCCATGTGCTTTGAGCTGACAGTTTCGCTGATGCGTTGCTTGGAAATGATCATCACCGTTGCGCCGGACGTTGTGAACGATGAGTCGCGTGCAAGTAGCGATTTGTTACTAAATCGGATTTGCCAGCTGATCAGTCAGGTGCTGTCACGAGTCACAGTGCCGCCAGGGTGCTTTCAGTTTGTTGTGGACATGTGTTCCGCTGATCTGAATGCTGTTACACACTTTCCCATTATTACCGCTGCGGTGGGCATATTGCTGGCGCTATTACGCAACGAAATGGATAACGATATGACGCCACAGAAGGTGACGCGAATATCACGTGCCTTTCTTACCGATCCCAGTTTTCAGTTTGCCACGCTGGAGTTTGCGCTGGGTGAGGTACGCACACCGCTGCTGGAGCAAAAGGATATACCTCGTGGCAACTTTGATCCATCTTCCCGGCCGCACATTGATCCACTGACCAACGATGTGCGTGTGCCGTATCTTAATAATTCCAAGCGCATACGTGCCGATCCGCCAATCATTAAGTTCGCGCTTTGTGATTGTAAGTAATTTATTTTGACATCGTTTCAAAATAACTAAACCAAATGCCTTTAATAGATCCAACGCATGTATCCCCGGAAGAAATTGAAGATGTGCGTCGCCTTATTGAAAATCTGCGAATTAAGCAGACCTTGCTCTCAGATATAACATTGCCCTCAGAAGATTCGTTGTGTCCGATTTGTTGTGCCAAGCCCATCACTGCCGTGTTTACGCCCTGCAAACATCAATCCTGCAGCGACTGCATCATGCAGCACATGATGAACTCAAAGGTGTGCTTCTACTGCAAGACCACCATACAGACCATCGAAACGCTGGATGGCACGCTCATTTACTCCAATGATGAATCGATTCAAGCCGAGAGTGGTTAAAATATCCCACCGCAGGACCCAAACAAACCCGACATAGTCTAGTCACCTTTAAATGATAAATTGCTACGCTTAAAATGTGGTTATATACACACATAAGTATATATACATACTATATACATACATAGATATATATATTTGTAACTTGGGTTTGGTTTTCATTTTATGTATTTTATGTTTGTAATTATTTCAGATGTGATATGCTTAAGTGCAATTTAGTACCAGCTACTTAGATACAAACAAAAAGAATTACCACTTTAACTAAATAGCTAGCACATTATATTTTTAATTTATGATCTCTGTTGTATACAAGAATATTCATAATACTTTAAGCTGATTATATAAGAATACAGTCATACAAATACATTTATGTATTGAAGGTTAATTAGTTTTCTCCAAGCGTATTCCTTGATCTGTTTGCCATTAAGTTTGTAACTTCTAACAGTGAATATTGTATTTGAATATAATTTTTAATTTTTTTTAACAACTATAAGTGTTTTTTTTTTCAATTTCAATGTAATTGTTTGTTTTTTTTTTTGCGAGTTGTTTTGTGTATTTTGAAATATAGGCAACTACTAAGTTAACTAGTCGCACTAAAACTAAATTAAACTTAAAATCAATTTCTATTTTTTATGATATAAATGTCTTGCTTATGCCTGATAATAACTAAAATTAAGTAACAAAATCAAATTCGGGCGATTTCCTTACACGTCTAGCGTTGCTTTTTCTCATTTATATAAGTATTATATTGAAGAGTACAACTTGTGGCTGGATCGTGGTTTTAAACTTTAGCCACATAACAAAACTATGCATTTCTGAAAATACAAATAAACCTGTATTGTTTTAATCAATTTGTTTGATACTTTTTCTGACTTTTTTTGCATTTTTCAAAAAATTATGTAAGTATTTAGAAGCATACTAGATATAGTGTACTTATATTAAAATACATATATGTATATAAGTACCTGCATATATTAAGTAGTATACAATATTCTTGAGCATATTTATATTTGTAGATATATTCTTAATTTTATAAAATATGCAGTTTTTGCAGTTATTTTGGTATTGTCATTTTCGAGAGGTCAAGAGATTTGTATCTTGCGATTACATATTTATCTAGGTACATGTACATGTAGATATTGAACTGTTAACAGTTGATTCAGCTTTAATATTTAAAAACATTAAATTTGCCAAAACTGTAAGGCAACAGATATAGTACACATAACATACATATTACATACATGAGAATGAATAACTAACTACATTTATAGACCTATTCTCAAACAGTATTTTCTGAGTATATTAAAAAAAAAAATGCGCGCGGGTTAATTAGGAACACAAAAGATTCATTTTGGAAAGATTTTGGGATGAAATTCAATGTTATGATTCATTTGGGGAACCTCATCACGAAATAATTTTTTTTATTATTGTATTGTATTTCGACCAATTGTCCAACTAAGTTTTATTAAATTTTCCAAATTGTCTCAGCAACAATGATTTATTGCTTAAAAAGCTATAGCTTGGTTATCATACCATAGGATTTTTATCAAATGATGATGTTTTCAAAACCTTACTCATGTATCTGAATGGAAAACGCAGTAAAGTGTATGATTTTTTTTCCGATTTTTTTCATTTGAATCGTAATGTGAAATTCAATATCTTCGAAACTATTAAGGGACTTATTTCTAGGCCAATCTATTGGCTATTATTTTGTGTATCGTATTTTTAAATCTAGGAGTATAATACCATAAGCAAGTTATGTTGACTTTTTCTTTTTTTAATTTAAAAAAAAAAAAGTTCTACCATAGAAAAAAAATAGTTTTTGTGATTAGGGGCTCCAACTGCATCAGAAAAGTTTGCTTTGTGACCCAAACCCAAAATCGTGTTGCATAGTGGAATCAGACAATATGAGATGTTAGACATTGAATGTAAAAATGTAAATATTTCCAGTGACCAGTTCCCCTTCCATTCTGATGTTGATTCCGGTGCACTTAAAGGATATTTACAAGAGGCTACAGGCATTTGAATGCATGCGATGCGAGTGACGTCCATTACCGTGTCCAAATCCGCTGCAGCACTGATGGGTGATGGGGCCAGAGCTGCGGGCATGTTGGAAACTCTGGCTAGTGCTCAGTTTGGGATCATGAAGCGAATGATGACAGCTTGGCGCATGGCTATGGCTAACAAAATTGTAAAAAATAAACCAGTTAAACCTGCATTTGTACAATGATTTCAATTATATTAATGTATACAAAGATAGCTCAGTGGCATAAAAAACTTTAAGCTATATACTTGCATGTGTGGCATTGTGCTATCTTTACAATAGTCTGTGACTTGAGCTATGCAGTTAATGTATCTTACCCATGATTACATATAACCGAATCGGATACAGAGCTGGGCAACGGGCGAGTCAATGTCTGTGATGGAGGTGGTGGCAGAAATAGTGGGCACCCACCCGATGCCAGATCACTGCCACTACCACCACCACCAACACCAACACCACCAACACCACCAGCACTACTACCACCACCACCAGCATGACCGAAAATGGCTAACCGCATATGGGTCGACTTGGTCACCGATTGAGAATCCACTTCATGTGCTTCCTCAATCATTTTGTCGAGCTTCTCAATGGCCTTTGTTTGTTTGGCGGCGAGGAAGGCCTTACGTGCCGCCTTTGACATGGAATGTGGTCTGTAAATAAATTTTCATGGCATATTGACTTCCTTTTTTAGTAATTTTGAACGCAGATATTTGCAAACATAAAACATCAAATGCAGTTAACTACAGTGCAGCTAACATAAATTGTGTTTCATACAAAATCCGCTTTCCATGCAGCCAATAGTTATACTACGGAGCACTAATCTTACCGGTGCAGCTATGAATCGAAGCAGCTAGGAAATTTATAAGTTATAAATAAATGAATAAATGATGTGTAAGTGATAGCATTGTTGTGGTTATAATGCATAATGCATACAATTCAATTTTGAATACTAAATAATAATTTATAGCTTAACATTTATGCATAAGAGAACAGATTTGATGAGTAGTTATGCATAAAGACAAAAATTCAATTCAAACTTAATTAGGCCAATTCTAAATGCTGCAAAACATTTTTTTCTTTGTGTAGTGCTCACCTAGATGGTGCTGAACTGGATCGATGCGGTGGTGGTGAATGCAAGGAAACGGATGTCATCGAATCCTTCGAACCAGGTCGACTGCTGCTGCTGGTGGCCTGCACCATAGCTGGTGCTGTGCCCATCGCAACCAGTGGTGACTTTGGCCGGTGCATGGGGCACATGGGAGCAGGTGTTGGAGCCATACAAGCCTTGGGTGTGTTAGTGATAACGGCGACTGGCTTATTGGTCACCTCCTTGTTGGTGCTGCTTGAAAATGTAATATTTTTAATTGAAGTGGAAATGACTTAGTCGCTGGGCGTTGGCTACAATGACATACCTCAACTTGGCGGTCTTCTCGCGATCTATAGATGCACTAGATGTGGATGGCTTCATATCGGCGCTGCTGCAGGTGGCCGTCTCACGTGGTGGCGCAGTTGATGGTGGCGTCTGCTGATCCATGGCGGCCAGCTCCTCCGGTGTAAACTTGTCCGGATTGCTGGGCCTGGGCTTAGCCGGGGCGCTGCCAATGCGAAATGGCGTTGTGGGACTAAAGCCGCATGGCGATTGAATGGTGTTGTTATTGGCGGCGCTGCTATTGACCAACGAGCCACGTGACATTTGCAAATCCTCTAGAAACTCCTCAGTGTCGAGTATAAGTGAGCCAAAGATATCGCTGGGGGAGCGCATGAAGACGTGACCAGTTGAATTGGAGCGAGATTCACGTCGCTTTTCTTGATCTGGAATAGTATCGCCACCACTCGCGGTACCACAAGGGCTACCACCAGCGTCACCACCAGCGCAACCACTGGTGGTTGCACCGGTGGTAACACTGGCGTTGGTACCACCACTGGCATTAGCACTAGTGCCACCGCCAGTGCCACCAGTGGTGCCACCGCTGGCACCACCACTAACGCCACCACTTGACCCACCACTGGCGCTGCTGCGCACTGGAGAATTGGCAATGCTGCGCCTTGCCACATCCTTGAAAGTAACCGGCGAGTAGATGCGACTGCTGCGCTCATTTGCTGCTGCTGCTGCTGCCACTTGAGCTGTTGTTGCCACGGCAGCTGGAGAATGATGAGTCAAAGTTGTTGCAGCAGCCAGGGCACCGCTAGCGCCCAGCACCACATTCGACATGGCAGCCGGTGGAGGCTCGGCTGGTGGTGGTGCCATAGGCGCTTGCGGCTTGGGTGCCGGCAAAATGGCCTTTGGCATGGGTGTAAGTGGTGGTCCTCCGGACATGGGATGCAACTGCAAGCCAGCGGTCAGCTGTAATGGCAAACGATTCTCACGCTCCTCCAGCCAGTAGGTCTTCATGGTGCCTTTGCCTTTGACATCGATCTCACCGCGCTCCAGTATCTTGTAATTCGGTCCAATTAAGACTTTGGTTGACTCTGAGATGTGCACCTTCATGGCAATGCTAGTGGATTCCATTCGGGAGGCGGTATTAACGCTATCGCCAAAGAGGCAATAACGTGGCATCTTCAAGCCCACAATGCCAGCGACGACGGCACCCGAGTGAACACCCACACCTGATCAGAGTTTAAATGGATTGGATGTTTCTTAAATGCGGAATAGAAGTTCATCAGCAAACTTACGCATTCTCAAATGCTGTCCTGTTGATGGATCCTTTAAATCGGTTATGGCATCGACCATATCAAGTGCCATATCACAGACTCTCTCAGCGTGATTTGCATCCTTGTCTGGTGCTCCTGCCACCACCATATAGGCATCTCCAATTGTTTCAACTTTGTAGACTGAATTGCGCTCGGTGAGAGTGTCAAATATGGAATACATGGCATTCAACATTGAAACCACCTCCATGGGCGTAATGCGACTGCAAATCTCGGTGAAGGTGACAATGTCCGAAAACAGAATAGATACGCTGTCGAACATCTATGTGATAAATAAATATTAGTTTTATTTTTTGGCTTTGAATTGGGCAATTAGAATGTCTTACCTCACAGGTATCAATGGGATTCTCGCCGCGTCTTAAACGATCAGCCACCTGCTTAGGTATCATCTGATATAATAGCTCGTCGGTGCGACGCATTTCCTCATCTAGTTTCCGCATGGACTCTTCTAACTTCTTAGATTTCTGCTGCTCCTGATCTAGTGCTAGTTTTAGCTCCACAGACTGCTGTGTACCCGCCAGCATAAGATCTCGACTAAAGTCATGCATGGACAGATCGTTGATGTAAAGACCAGTTGTGATCAGTGATGTCAGATCGGGCATCACAGGAGTGCCCAGAAACATGATCATGCGCCAATTTTCCATGTAAACCATTTGACCTTATAACGTTTGATTAAATAGGTTGAATAAAAAAATTTGTGATAAATATCATAATATAAATAAATATAACTTATAATTTTCCTAGTGAAACCTGGATCACACATTTTCAATTAATCAGGCAATTAGATTAACAGGCTTGTCGAAAAAAAATATTTTTCGTTTTTAGGGTCACTATTACTATATTATTACTATAATATTATTTTTTTAAAAACAAGAAAGAAAAGTTATCTTCGGCGTGCCGAATTTGTATTCAATTGCACATAATCTTTGAATGTAAAAACTTAATTTTACACAGATAATACCCATGACAGCTATAAGATAAGTCTTTCGATTTTGATAAAACTCGGTCAGGATCTGTGGAACATATTAAATTGAGTACTAGCGAGTTTGCTTGAAATATATGTAAAAATATGTAAAATATGTATATATAAAGTTTTTCATACAAACAATTATTTTTTAACAGATTTAACAGATTAAACAGCTATAAGACATAGTCGCCAAATTTCAATAAAAGAATTTCAGAATGTCAAGACACAATAAGGGCCAGTTTCTCAGTATCCAGTTTGTTTAGTATAACTTGAAAAACAAAAAAATTCTTAGCCATAAAACTTATTTTTACTCCCTGTTCCCATTAAAAATGGGAAAAAGGGAGTTATAAAGTACTGCAAATGTGTGTAACAGACAGAAGGAGGCATTTCCGACTATATAAACTATATATATTCTTGATCAGGATCAACAGCCTGTCTGCCTGTCCGTCTGTCCGTCTGTCCGTATGAACACACAGATCTCAGAGACTATAAGAGCTAGAGACACCAAGCTTGGCATGCAGGTTCCTGTATACCATACGCAGATCAAGTTTATTTCAAATTTCGGATGCACCCCCCCGCACCCTCACAAATCGCAAAAATCTCCCACAGCCACAGTTTTAAAGATAAAGCTTTAATTTCTGGTACACATGTATGTTTAAACAATGTCTTTCGGATGTGTAAATTTCAACACGATCGGATAAAAAGCACCAAAGTTATAGAAGAATCTATTACGCCCGTCTCAGCTGGCAGCAACAACAGTTTGACAAGCAGTTTACGAGTTAAGTGCACTGCTTGCTTGTGGTGCCGCTGAACTGCTTGAAATGCAAGTTGGGAGCAGGGAGTCTCGTAGTCGGTCACACTCGACTAGAGTATTCTTACTTGTTTAACTTAATGTGTAGCTAAATGGTAGCTATATGGTAGCTATATGGTAGCTATATGGTAGCTATATGGCTTATGGTTTCTATATGACCCTTTCTAACACACGTACTACCTACAGCAAAAGTAAGCATCTATGCCAAGTTTCATTATGAGAGCTTTAACTACGAACTGCGAAACGCATATAAGCAGACGGACAGACATACAGAACGCCATTTCCGGTGGCAGAGTTTCACTTTTCTGTCAAAAACAATGAATAGGTCCCTAACAGTGCCAAAACGCAAGAAACGTACTACTCTATTATATAGCACTGTTAACGATAACAGGTCTCGGTTTGTATGGTAGTTGACAACTTAAAACGAAGTTTTCTCAATTATTTCTGCAAAAAAGGTGACCTCCGTCACTGGATTTCGCATTTCTAAACTTTTTTTTTTAGACCAAAGCCACAATTGTTGGATAATTTTTGGCGCGTGGGACCTCTAGTAAAGGATTACCGTAATTAGTTGAATACAGCAACTTGCACTTTACGACACGAAAGGTAAAGAATCTTTTTAGTTACCAAAATACAATATCCTTTAAAACGTTATCTGATGTTATCACGGTTGTAAAGTAAACTGATATGGTATGCAGTTTTCAATGAATTTTTATATAGATCTTTGAAAACGAGCTTGAAGCAAATTGCATAAAAACTCAATTTTGGAACTTTTCCCACCCACTTTCCACCCAGGTGATGATTTTTCCCGAAAATTGGTATGCAATTTTAAATGAATTTTCAAATAGATCTTTGAAAATGAGTTTGAGGCACATCACACAAAAACTCAACTTTCGCCAGGGGGGTGAATTTTCCGGAAAATTGGTATGCAGTCATAAATTATTTTTAATATAGATACAACGGTTTTCCGAGAATTTCCCACATTTCGCGAACGAATTTTCCAAGATCCGGAATTAATGCTCACTTTTGGCATAGGCCTAAGCTACTATGAAAATTTCAGCCATCTAGCTTTTATGGTTTGGGCCCTGCGTTGATTGCCAATCGCCAATCGCCAATCGCCATCGCCAGTGAGGAAAGATGAAAATGTTCTAGTTTACCTTTTAGCCGAAGAGACTTCTCTGGTTCGCTGCCATCATCATGCAAAAGCAAATCCTCATTTTGTGCATCCAAGCGCTCAGTAACTGGATCCACGGTAACCAGTTCGAAAATGTTGTTAGTGCGATTAAGTATCTAATGAGAAGAGTTAATTAATAAACATGCATACTCAATAGCCAGGACACATACAGTTTGAAACTTAAATGCAATTAGAGGGCGGACCAGGTCGAACCAGGCTGTAATCTTCTTGCCCAGCAGATCCGGCAAAATTACCATCAATGAGTTACCAATGCTGCGAACTACCATGTCAGCGCTGTGAAATGGGGAAAAGTTAATTGTTACTGATGTCCCTAGGCATATTGTTCCATTTAACCGCTTACCCAAACACGATGCAGAATGGAAATATTTCGAACAAGACGTGTGCGCTAATTGGCAAATGTTTCTCCTCACGTGTCATGGCCAGGGAGGCGAGCGTAAAAGCGCGGTTATCAAATGTTAGTTGAAAGGTCACATGTACCGTATCAAAAAGAATCTCCTCGCGCACCAGTTCAATGTGCATCTCCTTGTGGTAGAAGTAACGAGCCACCTCTCGTATTTGCCCCATGGTGTAGTATACAAACCCGCGCCTCTTCGAACGATAGTGCAACGTTAGACCCTGCTTGGTCTCATTCTCACAAATGAAGCTCGGGGCACGCATGCGCGGATAAGAGAACTTAAGATATTCATGTAGATTATCTAAACCGTTAAGAAAGTCCCGCATATGCCGTCCCAACACCGATAGAACGCGATCGTAGCCATACTGACCCACAAAGCCCACAAAGTAGACACCCAAACGATCCATAAACTCACGCTCTGAAACTCCCAGCACCTGAAAAACAGTTATCATATTGAGATAGTGTACATAAGATTAATAAATGTTTTTTTTTTTATATCGTCTCTGTTGGTGGGGCAGTTTATCACACCGTTTGCGCCTTTTTGGCCAGCTTCTGCAGCAAGTTCTCGGGATACACCTGATGCACGCTGAATGAGGGCGCATCTATGCCCGCCTGTCGTCTTATATCTTCCCATTTCTCCTCTCCGTAGACGGACTTAATATACTCCGAAAGATTCTCCAATAACAGCCCATACATGTTGCCAATGAGTTTGTTTAATGTCTGATAATTTATTTAATTGAAACAATATTGGCACATTTGGGATGCTTGAACGTTGACCTGTTGATTAAGAATGTAATAAACTAAGCATTTGTTTTTACTTGGGTCCGTAACGGTTATGAGTATTTTGAATAAAAATTATTTTTGATAATTTTTGATTTTTATTAAAAAAAATCAAACTTGATTTTTGTTTTTAAAATCAGCAAATAATTGTTACAATTGATTTTTTTTAAATGAAAACCAGTCATATAACTCCTATCATGATTTTTATGTTAAACTTATTTTTATTTATTTAATTTAGTTTAATGTCGACTAATAACAATCGACAACAGAAAAAAATAAAATTTAAAAAATTAAATAAAATTATTTTTAAAACTATTATTAAAATTATTATTAAAATTTAAAAAAATTTTAAATTAAAAAAGCATAAAATAAAAAATTAAAAATTATTTCTGGGTAATAAGCCTCAAAAAAATTGATCCAACATTAGTTGCCTGGATTGGGGAAAACCCAGAAAAAACCCAATCAGATCAAGAAGTTAGTATGTTAGAAATACACTAAAGATACAAACAAATAACTACAGGCAAAAATTCAAAAAAAAAAAAAAATACAAAAATACAAAAATATGAAATACAAGACCTACAAATTAGATAGGTGAGAAAGGAGTGAAGTTCTAAGTGTAGGAATAGATGTAGCATTACTTATAACATGAAAAAGATTGTTATAATCAGAACATAAAATACGAAAAGGGTTATGAATAGCGTAGTTAGTACTGCAGGTTTGAAGAGAAAGAGGGAGAAAGTTTCTTGTACTTCTAATAGGAACAGCAAAACTAATTTGGCTGATTAATTCAGAAGAATCAATTTCGCCGTTAATTAGTTTATGTAAAAATATTATACCAAGCATGGTTCTACGATCAGAAAGAGAGGGGAGATTTATTAGTAAGAGTCTACTACGGTAAGGAGGCATGCGAATGTTAGGATTCCAATTAAAGCCCCGGAGGGCAAAGAGAAGAAATTGTTTTTGTATAGAATCTATTCTGTCCTGATGAATCTTGTACTGGGGACACCATATACAAGATCCATATTCCAGAATTGGTCGAACAAGTGAGGTATAAAGAGTTTTAGTAACGTAGGGATCGTCAAATTCCTTTGACCAACGCTTTATGAAACCAAGGACTCCATAGGCACGATTAGTCATCGATAAGATATGCTTGTCAAACTTAAGCTTGGGATCTAAAAGAATACCCAAATCAACAACCGACTCAATACGTTCAAGTGGTTTACCATTAAGAAAATAGTTATTAAAATATGGCATTCGCCTATAAAAGGACATTACGTTACACTTACTGCAATTAAGATTTAATAAATTTACTCGACACCAAGTTTGAAAACTATCAAGATCAGTTTGCAAATTCTGACCAGATTGAGAGTTATTAGCAGACAAACAGAGCTTTACATCGTCGGCGTACATTAGTACCCGAGAGTGATTTATTACAGAAGGCAAGTCATTAATAAAAAGAGTAAATAATAAAGGGCCGAGATGGCTTCCTTGTGGTACTCCAGAAGTAACTTGAACAGACTTAGAAGCTAAGCCTTTAAAATTAACTTTTTGGGTTCTTAAATTTAGATAACTAGAGATCCAAAGAATTAAGTTATTTGGTAATCCAAAAAGATTAAGCTTATGAATTTAAAGGGAATGATTAACGGAGTCAAAAGCTTTACTGAAATCAGTGTAAATGACATCTGTTTGCATATTATTTTGAAAGCCCCTTATAACAAAAGAGGTGAATTCCAATAAGTTAGTGGTAGTAGATCTAAATTTCACAAACCCATGCTGGCTGGGTGAAACAATAGATCTACAAAAATGTTGTAGTTGAGAAGTTATTAATTTCTCAAAAATTTTAGGGATGGCGGACAACTTAGATATACCTCTATAGTTTTGAACATTAGACTTGTTTCCTTTTTTGAGGAGAGGAATTATGAATGATTCTTTCCAAATCATTGGAAAAGTGCACAACTCCACGGAAAGATTAAATAAGTTATAAAGGGGTCTCAAAAGACCTTCAGCACAGTACTTAAGTATACAGCCTGGTATTCCATCAGGCCCCTGTGAAAATACGGGTTTAATGGCTTTTAGATCGCTTAGTAGCGAACCTTCTGTGATCAAAGGTTCAAAAATGCAATTAGAGACATTTACATGATAAGGATAAGACAAATCTAAATGGTTAGTATAAGACCTATAAGTCGTTTGAAAAAAATCAGCAAACAAATCGGCGATAGCCTGATTTGTGTCTGCAGTCATTTTTTCAAAATATACGGTTGATGGAAGTGCTGATGAATTACGCTTCGCATTAACGAAGGTATAAAACTGTTTAGGGTCCTGTTGAAACTGCAGCCTACATTTTCTAAGGTAATCTTTATAACACTGGCTATTCAGGGCAGAGAAGCTGGATCGAGCAATCAGAAATTGTGAGAAATCAAAAGAGGAGCCAGTTTCCTTGAATTTTTTATATAATCTTGACTTTCTATTTTTCAAGTATGTTAAATCCCGTGTAAACCAAACAGGTTTGTTAGACCTACGTGGATTACACATTGGGACACATATGTCAAGTAAAGAGTTTAAAGTTGCATAAAAAATCGTAATTGCACAATCCATGTCTCTGCACCTATATAGCTGAGACCAATCAGTCTGCGATAAAAGCTGAGACAGTTTATGAAAATCGGTTTTCCGAAAAAGGCGAACTCGACCCGTAGGGTTGTTACAAGAACTTAACACCCGGGATGGCAAATCCATCAGCACCTCCAAAGTTGGATGATAAGGATCTTCAGGATAGGATATAGGTTCTGTACGGGAGATAGACAGATAACTATATTAACTATATTAACCATAAATAGACCAAAAACCTTGACATAGATTCTTTTTTGCTGAAACCACAGTTCAAATTCAAACTAATCGTAATTTTTTTGTTTTATTTTCATACACTGAACTTCTTCTATTTATGTTTGCTTGCTTTAGATAAATATACCACAGTGCTCTTTTATCAATTGCAATACAATATATGTCCAGCACCGTTTGGCTTTAATATTCATGAAAAACTGTTCACATTTTGACCAAATCCCCCAAAGGCTACCGACCAATGTTGACTCTTGTGCAATGCGCCAGACATTTGGCGCCTCATAATTTATGTCAGCCTCAAGTGAAATCAGTTGATTTCGGTTATTTTTTTTTTGTTGTTGCCTTTGGGAAATATGTCAATAGATTGACTCGCCTTTTGATGCGTCGTTCCCATCAAGCCATCATCACTTTTAGTTTAAATAAACAATTGTGCGGCCAAGTCATGAAAACTTTGTGATTATTGTGCCAATATTGTGGATTTTTAATTTGAAATGGCACGTTTTTAAAAAAAACTTCTTTAAATAAAATGTTTGTCACGATGAGCCGTCCAGCCTTGAGTGAGAAAATCAACAAGGTTTCGGAATGTAACGTACTTGGAAATGGTCCTGCATATATCGAATATATTTAATGACAATGAATAAAGTTTATTTGCTTATCATAAGTTACAACTCGTTAACTAAAACTGCGGTCCTAACTACTTCACATCAATCTAACAAGTCAACTAAAAAAAAAAAGAATATAAAATGAAATAATAACGTGAAAATATACTCTGAGAGCTAACAGGCTAAGCAGGACAAGCGGAATTGTGCGAGTATAACGCATACGCAGCGTAAACTTCCAACGCAGAAATATAAGTATTGAGTTCCATGCAACTTGAACCTTGCCACGATAAGTGAAACTGACTTTGATAAGCCCGCCATTCAGTATTCACTGTTTAAAGAAATACGAGTATTACAATTGCAATGTGGGTTTTATTGCCACCCTAATTGGCTGTTAAGACAGCCAGGTCAATTTATTTGAGCATAGGCAACAATAAAGTGTAAATGCGCAAGAAAATTTACTATTTATACAATACAATCTTTGAACAATAGCTTGGGTCACATGTTTGTTGGCAATCAAATCAACGCTAATTCCATTGCATTCAAAGGCACCTGGCCATGCAGCTAACTAGATGCCGCGTGCCAAAGTAATTGCCCGGTATTGAAAAGCAACATTGCCTTGGATACAGGGACATCATCCACAAGTCCTCAAGTCAAACCTGCATAATAAACAGCTGCGATTCTGAGAAATCCAAAGTGAATAGCAGCAGCAACATATGTTATTACACATGCAGCCGCATATGTTCGTGTCAATTGGAAGTCATATGTAAGCCATTAGAAGCTGTAAATTGAGTTATGCACTTGAGCACATTCAATAGCGCATGCAGATAGATGAGACTCGAGGATAGCTCCTTGAGGCTGCAATTTCTTGAGAATTTCCTGCAAATTATGAGTAAGACATCCAATTCACAAATTGCAATGCCAAGAAGGGCAACCTGGCATAACAGATGAGGTTTAAGTTCATTGGAAAGTGTCCGGCTGAAGGTAAATGTATACATAAAACGGTATGACGAAGATATACTTATGCACTTGTACATATTTGACATGACGAAGATAAACACTCAAATATATTTAACAAAGAAGAACCAACTATTTCTGACATCTAAAAGACACAGTTACACAAAGTTTGCCACCATGCATAGTTAGGTTATGTTTAGATATCTTGAAAAACCACACTTTCGACCGATTCTTTATATGGCAGCCATATGTTATAGTGGCTTACGTATGTGTGCTGCGCACATATATATCCATACACTTATGTTGTGTTATGTTATGTCTGCAAGAGCATATGTCTTAATTAAAAACGGTTTTTTGGGGATAAAAAGCTTTTTCAAAACAATTACTTAATAACAATTACGCAGGCTCATATGTATATGCATTTCGATATATGGTCTGAAAGACTTATCCATGTGTATTTCGCATGCTATTGAACAGCTTTTAAAATGCAACCATATATCAACAATTCACTGAACAAATCTCAATAGCAAACATCATGAAGGCAAAAAGTCGTAGGAATAAAAAATCAAAAAATCCATTACTCTCACTTTGGATCGCTTTATTTACGGTTTATTGCCATTTGTTTTGTCATAAACATATTTCATTGTAAACTTTATGGTTATCCGCACTCCTACCACCAACATTCCCATTCATAAATTTATCTTTGGGCTAATCATAAAAAGTGACATGCCAAATGTAAAAACCAAGCAAACGAAAATAATAATTTTTTGGAAAATCATGCAAATTGTATGGACTTGTTTCTTGCGTTCTATATTAATGCATTTGGATTTGCCTAAATTGGTTAAAGTTTGTTTTCAAAACTCGAGTCTTCTTATATAAAAAATAGCAGAAAACAAAACTAATTTTGTGAACTTTAAAGTTCACGTTATTTTGAATTTCAAATACCCTTTTGAAGCGGTCTTGTATTTATATTTGATAGAATTTGTGTCTTTTATAAATTTAATTGCCCATAATTTTGTATAAAAACAAACATACAATCCTTTGACGTCATTCAGATAAAAATGAACAAAAAAGCTTATTACATTTTGTTTTTCATTTTTTGGCAAGCAATTTTATGTTAGTATTTTGCTGTTCGTATTTTCTTTATAAAAAAGCTGGCATTAATGCAGATAAATCTTTATGATATATAGAAAAAATGAAACCAATTTATTTATAAAACACAATGATGTGTGAACTATACAATACAAAAGTGTTAAAAACAAGAAGACTGACAAAAATACTGATATTTAGATATTGTGTGTTAGAAGAAGCAAAAATTAACGAAAATTGTCAACACAACATTGTAGATAGCAAAAATAAATACATAAAATCGCAGATCTAGAAATTAAACTAAAAAATAATAACTGAAAGAATAACAAAATAAAACACTTTCATTTTTAAAAACAACAGCAATAACCAAAAATACTTGACATTGAGCAGCGAATACATATTATATTGAAGAGTAAACGCCCTCAAAACACTTGTGCCAAATGTATCAAAATATTGTCCAAAATGCTGTCATCTGTTTCAGTTTTGTGGCTTAAATATGATAATTATTTTAATTACATTTTTGTTTTCTTGTTTTTGTTGGTCAATTACGTTGCGGCGTTTATTTATGAATGGAATGCTCATCGGATATAAATACATAGCGACATATGTATACAATCATGTATTTTGTATACATTTTGCGCGTTTAAATTGCCAAAAACAATCAACAGGATGTTAGTGTGCTGTTTAGTGACGTCAGCATCCTGTCGATATGAAGCTCATATCAATACCAACTACAGGAAGTAGTACAGGTGCTGGGAAATGCAGTTGATATCTT
Organism: Hirtodrosophila cameraria; assembly: GCA_949708635.1. Lineage (NCBI taxonomy): Eukaryota > Metazoa > Arthropoda > Insecta > Diptera > Drosophilidae > Hirtodrosophila > Hirtodrosophila cameraria. The sequence goes on from OX453089.1 coordinate 54,232,923, forward strand.
TTGGAAATTCTATGAAAGCTATATATTTAACTGATGCATACAAGCCAATATATCAAATATATAAAATAAACTGCAACTGTAAATTTCAAAACTCAGAACAGAAATAGTTTTGTATTCTTTTCAATTTCAATATTTTAATTAACAGTTGAAGAAAATGCACATTGCAAATAAAAAACTAGTGAGAATGTTGCAGGAATTTGTTAGCTTTGGCTATAAAAATGGCAATGATAGAGGTTATAGCCAAATTTCGGAGGGAAGTCTGCCTATATGCTTTGGTTTGGTTGCTTTAGCTGTCAGTCTTGACAAATTGTTTTGAGAGAAAACAGCCCGAAATTCAAAAACCAAATATTTTTAGTTTCTCATTTAAGGAAGCAGTTTATAATAATCTAACTAGTGCAACTGTCAGCAACACTGTTTCGAAGCCCATTAAAACGCTACAGCTTATGCAGATATCCATAGAAAAATGCAAAAATTTAAAAAGTTTTAAAAGTATAAAACATATACTATATAAGCTAAATTGCTGCCAGTTTTTCACGGCATGTAATCATCAATCACATCAAGTTCTGACAACATATTTTAGGGGCAGGAAAAAGTCAGTTTCAAGGCAACGTCTGCAATGTGCATATAAAGTTATGTTTTAGTATTTTTTTTGCACAGTTGACCCTAATGTCCTTGACCATCGTGCAACGCTATGAAATGCAAATTTGGTAATCTTTTATTGACATTGAATGATGTGCTGAAGAGTGTGAAATGTTATTGGGTTAAGCGACTTTGAAAAGTGCAACTGAATTCTGCAGATTTTGAAAAGCTTGTTTACTTAGTTTCTGTCTATATATATGCCTTTTTAAAATGTGTTTTGATTAAATTTTAAAAGCGACGTTGAATATTCACTTCATATATGCGTTGCTGGCGTACATTTTTATAAATTTATAAACAATCGAAAGAAATGAAATACAACAAAAAACAAAAGTCCGAAAGGCAAACAAATTATTGAAGCCAACACCTACTGGCAATGGAAAAATGTTATACATACTTTTCGTAGGGGTGGGCATACGAAAAACTTATGTACAGTGTACAGGACCTATAAATTCATGTACTGTGTACACTCTTTCACGCATGTGTGTATAAGCCAAATAATTAATTTTCAAGTTCATTTGCGTGGGTAACGCCGTAGAAACGAAGACCTCAGTAGGGCATTGGATATAGCTAGATGGTAGAGAGATACACACATATGAGATCCGAAAGCAGCATTTATATATTATACATGTGTGTTTACAAAAGTATATATGTACTTGCATACATACATACATAGATTTATTTTTATATTTTTGAGAAAACGTATCTGAAAAATGTTGCTCTTTGAAGGTGCCTGCTATATGTTGAGGTTAAATATACGTATATGAGCGTTGCCAAATAATGTAGTTGTAGTTGTAGTTTGTAGTGTTTTTAGTGCCCATTAGTATATAGGCTAGAAAGCTTTTGACTTTCGACAAAATAAAAATCATTTAACTCTATTCATTTGTGTTGCCTCTTATTTCATTTGCATTTAAAACGTATGACTCAAAAATCTTGCTTAGTTTTCTAGACAAGTTCACACATTATATTGGGAAATGCTCATACGACGCGTTGACTTTGTGCGCTTTTTATTTTGCAGTCTCGTCTTGTTTCATTTCGCTTGACACTCAAACAAAAATACAAATTTTTGGCTGTCTAATAAAACCCAAGTGCAGCAAATCGGCACAAAATCTAAATTTACTTAAATGCCTTCGAATATGAATTACTATTTTGTATTTACATATATGAAAACAATTAAATAATTCCTGTACAATTTATGAACATTGTTGTCTGGATGGTTGCCAGTGTGGCATTTGTTATATAGTTTATGGCACATTTTTTGATGAAATCGAAATTATTTACATGCGAGCAAGGCAAAGTCTGCTAAATAATTAGCTTAATAATTGACCTCATTTATTTTAGCGGCCTCAAAACTTTTGCACAAGTGTCTCATATGTATAAATTATTTATGATACATATTTGTATTCGGTTGGCTTAGAATGATATATGGCTCTGTGAGGAATAAGATGCTGGCAAGCAATTAAGATTTTGTAAAGGTAAAACAATTAAATGCGCTCTTAAAACAGTTACTTAGAGAGATCTGTGTAAAGAAAAACAAAACAGTTTCTCATGCAACCCATTTAACTAAAGCTATAAGATACCGAACTAGTCGATTAGGATCAAATGTTCTAACGAAATTAGAAACTGTTTTTCTAGAGAATCTATCGGTCTCGACAGAGGTTTATTCGCCTAGAAACAGAAAGACGTAGATGTTCAGATTCTAATTATTACAAGTGGATTCTAATTAAAACAACTGAAATTATAAATGTGTGTGTTTATTTTGCCATTTAAAGACCTATTGGTAAATGTTTGCACTTGACAGTTCAAAAAACATCAAAGCAATTGTAGAACTTTTAGTTTGAATTATATTGTTGCTGTTCATTTGTTTTTGGTATTGCAAATGAAGAAAACAAATTGTTTACGCTCGGGCAAATGTAAATGCGTGCCAGAAAGTAAAAGTTTAAACGATTTTTAAAATCAAAACTTTCTCTAGGTGCAATGCTCATTTCGATTTGCCAAATGAAATCTTTGCCAGGTATTTGCCAATAGCTCTTTTGTGATTTTCATTCTTTTTTTACATACGTGCACTGCATTTGCACACAAAGTCAAGTTCAAGTCCACAAATTACATTTAACCAAATTGTTTATAGTTCTATATAGGGCCAAATAGATTTTCAGTCTTATCTTATGTAAGGTAAACAAACAAAGTCAAATGAATGTCCAATGCATTTGCAACAGCCTTGAATTGTAAAACTGACGTAAAATGGTTTTTGTTTGTTTTCATTTCAAAAACATTGAACATATACGGAAACAAAGGTCGAATTGCCTATACAAAGCTCAAATATCGGCTCTATAAATAAAAGCATATACATTTATCTGGCCTTCAACCCAAGTACAAGGGATAACAATACTGATCAGGAGAGCTTTTGCTGGCTATTAGCTTACTTGCTCCATCCACCCATTAATTTCTGTTTTTGTTTTTGTTTGTACAGTTTTCTGGAATTTACATATGTTTTTTAAATTCAAATTTTGACTTTTAGCTAACACACGTGAGCAAGTTGTTTATTTATTAATGGCGCACATGCATCCATCGGCTGGTGAATATGGTTTTCAATTAACAAAAACAGGTAGAACTTTTGATAAATAATCAACCTGCACTCATGATAAATACCAGGAAGACCATTATGCAAGCTAAACCAGAAATTCTCTTACAATCAATGTGAATGTCATGAGATTCATTTTATTTTTTCTATATGAAGTCGTGGTTGGGAGTGAAACCAACAAAATCGATTTGGGATTATCTTTTTATTTACGATAAGCCCTTAATTGTAATCATGTCTTTATTAATTATAATTAATATTAAGAAAAGACTTTTATGGATTCTAAAGTACAATCTCAAATATAGCATATTATTGTATTCCAGTTATATGAAATACTGCTGATAATAAGTACATAATAAAGTTGTTAAGAACATTTAACACAATTGACGCATTTCCTTCAAATAATATATGAAATTATTAAAATGAGTAAAAAGACAAGAAAAAGATAACCACAAACATGAATGGGATATATACTCGAACAAACAAGGTTTGTAGAACAAAAATGAAACATCATGAAACAAAAATATACAAAGAATATGCCCAAGATTTTTCGATATGAATATACTATGATATATATGAACATACAGCATATGTATGAGTTAATTTCAGGCTTTCATTTTAAATCCATAAAAATGAGTGGGCGCTGGCAGATGCCGTTGATGCCCTCAACTACCCACAGATTTGGCCGAAAGCTATTGCCGAACTGTCAAGAGCTTTTTGGCCATATTCACACATACAGCTATACATATCGTATACGTAGATATTGAGATCGTCTACCTACGCCGAAAAGGAATACATCGTGTGCTTTTGTCGGCTGTGAAACAAAATGGCAAAATGCTGAAACGAGTAAAATTGGTGAGGCGAATTTCGAATGGTTTGCAGTTTGAAAAAATTCTTCGTTGAGGATAGATCGCTATTTTTTAGGAGTAAAGCAAATTGTAAGCCAAATAACAAATATAATATTGACAACAAAATACATACTTATAAATAATATATTATGTCAACTCATGTGATATGGCACAATTAAAATAATTAAACAATCAATGTGTGCAGTTATTTGAACAATCTATATAGTGTACAACATATTTTAAATACTAGTGGTGAAGCCGCTCTCTAAACTGGGTATTTCGAAATGGAATTTATGAACAAATATGAAATGGCTGATTATATAAGAGAGCCTTAGACATTTGACACCAAGTGAACATTAAAATGGTTCGATGGAACCTAACAAAGCAGTTGTGAAGTGCTGAATTTTAAAACAAAATATGAACATTGTTTATTGAATTAAACAAAAAAATATTGCTCTTAGTACGTTAACTTGAACAAATTGCCTAAACAACTATAAAATTATAAAGTTTAAAAATAAACAAAATTTTAATAAATTATATTGAGAAGTTTGGCGTCGTTTTTTTAGCCTGACGCCCGCCAGGAAAAATTCAACTCAAGGACATTTAAAAATAACGCAAATTTAGCTGCACCTCGCGCTGATCTCCGTCGCACACAGAAACACACACACAATCGATATATATATATACATTCAGATATATATATATATATATATATATATATATATATATAATATATATATTTAGTTATGTGTATGTATAGCAGATATACTTTATGCATATAGAATTTTGCTAGTTTCATATGTATGTACAAGGTACATATAAAGAGTGTGAAAATTTATGAGTCGTATACTATGTAGATATATGTATGTATATGGGTATACATACATGCGTTTATATTTTATATGCGTATGCTGATGATATTATTTGAGAAATGAATTTATTTTTAGTGATTGATCTTGTTGTGTATATTTGTATGTATGTATGTATACAACAAAATAGTATTTTATACAATTTTTTAAACTTTGCTCTGCTATAAAGTGGCACACAGTCTGTTTATTTTCGAACTGAACAAAAGCGCCAAGTCAGCCAAGATTTTGACTTTATTCACATTCACATTCATTTCTATAGCAAAACATCTCTTGATTGTACGCTGTCCCAATCTCGTGCGTGCTGACATTTGAACAATCGAGTAATACTCACAAAAAGAGATAAAAACGTGAGATAAATCTTAAAAGTCTGAGACTTTCGCGTTGACAGAATACATTCGAAACTAGTGCAAAGTGCAAGCAAATACAACAACCCTTAACAAAACTAAAAGAAAAACAAAACGAAACGAAACTAAACTAAACTAAACTAAAAAGTGTTAATATATTTGGCAATTTTTCTGGTATTGCAGCGAACGAGTTCAACGAATATTTCTTGTGCTTGAAAGACACAAAACAAATCGATCAAAATGTTTAAGCAACATTTGGAAATGATTGGGCGCAATGAGAGCCCCAGCAAGAAGGCCAAATTCTGGCAATCCTACATCAGATCCCTGAAGGGTAAGCATAAATCTAATACTACTAAGTCTATCTATAATTTGATGTTCGCCAGCCTAAAACATAAACATAAAAGGCCAACTATAGTTAGCTGTATTTTGAGAGCTATATCATTCTCTATCTCTATTATAAACTGAAGAATTACATAAATAGCACAGCAGCGTATAGAATTTTGGTCTATTTTTTGGCAGGTGTCATTTTAAATGTAATCGCCAACAAAAAGGAAAAAACTAAACACACTAACAAATATTCGAAAAGCTTTCTTCAACAATATAGTACATATTTATATTGAAAATATTTTAACTATGTGCTCATGAGCCAAACAAAGCAAAAAAATGTGGTTGCTGCGCCAAGGCAAAATAACTAGGCGCTCATATATAAAATATACAAAAATTTGAAAATTCGAAAATTCGAAAATGAAATCAACTTTTTGGCAATGTGCCAAATAGCTAAAATAGCGTAGAACCTAATGAAGTAAGAAGGCTAGCCCAAAACAGATTGACATACTCGTACACATGTTCTAATTTGTAATTGTTCTATATCCCCTACATATAATCCACAGGCTCCGAGGACATTCGTGCCCACGAAACACCCAAAGCATCTCGCCCATACAGCTCGTACCTGGATTCGCCCACATACAGGAGCATCTATGATGAGCCAGCTACGGCCAATGAGCGTGTTCAGTCATCTGGCTACAGATACTTGCCAGTAAGCCGTGATACCTACGGTTACTCGCCACGTGCTATCTACGATCATCATTACAGCAGAACAAGTAAGTTGCTTGTTTTGAGTAACTGTTAATATCTAAGTACTATGACTTTTCCTACAGAAAATAAAAACAGCAACAGTAACCCGCACAATTCGAATGCCAAAAGAACTATATGACTAAGAACGTTTTGATTTTGTTCCTTATGGCTCAATCATGCAGTCAGTCATTCAGTCAGCTCAATCAGACAGTGCATTTCAATCATTGCACCTGCCAATCATGCATTTTTAATGCTTTGCAGCACACCATGGTTGCCTAAAATAACGCTACATTTTTCTCTATGATTTCATAATTATAAAAATAATTTAAACAATATATAAATCTATATCATTCTGTGTACTATATATATTTATATATTTATGCCAGCGCAGTCGAGTCAAAATAGTATTACGTCAATGAATTTCAGTATTTGTGCGATGTGTGAATTGTTTTTGGCAAAGGCCCACAAAGTTTAGACAAAATATACACATGTTCATAAGCTTTGTGCTGGTTAACACACATACATACATACATAGCTATGTACATAAATACATACAGGTACATAAGGCATCGGGAGAACATCTTTTCGATTTGCTCGTGCGTGCTTCGGATCAAATAACTGAGGCGCACACAATTTCAGATACATTTTCTATAATGATATTCGTGAATGTTGATGAAGTTCATTTCCTATAACAAAGCTCTATTTAGTTTCGATCCCAAACACACACACAGCCGCACACACCCCTTACCCGCACACGCCCCGACAGTCAATGTACTTATTTGTTTTCGAAACTAACCAATTTTTTTGTTTTTTTTCTCTTTTTTTCTCATCAATGTTTCAGAAAATACATAAATGTTTGTCGTCACAAAAAGAAAAATTAAGAAAATATATATTTTCAACAATATTGTTCAACGCACTGCACTACAAAACAAAAACAAAAACAAAAAGTTCTTCTCTCTAGAAAAAATCAACATTTTAGATATGCATATGATATATTTAGTAACAAACTAAGAGAAGACTTTGTAGCATTAGTTTATATATTTATGTATGTGTGTAGCTGTGTAGTATGATTATAATCAGACTGATTTATAGCACCCTTTTCTTATGTAGTTGTGTTGGCTGAAATTCAATAAAAATGTGTTAACAATTTTCTCATGCTGTGTGGAAATTATTATGTATTCAATTATGCATTTCAGATTCATGTCATTTTATAAGGTATTTTGTATCGCATTATATTCTCTCTCGATTCGTTACATAATTTCATTTCCATTTTAATGCTAGCGATAATTTCATTACCCAAAAGCTTATTTCGATTAAATGCAAAACTTTTTAAATGATTTTATTTCAATTCTTCTTTCTTTTCTGCTGCCTAATTAATGTATAAACCGCTTTTTTGGATGAATATCGTACGTAAATCCAACTGCTTTTATTGGAATCTAATGCAAATATATACGCTATATGAGCCCAAGTTTAACAACCAAGTCTAAATGCTTTTCCTTTTGCTCTAAAATGTAAGCAACTACACGTCTATTGTTCAGTTATTTTTCTTTATTTTGAAAGTTTTTTTTTATCAATTTTTGGGTTCTTAACTAAACTTTTGAAATTCTTTATACAGTTCCAGCTAACTACGATGCAGAGAAGGCCTGGAATGATCATTTGAAGCGCATGCAAGAAATTGAGCGCAGGTGTGTAGAATTTTCGTATAGAACACAATTGAATTTTATAGTCTATCAATTGTGACTGATATATTGCTTATGAAATTATAGATATCCATCTCGCTATGGTCTCTACTTGAGAGACAAGCCACTCACACCAAACTCTTTGGTGCCTTTGGAATACGAGCCCGAGGATAAGCTGTTGGCTGAACTCAACAAGGGTAAGGATAGAAAAGACATTTATTAAAATCGCCCAAAAAGGGCACACACACAAGAACATCAACAAAAAGTACCCAAATACAACAACAACATTTCAATTAAAATCAACGAAAATGGAAATTTTATAATCGACGAAGAAAATTAAAATTTATTTGTAAATTACAAAATGTAAGCACGAACAAAAAAAAATAGCAAACAACATCAATATTCGAAGATCAAAAACTCAACAGAATTTTTTCAAATTCATTCAATAAACTTACAGACAAACAAAAAAAACTCCAAACTTGACGAGCAAATTTTTTTAACACAAGAAATTTGCTATGCTTAAGTTTCAAAAAAAAAAACAAAAGATTTCTTAAAATGCTTGATCGAACAATATCTTTAACACTGTATCATATATACTATATCTTGCAGCCATTAAAGTTTGAAGCGCTGCGAGTTTGCATTCGAGAAAAAGCTAACTGGTTTTAAAACATTTGTTTTAGCTTAGCTTTAGTAAATTGTAAAATTATGCACAAATTGTTAAATGAACAGCAAGTAATGATAAACAATAATTATAAAATAATTTGTCTGTAAAAAGAATCCAGCCCCCAATATAGTAAAATGGAAAAATCAAAAACAAAACAATTTCGTTAAATGTTTCATTGTATGATATGATGCTTTATTTAATTTTTAACTTTAATTTATACACATGATAAAAAAAAACAAACGAAAATAATAAAACCAAACAAAACATCTATAAATTCTAATTTTAATTTTAGACATACTCAGAAATGATCATTTCGACATCGATTAAAATTATATTACTGAAATAAACATTTTAACCTTCCACCTCAGCTCATTTATCATTAAACAAACCTATCCAAAATCCATCCAAAAAAACTACTTTAAGCCTTGCCCATCTTTTCTAACAGCTGTACCATAAAAGAATTTTGAAAGCTGCTAAAGAGTTTTTGAGCACAAGTTGACTGTATGTATGACATGATATAATATTCCGCTCGTGAACTCTGAACTATGAACTGGCTTGTCACAACTTTGAATAACTTTTTAGATTAATACAAAATAAATAATAAAACAAAATATATAATACAAACTATGGTGTTTTAAATATACTTTTAAAAAAGAATTTAACTGATTTTTGTGCTGTGTTGTATTTTGTCGGAAATGTATATTCAAACATTTCTATTTTCTATTATTTCATACACATACGTTTTTTGTTTAATAATGTAAAGTTATTTTCATTTTTCTCAATTAATATTGTCCCATGTCCTGTTTTGTGATTGTTTTTCATCTCGTCGTTGCTCCCCACTTCACTATTACTAAAAAAAAAAAAAAAAACATAGATACTACATACACTGTGCGGTGCCTGTAAATAAACTGCCAATACCTAAAAAACTAAAACCTCTTAAATCAAATGAAATATTTAACGAATTTTTGTTCAATTTGTTTCACATTCAATTTATTTGGATTCCAATTATATATGATTTTGGCAGTATTTGAAAAATAATCAACATTTGTAAGAAACTTTATAGAATTGTTGTGTGAAAATTCCATATCTTGTTTCGTGCCCACAGTTTTGTAATTTCGTACTATGTATTTTGTTTAGTGTATTTGTATTTGTATTTGTATTTATGTCATGTGAACATCGTTGGGTTGGTTGTGTTTTGGTAACTATTTCGGTAAGTACTTACTTGTAATTAAGCAAATCAAACGTTTATTTCCATCATATTATGATTGCGTCAACTGCAAAATAAATAGAAAGAATGATTGATTGAGATTAAAATAAATAATGCAATGAAAAATATTTAAATTTAGAATACATTCGTAGAAAATAGGACCATGGTCCATTGGACTACGTAGTACGTTGGCAGCCCTTACAATAATAACGTGGATGATTATTATGATGATTTGCCAAGCATAAACATAGCCAGCATCTGGATACATTATTATTAGATTCCATTTCTTATGTCTTATATAACCATTGACGTAGTTTGCACAACAGTGCATCATGCAAACGACATATGCGTATTTCACTTGCGAGAACATCAGCACACGTGACAGGAAAATTGCAAAAGAAAAAAAGAAAAAAAAAAAAACGAAGAAAAACTCTGACGTTAGCCAGTATCTTGTCAACTAGATGACGGGCATGCTTTTCGCGAGCATATGTATACGAATGTGTGTATTTGAGAATTTCTTAGAATTTGCCGTCGTAATAGCAGCAAATAAATCAAGTGAATGCGTACATACTCATCCAATCAACGTTTTGTGCAACAATTGGGACTGCCCCGTGCTATAGTTTTTTTTTTTTGTATTCGTATTTGTATTTGTGTTTGTATTCTATTCAATTTTGTTGCAGCGCGCCGCTCGGCGTCGCCGTTCCGTCCCAGCCGCAGCACCCGTGCTGGCAGCGAGCCCTATGTGCCACCACCAAGCTACTGGAATCGCGATAGCAGCGTGCCACGTGGCGGCCCATCTGTGTTTGATCGTGCCACCAGCCTGGCTCCGTTTACGCGACCAAGCTTCCGTGCCAGCTCATTGGAACCATTGGATGAACTCTTTGAAAGTAAGTTGCCCGCTATTGCGGAGGCTGAGGCTGACGCAGCTGCTCTTAGGCCAAGCATTTTTGAGCGTGCTGGCTCACCAAGTCCCACTCCTGTCAAAGCCGGTCGCTGGGGACCACGTCCCACTGAAGTCGCCTATGATGCTGAGGGTAAAATTCTAAATTCATTTTATTCGTTTTTCTTTATACAAGAAGAGACGAAATTTCTTGTTGTTGTTTTATGGCTTCTGTTGCCCAATATGACACAAAATGAAATTAATATTGAAGACATTTTATGATTTGATGAACGTGTTGAAAAATTCTTGCCATATTTTTCGCGATGCGTTTTTTATCAATATACATGTTTTAGTCTATTGTGTGTGTCGCTAGAATTTGTCAAAATTTTATATGTATTTGGCATTTACCCAACAAATTTTTACTATCTTCTTTGAATTGGGTCAATATGCCAACAGCATCAGCAAAAAAAAAAAAAAAAAACGAAAACAAAATCAAAAACAAAATAGCCCAAAAGTGAGCGCCGTGCCTATTGTCTATAATCCAGAATCTATTTATACGCTTTTCCTAAGCTAAATGGCTTTTTGAATTGCTTCCCGGAGCGCCTGCTGCCATCTTTATATCTTGCTCATACTATCCTATTATTCCACTCCTATCTTCATGTATTCCTTCGCTTTTTGGTAATTTTTCCACTTCGAAAACCTCGCATACGCATGGAAAATATCAAAAAAAAGTGTTGATGTTAAAGCGTTGTCTTTTCTTGTTTTTTTTTTTGTTTAATTCTTTTGTATTTTAGTTTAAAAGCAAAGCACAAAATATTTTTCTTTCTGCTCTTCTTGTATACATTGCAATACAACAAAAAACAACAACAATTCTAATTGTATACCCTACAAAAATGCACTTCGCCACTTTACACCATCATCAACAACAACAACAACACCACCAACAACCACCACCATAATATCGTTGCTGATGATTATGTTACCGAACAATATAAACACATGCCAAATGCTATGTCGAACCCACAATAGGACTTCCAATCTTCCATCCACGCAACCGCTTCAGGGATATGTTGAGCCCCAGCCCCAACATGCCCATCTCATCGATTGTGCGCGATCCCTTCTGGTGGGATGTGGATGATCTAATGCCCTTCCGTGCCACCTCGGTGCCCCGTGCCTCGAGCCCAGTGGCCCGTGATTCGTACTTGTCGCCGGTGAAGAATCGTTATCTGTGGTCCAGGCACCCAGCCAGACCCTTGACACGTAAGTAATTTGAAGACCTTTGATGAAAATGAATATATTGAGTCCGATTTTTGTATATACGATGTTTAGCACCCTGTATATATACTACATTTCATGCTATCTACTGGCATATTTATACTTTCTTAAAAGATTCTTGAAATTAATGAATATCACTTCAAATGCACAATCAACTTGGTAAAACTTCTTAAAAGCATGGAAGAGATGCGTTTAGATAAATACCATACATAGTTTAATGCAACTCTCATGTAACAGTAATGCCAGTTATCAATAATTTGATTACAAATTCTATCCCAGCGTCGTCTTAAATATACATACTACATACTTATGAATATTTTAACATTATAATTTTTATTTTATTTACATTTATTTGCCCTACACAGCTGAGGCAGAGGATTATTTCTAAATAAAAAAAACATAAAAGAAAAAAAATTTAAAAACAAAAAAATGATAAATCCAAATTACAACTTAAAATCGTTAGCTCTAATAACAAGCGACGCTATATCACATAGCACTTCTGTAATTTTTTTGTAGATTAATTTACATAAATTACATGTAACGAAATGCAAAACAAACAAAAATTGGTAAGAATTTTATATGGAAATCTGCAGCATGTGTAAAATTTGTTCATGCAAACTACATAGCCGACGTGTAGTGCCAAATGTATCCCGTAGTATTCTTAGAAGTATACATCTCTTTGTAGAACCATATCACATATTTAGAAAACCCCAACATCTATATCATTTTAACCTTTTGACAAAATTGAAGATGTACCAAAACTGTGATTAACATTGTAGAAAATTTTTAAAAACTTTGCACGCATATTTATTGAAAACGTTTATGCGTAACGTAGTTTATAATCTGTTCTATTTTTATTAAAATAGTTATATTGTTTCTAATATATTTTTGTTATTTTTAACAGCTCACCGCTCAATTTTGTAAACGAACGAAAACGAACTATACAACAACAAATACAACAACGAATGCATCAATGGGGTCCCCAAACAAAAACAACGATAAGCTTTGGTTTCCACTTCAAGAACCCGGAAAACGAACAAAAGTAGCTAACTTTTCTGTAGTCTCAAAATCCTCTACAACGATTGAATTTTTTCAAAACTGCCAGCTCCAAAAAGATCTGTGTGCTGCCTCTAACTAAATATATATTGTCATGAAGTGCGTACTTCCCGTAGTAAAAACATAATAATGCATAATTAACAAGAACAACAACAACTCTCAATACAGTTTTTCTTTTTTTTTTTTCAATTTTTTAGCTCATGTCTTAGATTTAAGTGCAAGTATATGAAAAAAAGAAATCGATTTACATTTATTATAATAAACAAAACCAATTCACTTATGTGCCGCTCTAGAACAACGCGAGTGCCATAAATTGTTCCTTTTTTGTATACTATTTTAGACGCTATATATTTATAATTATAAAATAACTCAAATTTCAATAATAAACGTTTGAATTTTAGAGTTCACAGTGAAATAAAAGCTTTAAGGATACGTGATCTTTTCACAGTATATGAGAAATTACATATGTATATCTATCTGCCATATATTAAAAAGAACACCCACGAGGCCTTGCATATTTTCAATTTGTAAAAAAAAACTATAAAACAAAATTTTGGAAAAAACAAAGTAAATAAAAAAACTTCTAAAAACCCAAAATGCTGTATTTTCATGTTTCCGCTAACGTTACCATGCACTTGAACTTGAGGTCGAACACTGGCAGCATCCAAAATTGATGTATTTGATTAGTCTGAGAACTCATTTGACAAGTCCTGCCAACTCATCGATATATTCGCGTACCGTAAAACATTTGAATAGAAATAACGTGAAACTTTTAAGTTTTTTAAAACAAGTCACAAAATACATTTTAGCATCAAATACATTTTGTTAAATGATCCATTCTAATACAGTTCTGAACTTGATGTGGTGCTAACTGAGACTACAGACTAAATGTCATTTTGTTAAATGTTTTCATCCCTTAACTACGCTACGAGTAAACATTAGCAAATATGAATGAAATAGTTTGGCACACGAAATGTGTTTACTTCTGACCTTAATTAATTTAAAACATCTAAGAGTTTAGTCAACTAATGGACATACTACTGCCATAGAACTGGTCATTCATGGTTCCATTTCTACTACGTGCTGTCCAACTGTACTACTAGGCTATGTCATTTATCTTTTCATTTACTGTTACATTCCGCCTTTTTGTTGTTGTATAGCTATTTTTTTAGCTTTGACGTTTTTTGGCGTTTAACACGCAATTGTTTCGCACTTTTTGCGCTCCTTTGGTCGGCTTTCTGTTTGTCTATGCGCTATACGCTATTGTTGTTGTTGTTATTTTGATGGTTGTTGTGCTGAGTCTGCAACGAGTCCTTGAAGTCCTTTGGATATGCACACGCTCCTATTGTATTTGAGCGCCTTCATTTTCTTTTTTCTTTACTGTTGCTGGTCATTTGCGACTTTTTGACGTGGCTCCATACCAAATTTTGTTCTATTTAATTATTGATTCAAACCATTTATATTGGCAAAGGTCACTCAATGTCAATTATATATTTGCTGCTGGGACCTGCTCTTTGGAGATTTCATGTTCAAGTTGTTCAAGTTTGTTGTACACAGCATTTCAATTGCTTTTTAACTGTTCGTTCTTTCGATATGTTCCCAGATGATTTAGCAAGTGGTTGATCCTTTATTTTCTTCAAAATATTCTTGCCTCATGTTTGCCCAAAGCATTTAATTAAAATTAGATTTGATGTAAAATTGTTCACTTCCCACATTTATTGGCTACCAGAAAAGGCTGTAAAAAAACTGTAGCATGTTTTTGTGGGCGGCTATACAAAAGCATTTTGTGGTTGGAACGATTAAGCGTGTTTGCAAAAACACAACTCAAGCCTTAGATAATGTTTGTTCTCTGTTTCCTAAGGTAAAGTAAGTCTGTCTGTCTGTCTGCCCGAAGCTGCAGCATCAAAATTTGGTATACATACTGGCAGAATGAGGACAGAGTTTAACGCAGTCGATATCGACGAACTCGACGTTCTTACTTGTTTGAAGCTTTCATATACCCACTTATGCTATTTTCCCAATTAACATTTTGTTTGACATTAAAAACCACTTTTAATTAAGTATTCAGATTCAAAGATTCTTATAGATTAAAAGGTTCTACAAATGTTAACTTCTACAAGTTGAGTTATGTACAAAATCAAAATTCTGCAGATTTGGAAGTCTCTTTCGGTTGTTTTTCTTGGCAAAGTATTAAAGAGCCAGACCACAAAACTTTCACATTTTTATGCCAAGTTCAAGTTAAAGTTTTGGCTCAGATGTTGCCGTGACCCACAATTTGACCAAAAAAATGCCGCATATTAACTGTCAAAATGTTGAAAGTTGAATATGAAGACTACGTCAGAAGGTTTGCAACACAAAAAGAAAGTATCTGAGCTTATATACGAGCATAAATTTAGAAATCTTTTCCCAAATAATGCAAATTTAGTTATAAGAATTGGCAATTTGACAGGTTAATATGCCCAATTATCAAGTTAAGGCTATGATTGATCAATTATCATACGAGTACCTAAATTTATGCTTATCAACATTTCTCTTACAATTAGTTAACTTTACAAAACTATAACTTCCCTTGAGGATTTTTTGGGCTCAAAATGTTTATTTTGTTAATTAGTCTGTTAGAGTATGCAGAATTCTATCTGGTTTTCCTGCTTTCTTTGTGTTCTGTGGCTTTGTTCCTCTCATGCGCCTGTTGCTGATGGCGTTCTGGGCAGCTTAAGATTTATACTATTTTGACCAAACTTTTGACCACCAACTTTGGCCATCAAGTGCACGTGTTTGGGAGTTGTCTTAAACTGACAGTTACGGTTCAGCTAATTGGCATGGACGTAGGCGGGTGGGCGTGGCCACCGCTTGACATGCCTGTCACATATGCCAGAGCAAAAACATTGCGTGCTTTTAGGCGTATGCTTTTGTTTCCGTTTGAGTGCAAAAAGGGGTTTAATTGCTTAATATTGTTCAAGTTAAAACAATGGTTAGTGCAGTGCAGCCAAGCATTTAATTTTATTTGCTTCGTTGACTTTTGGGTCACGCCACGAATCAAAATTAATTAGAACGCCAAAAGAACACAGAGAATAAAATTGAATCATCAATGAGCAAAAAGTGTGAAATCAAAATAATTGATGCTCTTATAGTCTCCGAGATCTGTGTGTTCATACGGACAGACGGACAGACAGACAGACGGACAGACAGACGGACATGGCTAAATCGACTCGGCTCTTGATGCTGATCAAGAATATATACAGTTTATATAGTCGGAAATGACTCCTTCTGCCTGTTTCACATATTTGCAGTACTTTATAACTCCCTTTTTCCCATTTTTAATGGGAACAGGGAGTAAAAAACCATCTTTATATAGTAAAATGATTTTTGTACAGTTGGACACAGATGTTGGGGCTTGTATTCTGCACTTAGTATCTGAATCTTAGACTTTTTGCCGCTTTGTTATTTAGTTCACTTACTTTGCTGTTGTTCATTTAAATTGCAGCATTGCAACATCTGTGCTTACAACAGTTGGGTTCCTCTTGACTCCAAAGCACACTTAACCCCACAACACAGATTTGGCAACCTTTTTGCAGCCACACAGATAATAGTGAGCCAAACTTAGAGACTTAGTGGCACCACAGGATACTGAAGCAAAGCAAACAACTCTAACATTATACTCGGCGCACCTGTAGCAGTCCTTGGTCCTTGCCAAAGCGGAAGTCACAAACTTCCATTAACTTCAATTCGAGTAAAAAAGAGGAAAACTCGCAACTTGGTCCACATTTTACTAAGCTCTTATGGCTTATGTCAAAACTAAGTCAGCGAGAATCGTTAATGTTTAAGTTGCTGAAAGTTGTGCGATGTTAACAGATGAACACAAATACGTAATCATTCTAAGTTGAATATACACGAAATGCTTTAATTCTCGTTTTGGGTTTGCTTTGATTGATTTGCCATAAGCTGATTAATTTTCAAGGCAGCTGAATGAATTTGTGTGTGTATAAGTAATTAACAGCAGTAAATTTGGTTTTATTTTATTAGGTAAAATGTGACGCTTGTAGCTGCAAATTGGCCAACTTCGGGGCCATCTATCATACGCACATTATATAAGAATTGGCCAAGACATTATTGGCTAATTTATGCCCAGCACTGAAAGCAATTGCCGCGATGCCGCCAACGGCTTTCATTGTCACAGCTGCCAAAAATGTGCATGAAACGAAGGTCAGCTTTCGTAGGCTTTTCAAAAATGTTGGACAGTTTCCTGGCCAAAGACCAATCTGCAGAAAGGTTCACGCAAGCGGAAGTGATTACTATCCGGATGCAAAGGCAAAAGCGCCATTTTGTTTGCAGCCTTTGTGGTAAGCCCTTCTAGTAGCACGTGAGTTATGAACGAGGCTTTTTGCTTTTTACCTTATTTGTATGCTTTTGGTGTGTGTGTGTGCGTACTGATGTATGTGTGTGCGAGCGGTTGAATATTTTCAATGCTCCATCTTGGCAGCGGCTGTTAACAAATTCAAATTTGAAATTGGGTCAAAAACTAGTACAAATCTTGGGAAAACTTCGAAAATGAATAAATTTGACCAGAAAACATCGATACTATCGATTGTACTTTCAAAAAACAAAAATTATTACAAAAAAAATAACTCAAAAGTGTTAATATTACCAAATAATTTTACTTAAGAAAAAATTATCTACAGCAAAAAAACATTTGTGTTTTTATCAACCAATGTTCAATAAAAGCACCAGCATATTATAGTTTTTTTATTTAGCTTTAAAAAAGCTAATTTACTTTCATAAAGGATTTCTTTAACATAAGCCGCCTTTGTTTAGAAAACACTTTTCCTTATATAAAGAGAACACAATGCGGCCAATTTACGTAGGCCTTTCAAAAGCAAATTCATAAGCATACTTATTCTTATACTTATATTTACTTAAATATGCAAATTGCTTGCATATTTCTGACAACTGGCAGACTGATTGTGGTGTTTGCCAAAATAATATGTTGGTGGCCTCTTAAAGACCAAAAACTGTAGTCGACTTTTTGGCCTGGCGTCAGATATTTTCAATATGCATGTGCCTAATAAAAATGGATGCAATTTGCAAGGAAAAACATTTTTTGTTATTGTCAAAAAAGCTGTCATCTTTCTTCAGGTCGAAGCTGTCAGGTTCCATGTTCCATGTTTCATGTTTCATGATGAATTTTCCGTTTAGGCGAGCGTAAAAATTGAAAATCAATTCAATGGCAGCCGCAGCATGTAAAATGCGCAAAAGATTGGAAAATGTGCACAATAAGCTGGTATGTGTTGGGGTAGAGTAGGAGAGAGCACGAAAGAAATGTCATCTTCGGCGTGCCGAAGTTAAATACCCTTGCAGAAAAGATTTGCATAAGAAAACTTAGTTTTCAACCGATCGTTCCTATGGCACCTATAAGATATAGCTATCCGATTTTAATACAATTTTGTCAACATATGTGGATAGTGTTTAAACTTAGACATAGTGAGTTTGGCTGAGTTATTTTGAGTTTATCATACAAAAACTTATTTTTCAACCGATCGTTCCTATGGCAGCTATATGTTATAGTGGTCCGATCTGGCCGATTCTGACATATGTACTGCTTGTAGAAAGAATAAGCATCTGTGCCAAGTTTCATCACGATAGTTCTAAAACTGAGGGACTAGTCCGTATATAAACAGACAGACAGACGGACAGACGGACATGACTCGGCTGTTGATGCTGATCACGAATATACAAATTTTTTTTTTCTGAGACGTCTCCTTCAATGCGTTTAACATTTCGTGACAAATTACAATATCCTCTGCAAGGGTATAAAGAGCATAGTCGAAGAGTTTGGCACTATAGATTGTAAAAAGCGAAAATACGGAGGCTTTTTTGTGTGTCGCTAACACATTTACAGTTGGCTTTTTCTTTCGCGTTTTGTGGCTTTTGCTTTTTTTTGCATGAAATTTGAATAGATATGAAAATTGAAAAAGATTTATATGGCAGCATGATTTATCTGACTTCTGTGGCCAATGTGCAATGTAGTCTAAATAGCTTGCACTTATGCCAATGTATTAATTAAGTAAAATGATTCAATTTCAATTTGTCATAGTTGACATTTTATGATAATTAATAGTCGGTTATGTAGTTATTAGCAGGGACGGTAACAGTTATAACCGTTATGAATTAAGATTGCGAATTAACGGTTATTTTTTAACTTTTATTTAAAAATCCCAAGATCCCAACATTTATCGTGACACTTTGTCTGCCTATGGTATATATCAACATACGTATATACCAAGTTTGGTTGCTCCAGCTTCAAAACTGTGGAAAAAACTGGACAGACGGACATTTCACAAACCCAATATACTCTTTTTTCTTTTTTTTTGCCAAAAAAAGGAGGATAACAAGAGTGGTTTTACTTTTAAGCTTTTTTTTTTTATTGAGTACTTTCCCTCGAATTTTTATTTATTATATACGATAATATTTTTTAAATGTGCGAGTTTATCTGTTGAATACCCTCGTCTAGAACCGTCTTACACGATTTTCTTAATTTTGCACATCACAGAAGTGGAAACAGCAGGTGCCCTTAGAAACTTTCCCGAATAATACAAGAGACCAATTTGCTATAATATAGGTCATGCTGCGTGCTTGTCGTATTTCTGAACATGTGCGCTCTTTAAAGTTAATTTTCTTTTCATGTGTTTTGCCTTACATTTAAAGCTTTTCACGTCCTAGGGCTTGAAATCTCTAGACAAACAGTCAACGACTGCGAATGTGGGTCAACAGCAGCAGTAACGCGAAGACACTCAAATACCACACAAACACAAACATACATACATACACAGATTGTCTATAAGAACATAAGTTTATTTATGCCCTGTTTAAGCATATTTACTTGTATTGAGTTGAACACAGTGTAGCACTTTGACTGCTTTATCCGATGTTTGTTAACTGATGTCCTTTGTTATTGTGCACATATAGAAGGACAAGCCGAGGTTGGCAGGCATTGACAGCATATTAATGAACAATAAGCTACGACAGCTGAGAGGGGAAGATTCACTTCAATGTCAGCAGCATTGTCAATGAGATATATCAAAGTGGGGAATATGCATCAATTGCCATTTGTTGACATGGCAATGAGCATATAAAAAGAGGGTAGACATATATGGTAACTCAATTGTGTGCGATTACCAGTTATGAAAAGTTGAGTGACTAACTTCTAATGGATCGTTCACTACGTTAAAAGCGAATGATAAGTTCATGTCAATATTTATGTACCAGCCACTCCGACTTTTAAAATATCTTCATTGCAACTTGTCACAGTTTCAAACTCTTTCATGTTAACAGATAAAAAAAACCACTTTTTATAAATCTGCAATTTAGAATGTCTATTTACATATGATTTCTGCCCGATTAAACATGTCAAGCACACACAAACACACACAGAGGAGTTCATGAGCAAGGCCTAAAAGTATGCAATGCATGGCGTCAACTTTTTGTTTAGCTATCAAATATTTGACTGTCTTTTAGCAATGTGGCTTTTGCGGGTTGCATATCAATAAAACTGTCAAAGCTAAGACAACCTGGCAACATGGCTCTTTTACAAAATAAAGGATTTTGAGTCTTTTCCTTTGTTGCTGTGTGGTGAGAAGTTTTCAATTTTATTTATTTCCGACACTCAAGTGCGAAATAATCAATACACAGACGAGACTAAAAATTTTATTTTTATTGCAGGCTTCTTGCCTTGAAAAAGAGACTTAACTATCATGACTTGGAAAGGTCAAAAAATTTAGAAGTAAATTCGCATTTAGTTTTTTATAAATACGGACAGTCTGCGCCGAAGTCTTGACTATATAAAACCATTTCAAAAGGCAAGTGAAATAATTTTAATTAAATCTAGCAGCAACAAAACTACTGCCAAGAATAAAGCGAAAGCGTTGTATAAATATAAATTATCGCTCGACTGCAATTAAAAAGGGAACATTGCTTCTGCTCGTTTTCGACGGCACAAAAATCTAAGAAAATTGCAAACTGCGAAATGTGTCAGACGAAAATGTCTTTTTGCCACACAAGTTTTGGGTATAGCTTTAAGCCTTAAAGTTCTATGTACTATTTGTACTATGTACTGTTTGCTAACTTTTTATTTATTTCTTACGAAAAATCGACTATCAGATTTAATTTCGGTAAAAAATATAATATCCCCTGTTGTCCAATTTAGAATTCAATCTGTGCATGCGCCTTTTTATTTTTTTGTATAACCAAATTGGCTTTATTTTTTGTTGTCAGTTAAATAAAAACAAATAAAGTGAATATCAAGTTGCTCATCTGTTTATACAGTTTGTTTTTTATTATGTTATTCAAATCTGTCAAATGTTTGTTTGCTGAAAAATTCTGCACACAAAAAACTGGATTATAGCTTAAAGTGAATATTGAATATTGAAACCATTTGGATAACAACAATGGCATGATAAATATTAAGAACTTACGAATTATAAGGTATATCATCATAACAATCTGCTTGAAAAAGTAACCTGCCTAATAACGTAACAAGTTCATAATTTCTCATTCCATTTGCGGTTGGCTAAATTACTTTAGAAAAAGTAAGAATGCTCTAGTCGAGTTTGCCTTGTCAAGTGCCTGTAAAACTGTTGTTTGTTCCTGCTGGGACGGAGGAAATAGATTCGCAACGAAATTTACGCAACTGATTAACATTGATAAAACATATATATGTACCATAAATCAAAGCTACATCTTTAAAATTGTGGCTGTGGGAGTTTTTTTCGATTTGCGCTGGTGCGGGGGGGTGTATCCAGAAACCTACATGCCAAGTTTGGTGTCTCTAGCTCTTATAGTCTCCGAGATCACAGTGTTCATACAGACAGACGGACGGACATGGCTAGATCGACTCGGCTGTTGATGCTGATCAAGAATATATATAGTTTTTATTGTTTGCCAGTTACATACATTTGCAGTACTTTATAACTCCCTATTTCCCATTTTTAATGGGAACAGAGAGTAAAAAATCAAACAAATAAAAACAGAAGATTAAATACGCTTGCCTCTTCTTAAAATGACTTCTATGTTAGCTTCAGGATGTTGTTATTTTACGAAGACTCAGATCGTAAAATATCGTTTATTATTGTTTATATTGTTCAAATTTTGAACAGTTTTACAATAGTGTGAAATTCCTATGTTAAGCTACCTAAAACAAAGATAATTTTAATTTAGAAACGGACAGTCGGATTAGACTCAGCTTGCCGTTCTGATCAATAATATATCTATGAACTTGGTACAAAACTACTATGCTTCAGAAAATTTGAAATACACTCAGGCATTTTCATAATGCAGTTTACTGCCAAATTGCTCAACTAAAGCACTTAGTTAATAAACACAACAATTCAGTTAGCTTAGATTGCTTTCATCTGGAGTTTTACCTGCTGTCGTCACGGATTCGTTTCTTTTGTTGTTGTGCACTTTATTTGGATGACAAATTAAGAACAGCAAGGTAAAGCCAACAAGCTCTGTGGGGCGCACAGGACGTATGCGCAATGTCGAAGCATCGCCTAAGCGGCTTTTCGAGTCTGTCTGTCTGCCTGTCTGTCTGTCCGTCAGTCAGTCTGTCTGAAAGGCGAATAAAAACACATCTTCATATGTGCAAATGCGCATTACTTTCGCGTGACAGTTGGCATTAAAGTGAACACCATAAATATTATTAGCGTCTATTTTTTTTTTTCATCTCTCTGTTTCTCTCTGTGACTGACAGCAGCTTGGTTGTACACTGTTTTTTTTTTTTTTGGAGTTGTTATTCTATTTGGCCTGAAGCGTCTGTGCTGTCATTTTTAAATATGTATGTTGCCCTGGGCACTGGAATTTATTTTGTTTGCATTCTCTTTTTGTTGGGTTTTTGGCAGACATTTTTTATATTTTTTTATTGTATATAAATTTGTGGCCTTGCAGGCTAACATATGTTACATCATTATCCCTTTTTTGTAGTATTAGGCGTGGCTATGTTTGTTGTAACTTTTGTTTAGATTGTAGCCTTAACTTTTCCTGATTTTTTTGAGCTTTGAAATTTAATTTTATTTATAAGCAAAACGTAGCCTAAAGTGCAGATTAATTTTAAGGAAACACTTTAGGTACTTTTACCTTTAAAATGTGCTTGTATATGTTCATGAGTAACAATGAAAAGAAATCCATTTTAACCCTTTCAACAACAATGTACTTTCCAAACTTAATTGTTTTAAAGAGCTCTCTTTTTGATCATACAAAATATTAAATTGCTTTAATTTTGATTTAACCACAAAGCAGCACAATACCATTAAATTAATAGCCATTAAATGTCCACCCAATCTGAGCAGCCTCCAAATAATTGATGGGCTGTAATTTACTTAAATTTTGGTGCTATCATACTTAACTATTTAAAGTTGGCTACAGTCACATTTGTGCAATTTACTTTATTGTTTTCACTTATATTTTATTTATTTATATTTATTTTGCTGTAAGTTTTTTAAAAAGGCTGCAAGTTCCATAGAAATGGAATCGTTAGGAAACCGCATAGTAAAATGATTCATAAAGGCTTCAGTCACATGTGGTGGTGATAGTTTTTCCTTTTGGTTCTTGTTCTTGTTTTTGTAACTGAGCGCAAATATTTCACTCAGCTAAACAACAGAAAGAGAGAGACGTGAAAAGCAGCTCGAAGCGCTTTTGTTTATAAATCTGTTTCATTTATTTGCACTTTGCCACATCAACTTAAATTAAAGCAAATCTAAAACTAAATAAGCAGCTGCTATAAAATGGTTTCATTGTCTGTCTGTTTTGGTGTCACTGTGGTTGTCTGTGTGTGTGTGTGTGTTTTATACATCTAAAGAAGCCCAGTTTTATGAGCTTCTTTGCTCAATGTCCTGTCAACGCTTGTGTCCAGTAAACAGTTCCCACTGCGCTTGTGTTTCATGTGTTTCATTCATTTAACTGTCAAGGGTGATTAGTTTGCATTAGTTTGCGTCTGCAGTGTATGTGTGTTTGTGTGTGGGTGTGTGTGTGTGGGTTGTGTGTGTTGTACTTAAGAGTTTTATTTGATTAAAGAACCTAACATAGCAAACGAAAAATTTGAATCAAGTCAAGCTGCTTAAATGCCCTTGGTGCACTTTTTGTGTTTTTAGGTCGCTTTTGGATGGATTAACAATGGCTTTGGGCTTTCCTGCACCAACACAATGTTCTGTTCACATATTCTAGAAGTAACTAATGGAAGTTGACAACCATTTTATGCTGTGCTTAGTAAATTCTACACAAATACAAATATGTATCCATAGTCTCATGTTTAGGTCAAAGTTCATTGCAGTTGTTAAGCTACTTTTCAATCGTTGGATAAGCTAAAACTTTCTGATAAATCTTGCCTGGCAGATAACTAACATAAAAGTATTAAATATTAATATAAAAGTTAATTTATTCATCCCATTCGCTTAAAACAAATAAGCATATGATTAAAAGTTAATATCTTCCGAGTCTACTTATATAAAAGTTCAAGCATAAATTATTTTTTTTTTCACGCTCATTATTCATAATTGAAATGAGACAACGGACTAGCATTTTCAGTTGCTTTGCATTTCTGGTGTTTTAAAGACTGAGGCACCATTCGTGCCATCATTAATGTTGATAAATTTAACAAGTGCTGGGTTAACTTTTAGGCTTAGCATTAATTATGCCCTCCTCAGCTCAAATATGGGTGTGGCATGTGGGCTTCGAAGCCAAGCAGGCACGCATCTTCATTAAAAATCTACATGCAGCAAATTAATGTGCGTTAAACGTGGCAAAAAGCCGGGTGAAAGCAGTTGCCTCATTCCCAAATTCTCACATTCTTATTTGCCTTCACACACACATTGTCAATAAAAGGCGCGCCGACACGTGAGACAAATGCATATGAGTCTTGAGGTTCTTAACAGGCTCAGCCGTTGGGCAGCTATTAACGCGGCAAACAGAGAGATATATAGAGAGAGACAGAGAAACAGACAGACAGACATATGAGCAGACATTCACATAGTTAGTCAGGATGTATGATCATCATATTAGCTATTAGAACAGACTCTCAATCAGTGTTGCTCACATGTCGTATACGCAATTTCTGCACACTATCTTAGACTTTTCGCAAGACTTACAATTCAATTTATTATATTACTTTGTTTACGCAGCTTTTAAAATGATTTACATTGGGTGACCATGTCGCAGTTCGACTAACTTTTAATAGCTTTACTCACAAAGCTGCTGTGAATACAAAATGGAAGGATAACTGAGTGTAAATTTGTCTTAACTCTTTGTTTTTACTTCACAGCTATTTTTCCGCTTGTTTGCACTGCCAATTAAAGTTTTAACGAAGATTTCCCACTTGGGCAGGGGCAAAAGTTTAAAGTGCTATTTAACCAAGCTTATAAGCCAATATAATAATATCTATAAAATGGTACCATATCAAGTTTCTTTTTTATTAAAAACAGAAAATTGCTACAAAATTTCAAGTCGTTCCTTAAGTCCTTAAAGTATAAAATGCTTTCGAGAAGATGAAATTTTGGTTGCATTCCATTAAGAGTAAAAATTATTTGACTTGTCGACAATCTTTTAAGCCTTATGATAGATGGAAAATAATTTGCTATAACAACACATTCGCAAGTCCTTCACAGCCTGAGGCTAAACTCATATGCTGCACCACATACATGCATACATACATACATAACTAAAGCATTTAGAGCCTTCATTTCCGATTCCTTCATTTTCGATTAGTCCAGCCCCAACAATCTTGGCAATTTCATTTCGTGCCACTGATTGGCTTGCCTACCTGTAAGGATATGGCTGTCTGTCTGCCGAGTAACAGGTGCGATGTTGCCAGCGTAATAAACGTGAAGTGGAAATGGCTGAAATGACAACGTACCGCGTTACAGCAACAGCAAGGTGAAAATCTTCTCATCGCGTGTAGAAAGTTTTACTTTAGCACCTTGGCAACGGTTAGCTGAATCTGAAACTTAAGCTTGCTTTCTCGCGTCGATTGCCTTTTAATTATACCAAAGCTGATTATGCAAATGAGCCGCTTGAATGCGTAAGCATGTGAAATATGATATCGATTGGGGTGCTACCACTAATGGGGCTTGGTAAACTAAATTAAACCACATATTCGCATGGGAGCAAGATCTTGCTGGAAAGCAACCACATGCATAAGTACAAGTACTTACTTGAAAGATAGTTACTAAGAATGCCATTTTAAAGACAAGAGCTATGCAATTTTAATGATGTGAACTTGAAAAGCGCCAGAGGCGTTGGTTTAACAATTCCTGTCAAGGACGCTGCTTCTTAAGAAAGATGTGTTTTACGAGGAGCACTTGATATGTTCAAGCTTCCAAATAAAACAACTAGAAAAACTCAGCACGCCGAATATGTATACCCTTGGAGTAAAGTTATTCATATGAAAATTTATTTTCGATCGATTGTTCCCTTGACTTCTATAGGACACGGTCACCTGACTTTGATCAAATTTTGTCAACATGGCAAAAACATACTTAAACGAAGAATTGGGTAAATTTGGTCAAGATAGCTTGGGAAAAAAAATTGTTCACACAAAAAATTATTTTTCAACCGATTGTTGTCCGACATTCATGAAATTATGTGAAACAAGTAAGAATACTCTAGTCGAGTATGCCCGACTACGAGACTCCCTGCTCCCAACTTGCATTTCAAGCAGTTCAGCGGCAACACAAGCAAGCAGCGCTCTTAACGTGTCCAGTTCCTGTCAAACTGTTGTTTCTGCCTGTTGAGACGGGGGTAATAGATTCTTCCATAACTTTGGTGATATTTATCTAATCGTGATGAAATTTACACAGCTGATCAAAATTGATACAAGATATATGTGCACCAAAAATAAAAGCTTTATCTTTAAAATTGTGGCTGTGGAAGTCTTTTGCGATTTGCGTGGGTGCGGGGGGGTGCATCCGAAATTTGAAATAAACTTGATTTGCGTATGGTATACAGGAACCTGCATGCCAAGTTTGGTGTCTCTAGCTCTTACAGTCTCTGAGATCGACGCGTTCATACAGACAGACGGACAGACGGACGGACATGGCTAGTTCGTCTCGGCTGTTGATCCTAATCAAGAATATATATAGTTTATGTAGTCGAAAATGCCTCCTTCTGTCTGTTACACACATTTGCAGTACTTTATAGCTCCCTTTTTACCATTTTTAATGGGAACAGGGAGTAAAAAGTGCTTACAATTCAAAAAAGTGATTTTGACTGAGTTATATTAAGAAACACAATAGTTTTTGATATATATAATTTTTAAATCGATTGTTCCTATGGCTGCTATAAGATATGGTGGTCCGATTTTGATAAAATTTGTAAATATGTTTAGATAATACTAAAACTCAGAATTGGCAATTTTTTTTAAGTTATCTTTGAAAACAAAATTTTTGATCGATAGTTCGTATGGCACCTTTATGTTTTGGTAGTCCGAACCGGTAGATTCTGACATATGTACTATCTCCAGCAGTAAGAAGCATTTGTACGAAGTAGGTTAATAAAAACTGAGAAACAAGTCAGCATATAAACAGACGAACAGATAGACAGACGGATGAACATGGCTAGTCGGATTCGGCTGTTGATGAAATGATATTGCTATCCATTGTATTTATTTGTTATATGTTTTGTGCAGTTGACGCATTAGCAACTCATTGAACCACCCTCGCGTGATTCACATGAGTGGGGGATTCTTTCTCACTGTCACACGTTCTCCTGCCATCTGATTACATTGCCAGCGTGTATGTGCCTCGTGATTTATGTTTATTTAATAATTCAGACTTTTATCACACAGCAGCCAAGCACAGACACAGAAAGACGGAAAGACAGACAGCCGGACAATCGGGATGTTGGGATGAAGTGAGTAGCCGGAAGTGGTAGATACGCTTGTAGGGCGAGCATTAAATTCATTTCTGCTCGACTACATGCTGTGCTGGGGCGGACAGCTTGATGCTTGGCATTCTGCCACTCAGAGGGATAGAGAGAATGAGAGAGGGAGAGAGGAGGCTAGAAATATCGCTTACGGACATAAAAATGCAAATTAGGCGGCCAGACAAACAGACAAACAGACAGTCCGAGCAACAACAGGACTTTTGGTATTAGAAACATTTGGCTAAACAACAGCAAATATAAATATTTTACCACATAAAACACTTGTTGGCCACATCAAAAGCTGATTATAATCTATTATTAACCCTATAAGGTCAACTTGTGGCACCGTCTGTTAATTACGCGTCTCAATTCGCAAAAATTTCGGATTTGTATTTGTTGGAAGGTCACATAATTCGCACATATTGTGCACATGCGTTTGATTTATGCTAGGTCATTTGAATAATTAATTCAGTTTGAAGCATTAACATTCTGAGCAGCTATCAAGCAAAGCTGTTTGAGCTGTCTGTTGCGTTGAGTGGATAAGCATAAATTAGCTTATGATATGCAAGTATATCGCAAGTTCATGAGTCACACACTCACATACCCAAACACTCACACACCCAAGCACACGAGTTCTAATACGTAATTGAGCACCAGGTTGTTGTGCATGTGTGACTAGCATCAATTACGTGTAAGATGTAAAACATTTTACAGTAAGTTTTGCCAACCTAGTCACATATGCAAGCAGGACAAAGGGAACAAAGCTCAGCTGTTTTAAAATGAACACTACACAATCAACTACACAATCAACTATTTCCTAGAAATCTTGTCGAGCTCTTTCAAGAAATGCTAGCTATATAACGTGTTACGTCTGCTAACAATCTGCGTTGCAATTATTAAGAACCTTATAAGATAACTGAATTTTTTGTACTTTCTTTACTTATATATTATTGTTAGTTATCTAAATCTGTATCCATTTATTTTTTGCTTATGGCCAATTAAATGAAAACCAACTTTGGCGCTTTCATTTAGCACCCCATGTCATATCGTTAGAGACCCATTTTCAATATTCGCTAAATCACGTTGTGTAGATCTTTTAAGTGAATCTAAATGGGAATTCCAAAATCCATTAAAAAACAATAGATTTAAGGTATTTTAGTCCGTATTGGCTGATAACACTATGCAACAGAATGACATTCATTAATGGTTCCTAATCACGAAAATAATTCTGTTTTTTTTCTATTTCTCAAAAATTGCACCATAACTTGCGTACAGCATTACCGGTTTTTAAAACAAATACTTCAAATGAAAGTCAAATATGTTTCCTTCACTTTATACAGATTTGTGTCTAATAATGTTGGAGATATTGAACTTTATATTTAAAAAAAAAAATTTTTCCAAGCATTTTTAGCTTGATCTGCGTACGGTATACAGAAACTTGCGTGCCAAGTTTGGTGTCTCTAGCTCTTCTAGTGTTCATACAGACAGACAGACGGACGGACAGACGGACAGACGGACAGACAGACAGATAGACAGACAGACAGACAGACAGACAGACAGACAGACAGACAGTCAGACAGACAGACAGACAGACAGACAGACAGACAGACAGACAGACAGACAGACAGACAGACAGACAGACAGACAGACAGACAGACAGACAGACAGACAGACAGACAGACAGACAGACAGACAGACAGACAGACGGACATGGCTAGATCGACTCGGCTGTTGGTGCTGATTATATAGTCGGAAATGCCTCCTTCTGCCTGTGACACACATTTGCAGTACATTATAACTCCCTTTTTCCATTTTTTAATGGGAACAGGGAGTAAGAATAACAGAAAAATAAATTCTTCGTTGAGCATGGAGATTTACCCATAAGGTTTTGAAAAGGCCATCACTCGTTATATATATATCAGAAATTCAAAGTTATAGTCATTTGAGCAATTCAACATTTTTCACATTTGTTTCGTTATTTTTCACTGGCCTATCCACTAGGTTTCGAATAGGCTTTTCTTCTCAGAAACCTAATAAATTTATTCTATATCAACCATGGAAAACGGTTGCAATGTAAAATCTCTAAGCATTGTTTCAAGTAACGAATTCAGCCCTCAGCCACAATAAGGACGCTAAGTCAATTACCAGAAGGACATGCGGTTCGAAAATGACAGTCTGCCGCACACTCCCGCATTTTGTGGCAGACACAAAACGCAGCTAAGCGAAACTTTAATCAACTGTCAATAATTGATGATAATCACAGCGCAGCGTAATAATGCTTATCAGCAGATACAACGGCAACAACAGCCGCAAATGCCAGCAACAAAATAGAAAACGAGTGATTAGCTTAATAAACGGCGAATGGCGGGAAAGGCAGGCAGGATGAGGAGTGGAACGAAAAGGCGACCAAAACAAATCGAGTGACCAATAGACAAGTGAAAAACAAACGCAAAGCAAAATCTGTAAAACAAACTTTGTTACAAAGGCATGACTTTAAAATACCCGACTTTGACAGATTTCAATAAACTTTCAGGTCTGTTCTCATTTTCGATTCCGATAAAAACATTCGGAATCGAAAATATAATCTGTCCTCAATTCCGAATACCAATGAGAAATTCTGCTTAAAAAGTTGTGTTGTTGCTATTTCTTTCGAAAACAGAAACACAAAATCAAAAACCATTCGGAATAAAAAGTTGTTGGAAATGGAAACAGACCTAAATATTTATCACTATATGCTTCGAACAGCGTAATATTTGGCTTGTATTTTAGTCTATTTCAAAAATGGGAATAATAAAAAGCTGGATTTTCAGTAAATTGGTAAGAATACTAATATAAATATATCTTTTAATATAGATCTCCAAAAGTAATTTATAAACTAGAGACGGACAGAAATTTTAGTTAGATTATCAAAATTTATTTAAATTTTATTTAACATTTTATTTCAAATTTTATTTAAAAACTGAAACTTATTAAGATAAGATTCCGATTCTTTGCTTTTGTGTAGTTTTATAAAGTTAAGATTGAAAAGCGTCGAATCAAGCTAACGGATTTTATATTTTACATAAAAATTCTATCAATTACAAGCTTAACACGGGCTAGAAATCTTGATCGATCTCTAATCTCTACTTGCGTTTAACAACTGATTGTAAATTGAAACTTACCCCAATCGTTTTTTTTTTTTTTTTGGAACGGATATTAGTGAACACTAGATAGATAATTGAGAACAATTAGTTCAACGGGATGCGGGCAGAGCGAGGGGTGAGTAAACCAGATGGGCAAGTTGTAAATGAAAACTATTTCGATTGTTTATTATGGGGGTCACGGATGCAGTCAGTGATAATTATCCTACTTGGCTTATCATTATAATACTTGTCCAAAAATATACAGAAATCGACATAAAAAGTTATATTTAGTTCTATGAGTTTTTGGGACCACAAGCTAATAAACGTAAAATGAGCTGTTTTCAACAACATAGCCATTGTTAATATTATGTATATTATGCAGCCTCCGAGCACGTGAGAGAACTCAATGTCAATGGCAAAAAGGATGGGAGGATATGTCAGAACAACATTGTCAGCCCTTTTTGGCTGTCGTGCTTGTAGATTATAATGATAAGCGCTAAGCCACAGGCATGCAAATTGCTTGTAGGCAGCCTTAAATTTAACAGCCGTGTTTCGGCACACATGCAAAATATTGTCAGACAAATTCAATTTTCAAGCTGACTCCATTAAATTGGTTTTTTTTCTTGGCTTTTTTAGTTCATGACATTGACACAATAGCCAAGAATTCTGTTTTACAAGCTGTGGCATGTATGGGTGTATATGTCTGTGTGACACTGTGTGCCATTTGATTGCTCAGCGAGCCGTTAAGAAGCTGACATGGCCCTTTAACCACACTTCACCTTACCGCACCTTTAAGGCCTTGAACTCCGATTTCAGCTTATGGCAACAGGTGGCAAGGTGGCAAGTGTGGCTGGCTTTTGTCTTTGACTGCTGCCACTTGATAAAATGCCTATTGGAATTTACTTATTGACATCTATTTCAATTCGGCACAATTGCCAATTTTAACTTTGACACTTTTGATTGTCACGGGCAAAGTTGAAACCGCTGTGTAAAATAAGCTTGAAAATTGAAAGCCTTAACTGATAATTTGAAAAATGTTCTATACAGATTTACAGTGGAAGTTGTATTAAACAATAATTTCTGTAACTGAAATTTCTTGAATTTAAGTTCAAAATTTAATGAGAAACTACAAATTAATTAAGCGAATTTCACTATCCAACTATTTTTCGAATAGCATTTGAAAAGCTTTAATTTTATATCATGTTCGTATGTATTTTTACTCCCTGTTCCCATTAAAAATGGGAACAAGTCAGAACGTTGCAGTCGGATGCACCCGACTGCGATATACTCTTTTTTTCGCCTCTTTGCGGAGTCAGTGGGCGTGGCAATTGAATTTCTGCTCAAATCTTTAAAGTTTTGCCATCAATTAAAATTTGGTTGGGCCTGTTCTACAGGTTTGGGAGAAACAATTATTGCTTGATTGCAAGGGCGGGGGTGGGCGTGGCAAAAATATTTTTATCCAATCTATTAAATAGGGCAACAGAATTCAACCTGCAAAATTTGGTGATTCTAGCTAAAGGGGTGGGGGAGATACAGACTTTGCCTATTTGTGGGGGCGGGGGTGGGCGTGGCCGAATTTTTTTTTGCCAGATCAATGAAGGATGTGATTAGTAGCCCTTGTGCCAAATTTGGTTACTCTAGCTATAAAACTGTGGAAGATATAGGTTTTTGCGGTTTGTGGGGGAAGGGGTGGGGGTGGGGGGGAGATCTTGACACTTTGTCTTACTATGGTATATACCAACATGTATACCAAGTTTGGTTGCTCTAGCTTCAAAACTGTGGAAAAAACCTGCGTTCATACAGACGGACAGACGGACAGACGGACAGACAGACGGACGGACGGACATTTCACAAACCCAATATACTCTTTTTTCCTTTTTTTTCAAAAAAGTTAAAAAAAGAGTATAAAAAGGGAGTTATAAAGTACTGCAAATGTGTGTAACAGACAGAAGGAGGCATTTCCGACTATATAAACTATATATATTCTTGATCAGGATCAACAGCCGAGACGAACTAGCCATGTCCGTCTGTCTGTCTGTCTGTCCGTCTGTCCGTCTGTATGAACGCGTCGATCTCAGAGACTATAAGAGCTAGAGACACCAAACTTGGCATGCAGGTTCCTGTATACCATACGCATATCAAGTTTATTTCAAATTTCGGATGCACCCCCCCGCACCCCCGCAAATCACAAAAGACTCCCACAGCCACAATTTTAAAGATAAAGCTTTAATTTTTGGTACACATGTATGTTTAATCAACGTGTTTCGGATGTGTTAATTTCAACACGATCGGATAAATAGCACCAAAGTTATAGAAGAATCTATTACGCCCGTCTCAGCTCGCAGCAACAACATTGACAAGCAGTTTACGAGTTAAGTGCACTGCTTGCTTGTGTTGCCGCTGAACTGCTTGAAATGCAAGTTGGGAGCAGGGAGTCTCGTAGTCGGACACACTCGACTAGAGTATTCTTACTTGTTAGTACTACCTTCTATCAAATCCTCCAAAATAAACGATTTATATATCATGAATCTTGTGTAAACGAATACAGTTAAGAAAACCCGCAATCAAACTCATTTCTACTCATATATTATTATTAGATTTTCCGTTTTTCTTTTCTCCCCATCATATATATTATTTACAGTTCGCATTTGTTTGGTATTAGCGTTGATTCCAAACTTAGCCCTGCATATATAAAATTCATTCAAGCGGACGTCAAAAAAAAAAAAAACTTTTCGTCCTTTGTCACGCCTGCTTAAATTCCTGTGAATGCGCAAGCAAAAAAAAAATAAAAATGGGTGTGCCAAAATCGTATAAAACTTTCAACGCAATTTTATTATTTGTTTTATTTTTCGTTCTGTTTTTCTTATTTGTGGTGTTATTTGTAAAGATGTGTTTTTTTCTGCTGCAGATTTTTAAAAAATTCCAATGCTTCAACGCCTTTAGCGGTAAAACAATAAAAATGAAAGGACCTTCAAGGCTGAGCCTCATTTGCATAACATATTCAGGGCAGAACACTGCGAAATCATTTTGTAGCGGCTCAGCATAAAGCGAAGTAAATAAAATGTTCAACTTATTTTTTTGGATATGCTCTTTAAAAGGCAAAGATTTTGGAAATTGTGTCTAGGCTGATGGCAACTTTTATGCTTTTATGTGGCATATTTTTATAGGCATGCATAAAACTATTTATGAAATGCCATTCACTTATTGTATTTATACTCGTATTAGGCTTTTAGCTGCACTTTGTCAGTGTAACTTTTATGGCTGATAGATGCCCTCCCTTTAAGATGTCCAAGACTTTGTTTTATGAGCCATGTGTCATGCAAAAGTTCAGCCAAAATGGCTCGTAAACGTTAAAGTTGTTTATTTCTGCGCCACCAAAACAAAATAAAAGAAGCCAAGGCAAACGGTCATTGCTCAGCTCTGAACGCCAACTGACAGCAGTAAACGCTGCGTATGAGCAATGTGCTTTAAAATTGAAATATAATATATTTAAATATGTTCTTTGCATGTTGATTAACAGCCAATCTTATATATTTATAATTTTTGAAAATGGTGTAAGTAACATCAATATAAAAATGGAAATCTTGAATCCAATACGGCAGACAGAATGATATTAATTAATGAGAGAACAGAGTTATCTGTAGTGAAACTCGGACGAATATTTCAGAATAGGGTTATCTATATATCAAATAGTTTTATTACAGCGTGCAAGCAGATTTATAAAGTACTCTAGTACACATAGTATAATGCATGCCTCTACTTATACTTGCAACATGAGCAACTAATTTGAATATTTCGACATCTCAGCACTCTAGCAAAGTTTTGTGCTTATTCTTAACAGTTCACATGAGTACAAAGTATATAAAAATATATTGTAAAGTTTACTGTATACTCACCAAAAATGCAGAAAGCAAAAAAAAACGCTGAAAAATGGCAGCTCAGCGGCGTCAGGATGCCGCAAAGGAGGAGGTGCACAGAAAACGCTGTTGCTGTGCCGGCTTCTTAAGTATTTAAATATTTAATGTGGCACGCTTATAAATTTTCGATATCAGAGTGTGAGCAGCCACACACGGGTCACATACGTATTTAATGTATATTGTATATATGGTTTTTATTTATGGCATTTAATTTGATGTTTATGAGCATGCTTTGATTTCCATTAACGCTATAAGATTGTACAGGAATTTATACATTGACATTAAGCCATGTACATAACATATATGAGTATGAGGAGAAGTACAAGAACATCATACAATAAATGTATAAAAACGACCTACCGTCTCATAAAATTTCATTTCATTTGATTTGATTTCGTTTTGGTTTTCGTTTTTTATTCGCTTTGTTCAATTTGCACGTGTGCTTGCTATAATTTTTGTAGGCGTGTGGCCAAATTATTCAGCATTACGATTGTACAATAAAAAAAATTTCAGCAGTTTCAATTTTGCCACCGAATAAAAAAACCTCAGCAGCTTCAATTTTGCCACCGAACAAAAAAAATCTCAGCAGCTTCAATTTGGCTCGCTTAAATCATATAAAAAAATTGTTTGGGCTTTTATTTGCTGTTTAATGCCGCCCAACGTCGACAACGACTTAAATCAAAAATTCTCTGGCGCTCTTCAATTAAATTGCCTGAAAAATTGATGCGCTCAAGCATCCCGAAAATGTCCCTACTCGGGCTAAGCCAGGTCCTTTGCCCTTTTTGCCTGTGGTTGCCAGTTTGTAATGAATTTAAATGAGCCACTGTCGGATGCTGAGTTATTTTGGTTATTTTTGGTTATTTTCATTATTTTAGCTGCTTCTGATGTTTCAGGGCATGCTTTAATTAATTAAACATTTTAACTGGTTCAAAATCGCATTATAATTGTGGTTTTTTGATGTTTCTAGTGGTAACTTGCAACTCTTGAGCTTGTTAAAAGCTTTAAGGGATTAACATAACAAAAAAAAACATACAAAAAAAGTGCAGAATGTCGTGCAATTTATATTGGCTTATTGAATGAGTGTGTACCAAACATGTATATTGAATTATATATTAACATATAATGAATACGATTTAAAAAAAAAACCCCTAGTATCGGGTCAACACATAATCTAGAGCCAGAAACGATTTTAAACTTTTGAGAAAAAAATTGTTTTTAATTTTTAATTAGTTAACCGAAAGGAGCTGAATTATTAATAATAAAATTTCACTTACACTAAATATTTTTTTTCGATATTTATTTAAAGTAGTTTTGATAGTTTTTATTTTTTAAATATATGTATATAAGATGATTAGTAATTAATTTTTACCTTTTTGAATGCAATTCTTTATAACCATTTAACAGTTTTGTTGAAAAAAATACGCAAAGTTTTTGTAACTTGTATGGTTCCTTGTCGAAAACATGAAAAAAAATTGATTTTATATGGAAGATTTATTAGTATTCTTGTTTTTATTCAAATAAAAGTTATGAATTTGTTAATCAAATAATTTATAACACCAATTTCAAAATAATTATTAATTTCCAATCAGTTTCCAAAGATTTTTAAATATTTGTATTCTCACTTTTATCAAGTGCCAAAGGCAGTTGATGAAGACCGCTTTTCGCAATTTGCGACTGGTTAATGACAATTCCGACACTTGACAGGACAACGGGCAGTGCAGCGTTTAGTTTTTATTCAAGTTGATCCAAAAAAATCTAACGCCAACAGCGACAACGAAAACGTCAGCGACAACGTCAGCGGCAACGAAGCGCACTTTTGAATATTGACGAATTCGAAAAATCACCGAACGAAGGCAAAAGGATGTATCAAGGTGCTCATCAGCAAAAAAACGAAACCGTACGCAACGTGCAACAGCCGCCAACTGATGGGTTTCTATCTACCAGTAGCAACAGCAGCAGCAGCACCAGAAGTGCTCACCCACACAACCAGACAAACTCACAGATACAGATACGCACACGCACAAATACTGTTGGGCTGATAACAATTTTCGAATTCGAAATCTCTGTCAGCTGGTGCTGCTGGTGCTGCTGCTGCCGCTGCCGCTGCTGCCGTGAAGGCGAAAAGCATTTTGTTAGCCAAACAGAGTCAGAGCATCAACAGCATGCTCGTAGCATGTTGCATATGCCATACAGTCCCTGCCCCAAACCCAGTCCATGTCCTTTCCCAGTAGCTTCGAGTCGCAACAGTTCACAGCTGACGCATGCGCTAATAAGTATGCAACAATTCATAATGACAAAGCCGCTATCAACGAGTCGCATGTTGGCGACTCTTTTGGGAATTACTTCCTTTGGGTTTACTTCCTGCATACCCTGTAATTGGATAATTGTAATGTTTGTGTGAACTGTCTTTAAAGCAGAGTTAAAGTTTAAAGCAAACTATACAAATATTAACTTATTTTGTTATATTTTTCGAAATTTGTTAAGTAACTCAGCAACATTCTAAATATAGTGGCGATATAAAAGAGCTTGTCCTCATTGACTGACAGACAAGACATAAAAGAAAGAAAGTCGAGCAATTAGAGGGTTTTTTCGAAAATGTTATTCACAAGTGTTGAAAATTTGTGGTATTGAACTTTTTGGTTATGATGCAATGAAATTCAAGATTTTAATTTTTTGAAGAATAATTTATTTGAAATGTGTAAGATACGTGTTTCTTTAAAGAATATTGAGTTTTGAAAAAGAGATTCAGATTAATTTTTATACCCTTGCAGAGGGTATTATAATTTTGTCACGAAATGTGTAACGCAATGAAGGAGACGTCTCAGAAAAAAAAAATTTGTATATTCGTGATCAGCATCAACAGCCGAGTCATGTCTGTCATGTCCGTCTGTCTGTCTGTTTATATACGAACTAGTCCCTCAGTTTTAGAGCCATCGTGATGAAACTTGGCACAGATGCTCATTCTTTCTGCAAGCAGTACTTATGTCAGAGTCGGCCAGATCGGACCACTATAACATATAGCTGCCATAGTGACGATCGCTTGAAAAATAAGTTTTTGTATGAAAAACTTTTCTGCAACTTTTCTTCGGCACGCCGAAGATAACATTTCTTTCTTGTTATCTCTGCAATCGATTAAAAGTATAATATTAAAGATTTTAATTTCCAAAAAAAATTTATTCTTAAAGCAATTAAAATATGAATGCAAAGTCAATTTAAATGCCTACTATGACCAAAACGAAATCAGATCAATTTTGAAAAAGTTATGGGAGTTGAAAATTTAGGAGACATACAAAACTGATCAAGTTCAAATACTTGCCTGGTCAAAGCCACATAATATTCGTATGTTCTATTTCAAAAGAGACTTTAGTCATCAGTTATGCTTTATATTAATAAATGCCAAGAGGGTATTTTTCAGTCTAATTTTGACCAACCTACTAAAATCTTAGTTGTGTCTGGTTTTTTCCTTTGCCACCACATTCCGTTATTATCTTTATTGTCGTGCAATATTTGGTTGCCTGTGAATGAAATTAGTCATCCAGCCAACACTTGAATTTGCCACCGGCATCAAGTTCACGTGCCGTTGTGGGGCAAATGAATTATGCCAAAGTTTTTAATGAAGTTTTTTGTGGCATGGCAAAGTTAGAGGCAGGCGGAACTGACCTAATTGTGAACTGGCTTCAAAAACAGCGCAACGATTAGATAAGCTTAAAATACGATTGGGATGCTTTATGCGTTGTGAACATCTATAAATAATATTATTCTGTGTAATAGATGGCCACAAAGGTGAGTATTAAAAATTATCGAATATTTTTATTGTCTTAATTAGATCCGTGTTCTTATGTTTATGTTAAACTTAAGTTGCATTTTAACTTGTGGTCAAATTCAGTCAGACTTAAACTTAAGATAAGTCACACACAAATCAGCCGTTCCTTGATCTGTCTGTCTGCTTTTTCGAAGAGCCCTGCCAATTCATTATGAAATGCAACGCGCTTTTAATTTATTCTCACAGAAGGTATGTATAATATACATTGTATATATTTGCGACCGCTGTCATAATTAATTCTAATATAAACAATTTTATAAGTTATACACTTTTATACACTGATAGAAATAATGTATGGTGAATTTAAATACATTCATATTCAATTGTAATGTGGCCTTTTAAATACTTTAATGGTCAACTTAAATATTTGCAATTAAAGTTTAACATAAAACATATAATGATGTCAATATCAATTGTAATATAAATCGACATTAATTTTACTATGAACACTCTTAAATTTCAAAATACTAAATTTAAATATATTTTGTAAATAACAAGTAAGAATGCTCTAGTCGAGTGTGCCCGACTGCTTGCTCCCAATTTGCATTTCAAGCAGTTCAGCGGCAACACAAGCAAGCAGAGCACTTAATTTCTCCAGTGAGTGTCAAACTGTTGTTTCTGCCTGCTGAAACGGGGGTAATATAATCTTCCATAACTTTGGTGCTATTTAACCGATCGTAATGAAATTTACGCAGCTGATCAACATTGATATAATATATATGAGGACCAAAAATCAAAATCTTTAAAATTGTGACTGTGTTTTTTTGCGAAAATTTAAAATAAACTTGTTCTGCATGCCAAGTTTGGTGTCTCTAGCTCTAATAGTCTCCGAGATCTGTGTGTTCATACAGACAGACGGACAGACATGGCTATATCAACTCGGTTGTTGATGCTGATCAAGAATATATATAGTTTATATATTCGGAAATGCCTCCTTCTGCCTGCTACATTTGCAGTACTTTAAAACTCTTTTTATTTCCTGTTTAATGGAAACAGGGAGTAATAAAATCAAAACTTTTATTTCTGATTTAACAAGAGAAATAAAATATCGAATTTAAAAGGGTTTCATGGTAAATTTAAATATTCAGGCCTGTTCTACAAATCGATTCCGATCAAAGTTTTTGGAACCGAAATTAAAAAGGGAGCTGTATATGGTTAACTTATGCATTAGCAATGTGGCAAATATAGAACAGGGCCTCCTATGTGCCACGTTCTCATTAAAATAATGACAATAAGTTAGTTAGTTACCTATATCCAGCTCTGTTTTGTTGAGAGACCTTTCTTGAGCTGTAGGCTTTTAATTTATGTTCTCTGTGGCATAGGCGAACTGTTTGCACTATCGAAGTTATATTAGGGTAATTCTTATGCTCAGTACCAGCATTGAAAGGGGCCATCCTGCTCTTGCAGATCAACACATTGCCGAAAAGCGGGGCCAGAGTTCGTTGTCATCCACTTATTTCATCATTTGCTTTATAGTTTATGGCGTTTGAAGACCCAACCAGTAGCCAATATTTCTATATTATTTTCCATTCAATAGCAGACTTAATATAACTTCTCTCATTTCTGCAATGATACCCCGTTGTATTGATCATTTTGGAATTATTTTAAACTTGATGATCCATATAATAAAAATCAATGTCAAATCTCTTAAGTAAGTGCTTTAAATAAAAGAAAATTAAAAAACTTAAAGATTTCTTTTTGTTATTCGGTACTTTCCTGACACAGCAAATTGCAAAAAAAAAAAATATATGTGACCAGAACTAATTTTTTCGTAAGCATTATATTAACAAGTAAGAATACTCTAGTCGAGTGTGCCCGACTACGAGACTCCCTGCTCCCAACATGCATTTCAAGCAGTTCAGCGGCAACACAAGCAAGCAGCGTACTCAACTTGCACAGTGCATGTCAAACTGTTGTTTCTGCCTGCAGGGGAAATAAGTTGTTCCATAACTTTGGTGCTATTTATCCGATCGTGTTGAAATTTACACATCCTAAAGACATTGATTAAACATATATGAGTACCAAAAATCAAAGCTTTATCTCTAAAATTGTGGCTGTGGGAGTCTTTTGCGATTTGCGGGGGTGCGGGGGGGTGCATCCGAAATTTGAAATAAACTTGATCTGCGTATGGTATACAGGAACCTGCATGCCAAGTTTGGTGTCTTTAGCTCTTATAGTCTCTCAGATCGACGCGTTCATACAGACACACGGACAGACAGACGGACATGGCTAGTTCGTCTCGGCTGGTGATCCTGATCAAGAATATATATAGTTTATATAGTCGGAAATGCCTCCTTCTGTCTGTTACACACATTTGCAGTACTTTATAACTCCCTTTTCCCATTTTTAATGGGAACAGGGAGTAAAAAGTGTCATAGTGGTGCTATTTTTTTCCCAACTGTCTAGACAGAAATTAGAAATTAACTTGTTTTTTAATCAGGTGATCCCTAGTTAACAGTTTTTGACGGTTTTGCCATTTTTGATCTATTTTGCGTATTTTTATGGTTTTGGGGGTGGATCTTGAAATAAAATGAATAATGCATTATTAGGAAATTTCATTATATAATTTTGATTTTTGTCCAAAGACTTAAAATCACCCTGTTTTACTCTTTAATTTTTATGTTTGTGAACGCATGTCCTTCGGTAACTTCGGTTTTTGCTTATTTGCCACTAAACTAGCGGCCCTCTAGAACAACTTTGTTACTCACAATCGATGCGTAAAATGGCACGCTATTTCGAATCGAACTGCATCAAAAACAACAAAAGAAAGAATTCGAAAGAATTTTTCCTTGAAATTTCTGCCGCGATTTTGTTGTTGTTTTTAACATTTTTCTAACAGAGGCTTAACATTTCTCTGTTAAAAGTCCGCAATTTTTTAAAAATAAAAAATTTCTGTTAAAATCCAGGTCTGGCTTTTTTTTAAATAGCCAGAACTAGCTAAATAGCCAAAACACAAACAGCTGTTTTTTGGAGGGCGCGGCGCGGCACGCAGCCAAAAAACCAAAAATATTGAAATTGAATATTAAAAACATTGGAAATAAATATCAATCAAATTGAAATTTAATATTTTCTCACCTCAATTATAAATTATGTATTATAATAATAGTAATTAATTTTAAATTTAATATTTTCAAAGTGAAACTTGATTTGAGTATAAGCAATGCTCATTATAAAAAATAACATATTACAATAGCAAAATGCAATATATTAAAATACATTATATTTTACTCCATGTGTTGTTTGACGTAATCGGGTTGAATATGTTTAACAGCACGCTTACCAAAAAAAACTGCATTGCCTCCTTAAGCAGCTTTGAACAGAATTGCGTTAAAAGATTGCAATTTAGCAACTGGTCTGTTTGCCCTTGGCTGACCATTGCGAGTCCCAGAAATGTTTTCAAACTCAGCTATATTCACATTGCCCACAGACAGGAAAAGAGTGTGACTGACATTCGAGTGTGTTTGTGTGTGGTTGTGTTTGGAGAGTGTTTTTGGAAGTGTTAATGTCGGCATAACGGCCATTGCAATAACCACTAACGTTATAAAGCAGCTGCCACAATTTGAGTAATCAGAAAATTGCTAGGATAATCGCCAGAAAGGAAATTGAAAAGCTAACCGAAAAACTAAAAGCTCCAAGTGAAATGAAAACATTATGTGATGATTTACAAAATACAGCAGATGAAACTTAGCAGGACTGTGTTGTTGAATCTGTTATCAATTGCCACACCAAGGACACAACAATGAGGCAGCCACACCAAAGACACACACACACATTAAAAGCAGCAACAGAAAACCGCTGGAAAAAAAGACTTGTAGACTGTGCATATTGGTTCAAATGGATATCCCTACTCCCTGCATATCTCTTAAGGACTGTGCGGTTGTGCAAAAATCATAAAGCATAAATGCCTTGTGACCTTGTGTGCCGCCCAGAATGTCAATTGTGTTGTCAGTGAGGCGGTTGAAGCAGACCTGGTCGGCGGTTGGCCAGGCGGCAAAATGAGTGATGCCCTTTAATGATGACTGGGCGTATTTCCATTTAACTGTCAAGCTTGCCACAGCTGACAAATTGTTTATGCATACAGAGCTGATGACATTGGCAAATTGATTGTTTAATTGAAACATATATTAAATACGCTTGCAAAGCGCAAGCAAATGCACAAATTTAAAAATAAATAAAGCTATCTGAAAATTGTTGACCCAATTACTACTGTATACCTTTAATTAATATAAGGAAACAGGAGCCAAAAAGCATTAGAAGTTGCGTGTTTGTCGTGCTCTTCAATTCAGGTAAAGCTTGCGGGTGCCACAAATGACATTAAATTGTTTATAGAGCAAGGTTATGACGCTGCTACTTTTGAAATATGAGTTTTTATGCTAAAACTGAACAAAGTCAAAGGTAAAATGTGCATTATCAATAGAAAAACATGTGGACTAAATGTCGACATAAAAACCAGGTGACTTCAAGTTTTATTCACGGGGAGCTTTCATTTTGATATCAGTTTATATGCTTTTCAAATATTTTAGTTGCAAATTGCTCATTTCATATTTAAGTTTGAATTTAATTAAATGTGCGCTCATTGAGTCTGTGTCTAAGGCTGGTTGCTATACAACAATCTAAGCAACAGGTTGGCAGCGCCAACAACCAGGGCTGCGTACTCAGTAGTTCAAAGAATTTGAAAAAGTGTACACTCAGCAGGTGCCAATGTTTTTTCAACAGAAAATAGCAGAAAATGCGGTAGTTCTTCGTTAGAAGACCCGTAAAAAAGACAATCTACGCCGCCGGAAATCGCATTCGCCGGAAATCGCATTGTTTCGAATTTTTTGAGACCAAAGCCCGCTGTTTCTGACCGCTCTTTAACATCTAACAAAGAATTACCGAAAATACAAAAAGTTGCTGACTTGTCAGATTAACAGAGTTAACGATGCTGCAATTTTTATTTATTTTGTGATTTTGGGGTTGTTTTTTGAAATCAAAAGAATAATGCATTATTGGGAAATTTCATGATCTTTTACTCTTTAATTTTGCCGTTTGTTGGCGCGTGTCGTTTGATAACTTCGGCTTTTGCTTATTTGCCACTAAACAAGCGGCCCTCTAGAACAACTTTTTTACTCACATTCGATGCGTAAAATGGCACGCTATTTCGAATCGAACTGCATCAAAAATAACAATTATTCGAAAGAATCACAGAAATTAAACATTTTTTCCTTGA
This sequence comes from Hirtodrosophila cameraria, assembly GCA_949708635.1. Lineage (NCBI taxonomy): Eukaryota > Metazoa > Arthropoda > Insecta > Diptera > Drosophilidae > Hirtodrosophila > Hirtodrosophila cameraria. Next base: position 54,277,008 of record OX453089.1, read on the forward strand.
ATTTTCTGCCGCCATTTTGTTGTTTGTAGACATGAAATAACCAAATTGGCATCAGCCATGCTCCTGTATTAGGATTCTCAAAACTTTTGATATCTCAAGGAAAAGCGCTCCGCAAATGGCGTATTGCAAAATGTTTGCGATTCAGGTTTCGGTTAATTTTACCATTCGATTTGAAAAGTAAATTGCAATATTCGTATATGTAAGCAACAGAATTTAACCAAAAAATACTCTCAATGCTTTAAAATTATTTTGCTTTTCTTAGTATTAAAAATTGCTGTATGTTGATAAAAGCATTCATAAAAAAACATAAAAAAATTGGTTGAAATCGCAAATCGAAAAAATTATGTGAATATCGGAGCGAGGCTGATTTTTTAATTTTGCCTGAGTTATGAATTTAAATTAAATAAAAAAACAAATGCAATAAAAGCAAATTAAAATTATAAATAAATAAAATACACATTATACTTTGTCTGAGGTTGAAGTTTAACTAAAGCGAATATTTTCAAACAAACACAATTACATTCGGCACTGCTCCTCCTTAAAACTTTTCCAATAAATAATTATGTTGTTAAAGATATTTGAAATTGCCGGTAGCTTTTTAGGGCTCTTCCTATTTATATATCGATTATTTAGTTCGCTCCGAGCCGTTATATATCGAGCTGGTTCTTATCGTCATCGAAAGAGCTGCCACAAGTCGATAATTTAAATAGCTGAGCAACACTGCCCGCCAGTTGTTTGTTTTGTTTGTAGCTGCTAACAACGACGACGGCTGTAAGGTGAATGTGATTTTCGTTAAAATTATAAATTAACAGCTGCGCGCGTGTTATAGAAACGCATACATAGACATTTGAAATGAAATTCGTTATCGCTATCAGCATATTGCACTTGGCGCCAATGTCGACGCCGGCGTCCGCTGGCACCGATGCAAAATCAAAATCATATTTTTTTGCACTAGCGCAAAAAGTGATAAAAGTGAAACATAAACAAAACGTTGATAAGCCGCTGCGCTGCCGCTACTATCAATGCGCCGGTCGTAAGCTAAATACCTTCATAGACGCGCCTGCAACAACAAAATTATCAAGTTAAACTTGTTGAGCGAGTTAAAAAGGTCCAAGAAACTACCAACAATGGTGAAAATATTTAATGCTCTGCCCGCACAACCAGCGACAGCGACGCAGCCACTGACCTTTATTTGACTTTTACGCTGCCCGTGTCTGCTCGGCAATGAAAAAAAAGCAAAAAAGACATTCATTGCCTGCCTGCCACACACAACACAGACGACGCGACGCGTCCCAACGTCTTCTGTCTCTTCTTATTCTTGTTGTGTTGTTCTTATTTTTGTTGTTGGAGTTTCAGGCAGCCGCTGCCGACGACGACAGCGCCCAAAAGGCTAACACATAGGCACAGGCAGCGGTAGCGACAGTGACAGCAGCAGCGGCGCAGCCTATGTTTGAATATTTATGTACATATTCTGGTTGCGCGTGCAAGAGTCGCCTTGCCTCGTCTCCGCTTTTCTCCTCTCTTCTTCATTCTCTTCTCATCACCTCGCGCCCACAGCTGAAATTCAAATTAATTCAATAAAAGCGTAAGGGAATTGAAAAAAAAAACTGAGATAATGTGCCAAATGTGCAATTGAAAAACATTATTTGGTGTCAAATGCATTTTCTTCAGTTTTACTTTTACTTTTGTTTAACTGCCTCTTGCAGAATTGTGCTAATTACTTTTTATCACTCACATTTTTGTTGTTAAACAAATTTCGAGTGTCCATAATATAGTTTAAATCCAATTTACTTCAAAAGAGCTTAGAGATTCTGCCTAAACATTGAATTAAAGTTAATCTAAGTAATTTATTTATTTAATATCAACTAATAAAACAGTCGACTCTGAAAAAAAAATCAAATTTACAATAGTTAAAGTTAACAAGTAAGAATACTCTAGTCGAGTGTGCCCGACTACGAGACTCCCTGCTCCCAACTTGCATTTCAAGCAGTTCAGCGGCAACACAAGCAAGCAGCGTACTCAACTTGCACAGTGCATGTCAAACTGTGGTTTATGCCTGCTGAGACAGGGGAAATAAGTTCTTCCATAACTTTGGTGCTATTTATCCGATCGTGTTGAAATTTACAAAGACTCCCACAGCCACAATTTTAAAGATAAAGCTTTAATTTTTGGAACACATGTATGTTTAATCAATGTCTTTTGGATTTCAACACGATCGGATAAATAGCACCAAAGTTATGGAACAACTTATTTCCCCTGTCTCAGCAGGCATAAACCACAGTTTGACATGCACTGTGCAAGTTGAGTACGCTGCTTGCTTGTGTTGCCGCTTAACTGCTTGAAATGCAAGTTGGGAGCAGGGAGTCTCGTAGTCGGGCACACTCGACTAGAGTATTCTTACTTGTTTCATATTATAGTGTAAGCTTGATAAAATAACTTCTGTATTCTGTGTAGTATTCAAAAAACTATTGTTTATATCAGCAATTTTTATACCCTTGCACAGTGTATTATAATTTTGTCACGAAATGTGTAACGCATTGAAGAAGACGTCTCAAAAAAAATGTGTATATTCGTGATCAGCATCAACAGCCGAGTCATGTCCGTCTGTCTGTCTGTTTATATGCCCTCAGTTTTAGAGCTATCGTGATAAAACTTGGCACAGATCCTCATTCTTTCTGCAAGCACATGTCAGAATCGGCCAGATCGGACAACGGCCCTAGGAACGATCGGTTGAAAAATAAGTTTTTGTATGGAAAACTTTTTTGTTCTTCAAAATAACTCAACCAAACTCACTATGCCTAAGTTTTACCACTTTTCATACATTTTGATAAAATTTCATCGAAATCGGACCACTCATACTTAAAAACCACTCAACCCCGAAAATCCTTGCAATAAATGTTCGATCAATTTATTTGAAGTTTTAACACGCCCAGTTAATTTTTTTTTCTTATTTCCATCGTTATTATATTTAATGTAAAATTAATTTAAAAAGTATTTTCAATTTTAACTATTGTTAATTTAAATTTTTTCCTGTTTCGACTTTTTAATCAACTTTATATAAATATATAAATAAATAAATACTCATTTTCCAAATAGAATTGATATTTATTTGGGATAAAGTCATGTTGGTTGTTCTGACATAACTGCATAAATAACTACGCAAGCTAAAGATCTGTTAAATAAAATAATATTAAGATACTTTTTGCTCGTATTAAATGAAACTACAAGTTTAAAGAAATTTGCTGAATTCGAAAATGTAAATTTTCAAGAGTAAAGTTGAAACGGAAAAAGAGGGTTTTGCAAAAATCCGCGCTTTTTGGCATAACATTTATGAACTTTATAGTTTCATTGATGTATCGTATAAATGTATATACATATATTTGGAATTCGCATAATTTTGCAAAATAAACAAATATGTAAAGAAATTGGCAGAGTCAGCAATTTTCTTGCTTTCATTTCCTACTCAAACTATAAATAGCAGGCAACAAAAATATGGACGACAAATGCACAGCAAAGCCAACGTCGACGGCAACGCCGCGTCGCTGCTGAGTGTCAGGGCCATTGGCAGACGAGCATTGGACTGCGTTATCAGTAGTCAGTTTTCAGTGAGCATACCTTCTACTTGCTATGTGCGTGATGATGATGTTGATGATGATGCAACACGATCAGCCGGCTTTCAAGTTGATGATGATGATGACGCTGTGCAAGCGCCTGTTGTTACAGTTGTAATCTGGGTCAGCCGGCAGCTAAATTTAGTTGCGATTATCAGTTCGCTTTGATAGCCTGGACTAGAAGGTTGTCTGTCCGCTTAAGCAGAGCCACAGCCAGCGTCAGAGTCTTAACGATGATGCGTCGTCAAATGTCCTATCGCTTTGAAGATCAAGATGCTTCATCCATGGCCTTGCGGGTTGTTTTCACAGCATAGGAAATAAAATTTGCTTGCATTATTTAACACATTTTCTCTAATTTGTCTGCAGATGAATCGTCGATTTTCACGCGTGGAGTCCGGCGCAGACCTGAAGGATTACTTTGATCGTGGCGATATAGCTATGCGCGAGAATCGCTGGAACTTTGAGGTGGCCTGGGAGGTGGCCAACAAGGTGGGCGGCATTTATACGGTCATACGCTCCAAGGCCTATGTCTCCACAGAGGAGATGGGCGAGCAGCTGTGCATGATGGGTCCCTATATGGAGCACTGTGCCCGCACCGAAATGGAGGAAATGGAATTTCCACGTGGGAATCCTTTGCTAGATGCGGTCAACACGCTGCGCTCGCGTGGCTACAAAATTCATACCGGTCGCTGGCTGGTCGATGGCAATCCTCAGCTTATATTGTTTGACATAGGATCCGCAGCCTGGAAACTGGATCAGTTCAAGTCGGAGATGTGGGAGAAGTGCAACATTGGTATACCCCACTTGGATGTTGAGACAAACGATGCCATCATTTTGGGCTTCATGATTGCCGAGTTTATGGAAGAGTTTCGCAACTGTGCCATTGCCTACTCCCAGAACAATGATCTAAATCCACCGCGCATTGTGGCTCATTTCCACGAGTGGCAGGCGGGTGTTGGTCTCATTGTGTTGCGCACACGTCTTATTGAAATTGCCACCGTGTTTACCACGCATGCAACACTCTTGGGTCGCTATCTTTGTGCTGGCAACACCGATTTCTACAACAATCTCGATAAGTTTGCTGTGGATGAGGAGGCCGGCAAGCGACAAATCTATCATCGTTATTGCATAGAGCGTGGCGCTACGCATCTATCCCATATATTCACCACTGTATCGGAGATAACAGGCTATGAGGCAGAGCATCTGTTGAAACGCAAGCCAGATATTATTACGCCAAATGGTCTGAATGTGAAAAAGTTTTCAGCCATTCATGAGTTTCAAAATTTGCATGCCGTTGCCAAGGAGAAGATCAATGAGTTTGTGCGCGGCCATTTCTATGGGTAAGTTATACAAAATCTTATCTTCTTGAATTGCAATTTGTTTGTTAATCGATTGACTTTTTCTTCTTGCAGCCACATGAACTTTGATCTGGATAAAACAATGTACTTTTTTATTGCTGGCCGTTATGAGTTTGGCAACAAGGGCGCCGATATATTCATCGAATCGCTTGCTCGCCTCAATGCCATGTTAAAGCATGAGAAACCCGATACCACTGTGGTCGCCTTCCTCATCTTTCCCACCAAAACGAACAACTTTAATGTGGATTCGCTGCGTGGCCATGCGGTCATCAAACAACTGCGCGACACTATCAACGGTGTGCAGCAAGCGGTGGGCAAGCGTATGTTTGATACCTGCGTTGCTGGTCACATACCTGGTCCTGATGAGCTGCTGACTAAGGATGATCTGGTCAAGATTAAGCGCTGTATGTTTGCCATGCAGCGTGATTCAATGCCACCGGTAACGACGCACAATGTAGCTGATGATTGGAACGATCCGGTCTTGGCCTCCATTAGACGTTGCCATTTGTTCAATTCAGTTAATGATCGCGTTAAAATGGTCTTCCATCCGGAGTTTCTGACTTCGACAAATCCGCTATTTGGCATTGATTACGAGGAATTTGTTCGCGGCTGCCATTTGGGCGTTTTCCCATCGTACTACGAGCCTTGGGGCTACACACCCGCCGAGTGTACCGTCATGGGTATTCCGAGTGTTACCACAAATTTGTCGGGCTTCGGCTGTTTCATGCAGGAGCATATCAGTGATCCTAAATCCTATGGCATCTACATTGTCGATCGCCGCTACATTAGCGTGGAGAACAGCGTACAGCAGCTGTCCAGCTTTATGATGGAGTTCTCACGTTTGAATCGCCGCCAGCGCATCATTCAGCGCAATCGCACAGAGCGCCTTAGCGATCTGCTTGACTGGCGTACGCTGGGCATTGTATGTATACTAGAATTTGTTATTGTTTCTAACAGCTAAATAGTGTAACTCTACTTTTCAAATTCTGCAGTACTACAGACAGGCTAGGGTAAAGGCTTTGCAGGCCGTCTATCCCGATTATGTCGACGAGAGCTCCATGTACGGATCACGCAGCAATTTAATGTTCTCACGTCCACACAGCGAGCCGCCGAGCCCAACCTCTTCGCGTAAGTTCCAGCAGAATGTATAACTTTTATCTGTATCAACTGATAATTGTTACCGTGTTCACATTCCACCAGCATAAAGTCTAGCTGTTACAATGTTAGTTGCATTCGATTGCATAACTTTTTGAATATAATCAAACTTATAAATAATACTTTACAAGATTTTCTCGGGCACGATTTGACATTCAAATATCATTGTTTAAGAGATTAAACATTAGTCTGTGCTGTGTTTCACAACATATTTTAATTCGTCTCCCATTTAATTTCTTACAGGTCACACTACTCCAGCGCCCTCGGTGCATGGCTCCGATGATGAGGACTCTGTGGACGAGGAAACTGAGCTTAAGGAACTGGGAATTAAGTAAACTACAGTGGGCTTCATGAACAAACCATACAGCGCAATATTACCATAAGTTTAGTAATTTTGTTTAAAATGTTGAAAGGGTACGACCACGCCCATAAATGAAACGTATCTACCTAAATGCTACAACTGTTTTCTAAAACAAATTTACACGCTTATAATACGCAAAAGTTAGAACAATTTTAGAATGTTTGCCAGCAGAAATAACGATTTCAATTAAATGTTGTTTAGTCTATAAGCCAGAGCAAAAGTTCCTCTACCCGAACATAAGAAACTGAAAACAAATGTTATTAAAAAAAAAAACAATTTAAATTATTATTTACTATGGTACACATACATAAATCAGTCCACACTATTTGACGTTATCAATATTTGCAAATTTCTGCAACACTATATAAATACAATGCGCATTCGCAACTTGTGCGTTATTAATGTTTTTGCGTCAATCTATACACATACATATATATAAAATGTATGTATGTTTATTGCAGAATACATACCATATAATCTGGCAATTCAAACTGCTAATCTTGCAATTAGAAAAGTTATTAGCAATATGTTAAAACTAGCATGACAAATTTAATTATAAATTGCAAACATTTCATTTACATAAATATGTAGCTACACCTAAAATGTATCGTATATAATATACTGCCACAATTGATTAACCAACAACTTGATTAATTGTTCTATTACCTGGATACAGAATGAATGATTTTACAGTGAAATTATCATACCAAAATAATATAGTAGACTTGACTTTCAAGATTATTTTTATATCTTTGTTATGAATTAACACAGATATACTGAGTATTCCGAATGTTAAGGTCCTAATTTTAATGAATATCCTTTGTTTTCATAGTTATTATCCGCTAGATATTTTGACAGAGGATATGTTTTTTTGAAAATTGAGTATGTGCTTATCTACATACTCCACGTGTCGCTAATCTGTTTATATTTTTATGTGCTATTGTTAGTGACATCACCAAAGACAGTATAATCTATAAGAGGCCGCGCACTCATACATTGCATTGAAAGACATATGATATATGTTATATTCGCTTTGGTAGATCTTCCTTTTGTTTTGTTAAATCAGACATTGCAAATACCCGCTTAACTAAACAAATTTTTAACATAAATAAGATTTTTTTTTTTATTTATTCAGCGTAAAATCAAATAGACAAGTCATATGGAAAAAAACACTATAACTTTATTTGCAAAAAATGTGACAGTGAAATACAATTTGGTATGTTCTTATTTTACATATCGTATTTCGAAATTATGTTGAGAATATGACCTATGCTATAAGCAATCTGAGTGTAGAACTAAAAAAATCTCATGGTTTAAAAAATCGTTGATGAATGAATGTTGCCAGCATTGCTTGGTGGATGTTGCTCCGATGGTGAACATTCTTGCACGACTGATGGATGCAGTTGCTCAGTTGGCATTGTGGTGATTGTATAAGGAACGTACAAACTGGCGATGACTCTGACGACGTCGTCGTCGTCGCTGGGCGGGCACATTGTAATCATTGTCCTTGTTATTATCTTTATCATTTTTGTCTCGATCATTTTTGCCCTTCTCCAAATGAGCTGGCGGCAAACGCTCTAGGGAACCATCACCACTGCCATCGGGGCAATCTTCTAGCTGTCCTTTGGCATTTACGCATTTCAGACTGTCTAACTGCCAGCCGCTGTCATTGACGATATCGAATTCCTTGTCGTTGAGCTGATCCTCATCTTGAGGCTCCAACTGCGGATGATAGTTATAGCCAAAGTTAGGCATGGGTGCATACATTATGGGCACGGTTATCATTGGAATTGCGATGCCCTGAACACAACCGGCACATTGTGGTGGCAATCCATTTTGCAAAACGTAGCCATAGCTTAATGACAGACAGTCGTGGCAGTTGGAGCGTCTGGACTTGCGTTTCCGTGCCGGCACATACTCCACGGTCTCATGGCACTGCTCAGGCTCATCCTTATCACATTGGACCACCCGTCTAGCGATCATCACACGCGCCTGGCAACGTTCGCCACAGACGCGCTGACGTGAGGTTTCCTCGCAGTGTTCCTTATGCTCGCACTCTCTGGATTTAACCACCACATAGCAGCAGGATCCATGCTCCGTATACCCAAGCCGAAAGCGTCCGCCCACTTGAGAGACATTCTGATGCACCTTGACATTGACCTCATTACGTGCTTGTATATCATTTTTGATGATGTTGTTGATCTCGTTGGTCAAGCGTATAATGTTGGTGGTATTAAGCGCCGGTAGTGCCGGTGGCACATAGCTGGTATCGTTAACACCCTGAACCAGCAGTGGCTCATCTGACAGTTCCGGACACAGCGGACACGCCGACTCACACTTCTCGCTTCCGGCGCAAACGTCTAAGCAGCTGTGACGATTCGCCTGACACTCCTCGTAGTCGCGTATCGAGGGCTGCTCGTAGTTTTGTAGCGGCGTGTTAACTACAATCCAATCCTTAATGGTATCGTTGGCCTCGCCACTGACCAATGGCCCCAATGCCAACAGCAGCATAGCAGCGATCGCGTTGAACTGAAATTATAGATAAGATAAGTATCAAATGGCATAATTGGCATACCACTAAATTATTTTTTATGAATTTTTTAGAAACCCGGAGACACTCCGTCATAGTCCAAAAATGTTGCCTAATCTCACCTTCATTTGCGAATTGTTGGCAGTCTGTATATATAGTAGTATGCTATGTTTATGACTAATATTACGCTCCGTCTTCTCTATAAAAGAGACGCGTCCACAATTGTGAAAATATTTTGCTTTACTGCAATGGTTATTGAAGCTTTTGCATAGCCTTACCTTATATCAGTTATCAGAAGCCTTTTACCATTGATTAGATAGTCCAATCTTACAAAATTGATTATGGCGCACAATCGAAGTGAGCTTTCACTCAAATCGAGCGACAATGCAATAACGGAAATTGGAAACTATTCCGTAAACGTTTCATTTTTTTTGGTGTTTAGAGAATTTTCAGTAGGAATATAGTTCATAAACTATTCTCATGCGTATCTGGTGTAAGCTCTATGTTGTCCTCCGCTATTTACTTACAAACATTAATGTTCAAAATTTGGTTAACTGTATGATAAATTTCACTCGACATATTTAACAGTTTTCAATTATATTTACCAGGCCTGTTCTCTTTTCCTAGGACTTTTCTTTCCAAATAGTTTTCGATTTTGTGTTCCTGTTTTCGAATGAAATAGCAGTCTTCATTAAATTCTAAAGTCCGAATTTTGTATATATATTCGGAATTAAGAACAACTAATAATTCCGATTCCGAATGTTTTGATCGAAACAGGAAATGGGAACAGTTGTGTATATTCATATATTTTTACCCCCTGTTCCCATTAAAAATGGGAAAAAGGGAGTTATAAAGTACTGCAAATTTGTGTAACAGGCAAAAGGAGGCATTTCCGACCATATAAACTATATATATTCCTGATCAGCATCAACAGCTGAGACGAACTAGCCATGTCCGTCTGTCTGTCCGTCTGTCTGTCTGTATGAACGCGTCGATCTCAGAGACTATAAGAGCTAGAGACACCAAACTTGGCATGCAGGTTCCTGCAGATACGCAGATCAAGTTTATTTAAAATTTCGGATGAACCCCCCCGCACCCGCGCAAATCGCCAAAAACTCCCACAGCCACAATTTTTAAGATAAAGCTTTGATTTTTGGTACACATATATGTTTAATCAATGTCTTTCTGATGAGTAAATTTTATTACGATCGGTTAAATAGCACCAAAATTATGGAATAATCTATTTCCCCTGTCTCAGCAGGCAGAAACAACAGTTTGACATGCACAGGGCAAGTTAAGTACACTGCTTGCTTGTGTAGCCGCTGAACTGCTTGAAATGCAATTTGGGAGCAGGGAGTCTCGTAGTCGGGCACACTCGACTAGAGCATTCTTACTTGTTTGTATTTACAATTTAACGTAAATTTTCATATAATTTCTTTAGGCTTGTCCGTTGCTCTGACAACAAATTCTATACGTGTATGCTCCACTATCTTCAGTTTTCCAAATTGGAACTCTACTTGAACTTTGTTATTATTCCAACTTTATTCATTTATTTCCTCTGAAGACCATCTCAACTATTTAAAAACTTCATTCAGTTCACCAAACTTTCCATGATCAAGAAAAACAATATTTATTTCTACAACAAAGCTATTAGAACAACACCCAACTAGATTGTTCCAAAAATTTCAGTTTTTTCTGAATCACAAATATGTAAGAGTTTTATTGAAATAAAATATAAGGCCGTTTTCGTAAGGAAAGTTTTCAATAATCTCTGCGCAATTTTATTAAGCTGCATTGTTTTATTTACTGAAAGATGAAATTCTGTAATAACATTGCTTATCGATGCCTGCCATCCTATCGACGACAGACAATAGAGTTGGTAAATTGGGGCAGTTCGCAAAATTGCTGTTGATCGTAAAAGGCACAGTTATGACTGTTGCAGTGATAGGAATAGCAGTAGCTGGAGCATAAAGTCATCACACCCGACGCACATCCGCTGCAGTCACGTTTACCTGTTAAGGAACAGAAAGATAAGTAAGACTCACATATTTATGTATAAACTAGTCACCTGTTGTCTGGGTGCAGTTGCCCTGTTGGCGGCATTCGAAATTCCAGTTTGGTGGTATTGTGAGCATTTCATCATTATCATCGTACCAGGTGGTTACCTTGGATGGCTTTAGCACCACTTTGGAGGCGCTACAGAAATCGCCGCACAGTTGTTGTTTTCTGTTGTAGCATTGCCAATTTAGGCTTTGGCCTTGACACCGACAGATGCGTGGGGCAACCACAGTACAACACTTGGTCGGTGTCGGAGCTGCAGTTTCCTCATCAGAGTCCTCATTGTATTCCTCATCGTAGTCCTCGTCATCTTGCGGTAATATGATAGATGCATTAACCACCAAGTTTTGTACATTATTTAGCACCAGGTCTGGTGACTCGTTTGATTTCTGGGTGATGATTGTTCTCTCCAGATGAATTGGAGCCAGTTTAATGGGTTTCGGTGGAGCGCATTTCTGACCTGTCCAGGCAGTGCCATGTGGGCAACGGGTCTGCAAACAGCGTCCGTTTGCATACCCTCCTGATCCGCAATAAACCAGACGGCAGCTACCATTTATGAGCACTGTGCCTTCGGGGCAGCGACGGATTGGTTCCGGTGAAGGCGTGGCAGATGGCTCCTTGGTAACCGAAGTCGTGGGAATTGTTGTGGGTGATGGAGTTGGTTCTTGTGTGGGCTGAGTTTGAGCTGGGGGATAGGGTGTGGGAGCTTGATTGGGATAAGGAGTAGGCTGAGTTTGAACTGGAGGATAGGGTGTAACAGGTTGATTGGGATAAGAAGTAGGCTGAGGTTGAACTGGAGGATAGGGTGTAACAGGTTGATTGGGACAAGGTTCTGGCTGAGGTAGAACTGGGGGATAAGGAGTGGGCTGAGGGTGAACCGGAGGATAAGGAGAAACAGGTTGATTGGGAAAGGGCTCAGGCTGAGGTTGAACTGGAGGATAAGGAGTATTAGGTTGATTGGGGTATGGAGAAGGCTGAGGATTAACTGGAGGATACGGAATAACAGGCTGATTTGGGCAGAGCTCAGGTGGAGGTTGAATTGGGTGATTAGGAGTATTAGGCTGTTTGGGGTAAGGAGAAGGCTGGGGCTGAACCGGAGGGTAAGGAGTAACAGGTTGATTAGGGCAAGGAGCAGGCTGAAGTTGAATTGGAGGATAGGGTGTAACTGGTTGATTGGGACAAGGAGCAGGCGAAGATTGACCTGGGGTATTGGGTGAAGCAGGTTGATTAGGCAATGGTTGAATAGGAGTATAAGGAGTAACAGGTTGATTGGGGCAAGGAACAGGCTGAGGTTGAATTGGAAAGTAGGGATATACCGGTTGATTTGGACAAGGTGCAGGCTGAGCTGGTATATATTGAGTTAAAGATTGATTTGGGCAAGGACCGGGCAAGGGTTGAACAGGCAAAAAAGGATATACAGGTTGAATTGGACAAGGAGAAGGCTGTGGTTGAACTGTAGGTGGACTTCCAGGCTGTCCATTCACTAGAAAGTTGATGTCCGAAGCCATGAAAAAAAATCACATGTTATGCGATAATAATTGAACTTATATATTATCACTCACCATTTGCACATTGTGATACGTTTGGAACGACGCAAGCACCATTTTGAAGAATGTAGGGTGCATTACAAAATGCCACCGATTGTACGCACTGAGTATTGATGATGTAGACGAGGTTCTGTGGACATTGAGCGCTGGCAAGTTTGAGGGCCAACAGAAGGCAAGGCAGTAGGAGTACTTGATAGACGAACATACCGATTGAAACTGATCGATCAAGGGTGTAAGATGCCTATGCGAATGTCGGAAATAACGACAGAGCGATTTAAATCTATTCACGTGCCGCATCTAGCAAAAGGTTATCGCTGCGGTGCAATTATGTTTTTGTCACTGCTTGAAAGCTTTGTGAGGCGTCGCTCTTGGTTAGTCGATGCCTGAACTCAGTTGTTGGAACATCGCTTTCGATCTGGGAACTGTGCTCACAATGTCGACTTCGTACTGGACGATTGTGTTGATGTTTTGCGCAATTTGGGCAGGCGTTCGTATTGTGGAAGGTTATCAAAATGCTGCTGGAGAGGTAAGCCATAATAAACACTTTACCACGCACATTAAATTATTTTTAAATCTCTCTAGTGGACAGAGTGTCCAGAAGGTTATGAACAAATAAATAGCATGTGCTATAAACAGAATCGATGTGAGGAAGGTGAGTTATCTGCTTGTTTCTATTAAAAATCTTTCAAATTGCAAATGTTTTTGTTTTAGGATACTTTCTGCATACCGATGGCATGTGCTATTTGATAGAACCAAAGCCGTGTCCAAACGAAATAACAACAGAAGATCCCACCACAACTACAGAAGAATTCACCACAACTATAGAAGAATCCACCACAACAACAGAAGAACCTACCACGACTACCGAAGAACCAACCACAACTACCGAAGAACCCACCACAACTACCGAAGAACCCACGACAACTACCGAAGAGCCCACCACAACTACCGCAGAACCCACCACAACAACCGAAGAACCCACCACAACTACCGAAGAGCCCACCACAACTACTGAAGAAGCCACCACAACTACCGAAGAACCTACCAAGACTACCGAAGAGCCCACCACAACTACCGAAGAACCCACCACGACGACGACTACGGATACGCCAAGTTTAGCACCCGATGAACAAGTTCGCTGTCCCCCGGGTTCCATATACTTCAACGAGCAGTGCCGCAAGATTCTGTGCACCCAGGGCGAATACTATGAGGGTCGTTGTCTATCACCTGCCTGTCCTACGGGCACAGTATGGCGCGGCAAACGATGTCAGCCACCGGGCTATATAACAACTATACTGGAAATCGATAATGTGATTAAGAATCAGTTTGAGTACCGTGCAGTCACGGAAAATGTCAATCATGTAGAGTATTATACGCCGAAACCCTATGACCCAACTATGGATGCCGCCTATGAGACAACGACACCATTTGCAGCAGAAATTGCATCAAAAGCAACAACAACGTTGCCTCCAAAAACAAATGTTCAGGAGGTGTATCCGGGTGCAGTGCCGCCTGATGGTTGCTGCCTGGTAATGAGTCCACGTCTCTGTCGGCCCTATCCGCCCAAATGGGCTTGCTTCAATCGACGTATGAAGCTATGTGATGCACGTATTTGCACGCGGCCTGTCATCTATCTAAAGCCTACACGCATTGTGGAACTCACGGATCCACCGATGCTGGTAATGCCTCCAAATCCACCATTGTTGGGTTGCGAGACTTCCAATTGCACAGAAAGCGGTAAGTAATGCTTTTAATAGCCCATTAGCAAGCGATGCTTATAAGACATTTAAATAACTTTCAGATGTGCTAAACTGTTCAGGATGTGCGATGGGTGAACGGAATACTTGCTCCCAGGGCTGTTACAATTATTTTTGCCCTGGGGACAGTTGCCAATACAAAAACTTGGATGACTTTTGTGCGCTATATCCTGGTGGATTTGGCTGCAACATACACGATGGCTACGGTTGGAATTCCAATTCATGCACTAACAAGTGCCATTAAATTAGAATTTAATTCAGTTTCTAAGAATCTTTGCTTAAATAAAAGCCAACATAAATAATGTATAAGTTTTCACTACTTTTTGCTAAAAATTGTTAATATGATAAACAAAATGCCTTATTTACAATTAGACCCAACAGTCGACAGCTTAAAATATCTTAACAAACAGTTTTAAATCTGCGCGCCAAGTAACTGGTAGCAGCTGTTCAAGAAAATAAAAAATAAACTAAAAATGGCAGACTCGTCTGCACTCCTCACACCAAAAATAACGAACTTGGCAGCACTGTTTCGAAAAACAGCTGACATTGTTGCTGCCCGTTTGAACGGTGCTTTTGCTCATTTCGTTTTCAGTCGTTACATGAGAGAGCAAGTGTCGACTTGCATCTGTTTTGGTCGCGCGCGTGTTTGTGTTCAAAATGCTTTAACACAAGTTTGTTTGTGAATAAAGTATAGTGTGTGTGTTTCTGTGCGTGTGTATGTGTTTGTGCGAATATAAAGGCAAAAACAAAGTAACGGGCTTCGTTCTTGCTGCAGTCGGGGGCGGCATATTGAAAAGTTCAAAACACAAACCGCAGTCGCAGTCGCAGTTGCACTTGGTTGCCGCTCTCAACGTTGCTTTGTTGGTTGTCGCTTGTCGGTGTTTTTGTTGTTATTTTCGGTGGAGTTCATTGTAGGCGACGCGCGTGTCCGTTGGAGGTGCCAACACCAAGAGGTAGATTTCTGTTTACATATCAAAGTAACTAAGTATGCGTTTGTGTGTGTGATTCGCAGTTTTGTTGTGGCCCTTTCGTCTCTCTCTTTGCTTTATTAGCGTGTTTGTCTATCATTCATATGGCACGACGTCAAAAACAACAATGACAATAGTGCAAATGAAATAGTATTAATAATAATAAACGAGCGCGAATCCAAAGTAAGCATTGTTTATGCCATCACAACAACAAATATAAATAGCAATTGCGCAAATTTACAACAACAAATGATATAATGTTCAACTTTCTCTCTCTGCCGATCTCACTTACAGTTGCTGTCTCGCTTACGCGCACACATGCTGCGAGCGTTAATTGAAAAAAACTACAAACTTCCTGTTTTGTAGCAGGGGTTGTATCTAGCCCCCTCCCACTCATATAGCACACATGTAAAAACTGTTGCCGTTGCCGCAGACAACATGAGCTTTATTGCGGCAGCCGTCTTACTCAGCCCAGAGCGTCCAAAGGGCTCTTTGAGTGGGTGTATGTGTGAGTGTGTGTGTGTGTGTGTGTGTGTGTGAAGTGGAGCCGCATAGAAGTTTTGTGCTTTCTGCAGTGTTGGTATTTGCCAGAATGCGGGCGTTGAAGTTTTTAGTGCAACATTTTTTCTATATTTTTTGCCATACTTTTTTTCTTCTTCTAGCGCTGCTGCTGCTCCAGCAGGAGCTTTTATATTGTATGTGTGTGCTATTATTAAAATGCAACACACACACAAAGACAGCAAAAAGAAACACAACAAAAAAAAAAAAAACTATTCTCAGTGTGTGTGTGCGCCTACGAGGCGTTGGCGTTTTGGCTAGTAGCAGAGGAAGAAGAAGCAGGAGGAGAAGAAGCAACAGTGAGAGTTTACGAGTGCAATGGAGAGGCCGAAAGGGAAGCCAAAAGATCTCTGAGAAGTTAATAAATAAATCAAATAAAGCATCAAAATGTAAATCAAGAAACAGCAACAAGAGAATTTTCTTCAATCAGAAAATTGAGTTTGCGGCCACAATCCCTGCTTCTCCTCCCTTTCCATCTGCCCTACACTTGTCAGACATCAAAAATGCTGCGACTCCCTCTGTTCATTGTTGTTGTTAGGATTTGTAATAAACCGTTTTACGGCTCTTTTGCTCCTTCCCTGCTTTCGTGCTTTCGTGCTTTCCTGCTCTGACTGCCGCTTGTTGTTTTTATGACAGTTAAGCTATTTTGCGTATGACATGTTTGACAGATGCCAGCGTCGTCGCGGCTGTCAACACCGCTGTTAAACGCAGCAACGCCAGCGCCTCTCCCACACTCCCTCATTCCCCTTTCACTTCCATTTCACCTTACTTTTCCTCCCCTTTCCGCTTGCGTTTTAATTTCTGGGCCTATTAGACACACATACACAGCTGTTTATGGACAGGAACAGGGATGGAGAGCGTACAGTGGGCGGGGCAGCTCATTTGGCAGCTTGTTTTACGCATGTTTTCGCACAGCGCCAAAGATGTCGGCTTGACATAAATTGTGCTTGCCAAATGTGGCAAACTACAACAACAAAACTGGGCCACGCCCACAAAGAAAAAAAAAACTGAAAAAACCATAAGAAACCAAGAAACGCTCAGCTAGTCCCATGTAATTGCTTGCCACAATGTAAATGACAATAGCGCACAGTGCACAGTGGTACTTTTTATCAAAATACTGTTCACACAGAATACACAAATATTTGTCATTCCTTCAATATTTTCTATTGAACGTTTATAGTTATTATCACAAGTTAGAAATTATTCCAATATTTTATATTTGGAACAGTGGCGTAGATAATGGGGGTTTTAGGAGATAAACCCCTACCCATTGAGTTAATGAAAAAAGTCTATATCCGCTCGGATGTAAATTAAATAAATAAATATATGTTTAAAACTTGAATTTTCAGGCTCAAATTATATTGCTTAAAATGAAGTTGGTAGGACCATAATGTTTGGTATCGTTATCGATATTTCCCTGATAACTTGTCTGTTATGCACGATTTATAATTCATTTCTGCAATTCATTTTTTAAATGAATCTTTGTGAATGGATGGATTTTCGGGTCTCTTTCAGATCGAGATAGGCGATATTGACAAAGAATCCAATAATTTGGTAAAAACTTTCGAATTCCGTCAAGAGTTTCTAGTTCTCGTAGAAATGTGTAAAAATTATTCAATACAAAGAGGCTATTCCAAACTCTGGATAACTGCCTAAAGGAACATTTAAAAAGATTCAACGAAACAATATACAAGAAATGAGTTTTACATGCTCATAAATTATACGATGTTCATATATATTTGCTTCTGTATGGTTGTTGTATAACAGCTTAAACGGCTAGGCTGCTTTGGCTATCTTGATATCGGGATAACAGAAGGAGACACGAGCTGGGGTAAAAGTCTAGAAAACCTTGAATCATATTTTTTATAAATAAAACATTATACAAATAAATTCTCAACAGTTAAAAAGTAAAGACCAAAACAAACAAGTAAGAACGTTGCAGTCGGATTCACCCGACTGCGATATACTCTTTTTTAGCATCTTTGTGGAGTCAGAAGTGGGCGTGGCAATTGTATTTTTGCTGAAATCTTTCAAGTTTTGCCATCAATTTAAGTTTGGTTGGGCCTGTTCTACAGGTTTGGGAGAAACAAACATTGCTCGATTGCAAGGGCGGGGGTGGGCGTGTCAAAATTATTTTTGTCCAATCTATTTAATAGGACAATAGAATTCAACCTGCAAAATTTGGGGACTCTCGCTAAAGGGGTGGGGGAGATACAGACTTTGCTCATTTTTGGGGGCGGGGGTGGGCGTGACCAAATTTTTTTTTGTCAGATCAATCAAGCAAGTGATTAGTAGCTCTTGTGCTAAATTTGGTTACTCTAGCTATAAAACTGTGGGAAAAACCTGCGTTCATACAGGCGGACGGACAGACGGACATTTCACAAACCCAATATACTCTTTTTTTTTTCAAAAAAATTGAAAAAGAGTATAAAAACGAAAGCAAATTAAAAATCTCAAATTATTTCCCCCTTATTTCAAAAAGCTATGTACGACACTGATATGGAACACAACTAGAAGTCTTAAAAACACGACTGTTCTATGAAGTTTGTCAGCGAAATTGAAAGCACAAAAACTATTCTGAAAAAAAACAGAGTCGCTCTCTGTTTTAAAAAAAAATGGAAAACATAAGAAACTAAATTCAATTGCGTGCCACTGTGCGAAAACAAGTTGGCGGCCTGTAACTAAAAACCGCAAAGCTTGTCAAGCCGCGCTGCTCACTGCCGCAGCATTGGCTCTCATGCCAATCTCGCTGCCCTCGCCGCAGCACCTCTCTCCGCAGTTCACACTCTCAACTTGGAAAGCTGTTGCTTCCGCTCCCTTTGCGCTGCGTGTAAAAGTATCTCTTTGCTGTTGTTGTTGTTGTGGTGTACGTGGGCGTCGCTGCCGCCTCAGCAGTAACAGCAAGAGAATCAGAAACCTTAGGCCAAGTTTGTAGCTTGAAATGCTTTGACGATAACGTCGCCGTTGTTGTTGTCATCGTCATCGTCGCCTTTGCTGCCGTCAATCAAATTTTGCGTTTTCAGCGTCGCATTTGGTTGCATGTGCTTTGGTTTTGTGTTTTGTGCGGCTTTTAGCACAAAGCCACGCCCCGTCCCGTGCCGCCCCCGTCGCACAACACACACAATGCAAATTGATAGCGCAAACAAACAAACATGCAAACATTTTGTGGTATTTACGTATCGAATATCGCTTGGATTTGCCGTACGTTTATTTTTCATTTTCATTCTCTACTTATTTTTGTTGTTTGTTGTTATTTTTGTTGTTGTTATTAGCCATTTAATATTCATTTATTCAGCCAAGTTTATTTATTTATGCAGTATTGTTGTTGGTATTGGTATTGTTGTGTGGCCAAAACCCGAAAACGTGAAATCGCATGTGAGCCATGGCCATGATTTTGAATTTGATTTCGAATTTGTATTTGTAGTTTGAATTTGAATTGGAATTTGAATTTGAATTTAAGTAGCACCCAGCACCAAAAAATACTCGTTAAAGGTACTTGGCACCTATTTCGATACCCTCTTATAGAGGGAATCTAACAGCATTTCTTATATGGTAAGGCTTGGTAATCCAATAAATGTGAAAGGTTCTAATGCATACAAGTGTAAAGTTTTGTTGTTTTTTGTACTGCTAAGTGAACTGAATGTTTTCTATTTTGAAATATAATATGGTAATGTATTATATATGTATATATGTACATATGTATTTATAAGCAACTATAATAAGTACCTATACTTGAGGACATAATTGTGAAATACTGAACATCTGCTAACATTTTGATTACAAATATAAAATATTAGAAATTATAAATATATTTAAGATATATTTTGAACTTAACTTAAGTTATATGCGTCTAAACAATCTTTATAAGGTGCGCAAAATATCAGCAGGATATTTCTCCCATTACAGCTTCCAATATTTCTGTTTTAAATCCAATTGAGAATCCAATATGGGAATCCTAACCCAATGGTTTTATGCAAATGGGACGCAATTTGATAGTCTGACGAACTTGAGAAATGCAATAATCCTCGAATAGAACAAGTTGGACTAGCCTCTACTTCAAAACATGATAAATTCGATGACAACGATGCCACAATTTAAACGAAATCGTTTTTATGAATTGAAAAAAAAAGGATTTTGTTATTTTGTCCTACTTATTTGTTTCGTTTGAAACTCTTTCGTTTTATTTTTCATAGCTAACATTCTAAATTTAATGGCCCAATATGTGCAACGTTAACTCATAACTTTATAAAGTTTACGAAAAACTTAAATTTATTATAATAATAAAGCGCTCACTGGTTATAGAGTTATAAAGTGGTGTCCTACTTACTTATTTCGCGACTCTATATGCACGAGAATCTTTATATAAAAGCAGACAAATATAGCTATCAAAAGTTTAGAGTCTAAACTTATCCATAAACTATACGAAATTCCTCCATCTTTCTGTTTTATACATTTGCTTGCCGTTAAAAAGGATTCAAAATGAAATGTATTCTGAAATTGAATAGACCATTCGAAATGACTTTCTTTGGCGAGAAAGTGATTTTTAATTTCTGTTTTTCTTGGATTCGTAAAGGTTTACATTTAGAAGAACAAAAAAAAAAGAAGGCATTTAATCATATTAAAAAGATTGCAGGCTTTATTTGCATAATACATTCAACTTTTTGATTAGTTTTAATAGAAAACCAATAAAAGCTAAGAATCGACTTTTTATCAAAGAGTTATTTAAAAAGTTCCATTTTTCTTTTATCAATATTAATATAATATAATTGTGTAATTATAGCAAGTACTGCAAATATAATGTAATACATTTATTAGTTGTTTTATCTTCTATCTAGTTTTTGATGTTGTTCAACTGGCTTAATTAATAGAGACCTTGCTTAGAATCGCAGCAGCAGCAGCAGCAACAACTGGTTTAACATTTGAATTTAAATATTCGAAATAACGACTTTGAACAGTGCTCATTATGGACTTTTAAATATTTAGATTTGAAGAGACTGTGGCACAAACGATGCCAATGGGACACATAAAAGATATGACGCACAGAACGACACGAAAATGTGTGTGGAGTCTGCGCCCCTCCCTCCCCCCCTTCGAATATTGAAAAGTTTTCGAACTCATAAATTCTTTTGTTTAGCAGTTGCGCTGTTGTTTTGCTTTGATTTTCTTTAGGGGTCCCGCAGCAAAATAAAAGAGAATAAAATAAAAAGTGAAAATTCAGTGGGATTGTCGTTTGTTGCGCTGTCTGCAGCGCTGCGATTACGGCAGCAGCAGCAGCAGCGACTGAGGCAGCAGCAGCAGCAAGAAAACTAATTAGTTGCAGTTGCATTCAAGCTGAATTTTCACATTTTACTGCAGTCTGCATCTGCAGACTGCACATTGTGATTAAGTCGCTAGATTGAATAATACTTTCCATCTATTTTTCTTTTTCACTCTTTTTGCTCTCTTTTGGGCCGCACGATTGTGCAACAGCCATCAGACAAATTCAGTTAACTATTATAGTTAACTGTTACACACAACACATAAACAACACACAACACAGTCACTGACTGACTTAATTCCCTACATTTTTACTCAATGCTTTTCCTCTGACTTTGTTTTGTTTATCTGTGTTATTGTATCTGTATCTCTTTCTGTATCTGTGTCTCTTTCTGTATCTGTATCTGTACCTTTGTATCTGCCAGCTGAAGATTGGTTTTTCATTTTCATTTTCATTGCGTGTCTTTTATGTTCATGTTGATGTTGCTGTTGACATTGCATAGTCTGTTAGACAGTTTCCTTGACGTGTGTGGGAAGCTAGCTATCAAAATGATTGCGATCTGAACTAACTAATAGCTTGGATGACCAAGCAGCTACAATTGAAGCGTGCTGATAAGCCAATACACAGCTGATAGAGTTCAATTTGATGATACAACTATAAAAGGCTTACATAAGTTTGTAATATTTATAGTTTTGCAAACAGCGCGTGTAAAAACATCCGTATATGAATACAGTAGAAGTTCACAAATGAGATGTCTTATAAAGTATATATCCACCTCTTGGTGCGAAATAATCATATGTACCAAAAAGTCTTTGCTTTCGCTGGGAATATCGCTACCAAATTTCATATGTGCTCCAATATTCGATTTATTTAAATAAACTCATCATTTTTTTGTGTTGATATGCTTGGTATTTTCCTAAAAAACCCATTTTTTGGCACATACGATATTTTCGCCCACAAAGTTTTGGAAGTCTTTCCTTAAAATAAGTTTCAAAACCGTTCAAAATCCATATAAACCATTATTCACGACTATATAAACTATATATATTCTTGATCAGCATCAACAGCCGAGAACTAGCCATGTCCGTCTGTCTGTCCGTCTGTCCGTATGAACACACAGATCTCGGAGACTACAAAAGCTAGAGACACCAAACTTTGCATGTAGGTTCCTGTATACCATACGCAGATCAAGGTTATTTCAAATTTCGGATGCAACCCCCCCGCAAATCGCAAAAAAACTCCCACAGCCACAATTTTAAAGATAAAGCTTTGATTTTTGGTACACATATATTTAATATCAATGTTGATCAGCTGTGTAAATTTGATCATGATCGGATAAATAGCACCAAAATTATGGAAGAATCTATTATACCCGTCTCAGCAGGCAGTAACAACAATTTGACAGGCACTGCACAAGTTAAGTGCACTGCTTGCTTGTGTTGCCGCTGAACTGCTTGAAATGCAAGTTGGGAGCAGGGAGTCTCGTAGTCGGCCACACTCGACTAGAGCATTCTTACTTGTTTTTAAATAAAAACAAGTAGGAACGTTGCAGTCGGATGGACCCGACTGCGATATACTCTTTTTTTCTCCTCTTTGCGGAGCCAGAAGTGGGCGTGGCAATTATATTTTTGCTCAAATCTTTCAAGTTTTGCCATCAATTTAAGTTTGGTTGGGCCCGTTCTACAAGTTTGGGAGAAACAAATTTTGGTCGATTGCAGGGGCGGGGGTGGGCGTGGCAAAATTATTTTTATCCAATCTATTTAATAGGACAATAGAATTCAACCTGCAAAATTTGGAGACTCTAGCTAAAGGGTTGGGGGAGATACAGACTTTGCTTATTTGTGGGGGCGTGGCCGAATTTTTTTTGTCAGATCAATCAAGAATGTGATAAGTAGCCCTTGTGCCAAATTTGGTTACGCTAGCTATAAAACTGTGGAAGATATAGCTTTTTGCGGTTTGTGGGGGAAGGGGTGGGGGGGAAATCTTGACACTTTGTCTGCCTATGGTATATACCAACATGTATACCAAGTTTGGTTGCTCTAGCTTCAAAACTGTGGAAAAAACCTGCGTTCATACAGACGGACAGACAGACGGACAGACGGACGGACGGACATTTCACAAACCCAATATACTCTTTTTTCCTTTTTTTTTTCAAAAAAGTTAAAAAAAGAGTATAAACAGTTGAAGACTCTCTCTTAATCGATTTTGTATTCAAGATTTAGTGTAGAGCAAAGTGATGGTAATCAAAATGTTTAACTGATACCCTTTCTAATCTTTGTTAAGCGGCTAATCCTTCATATATAAAACAAAGTACAATTTTGTAATCTAGCTCGGCTCCAGATGTAAAGCGCTTTATATGATTTTAATCTGATTTTGCCAACTAATTTCGCTAAAATAAATCAAAATAAAAAGCTAAAAAATAATGCGATTTTTTAAGCTGACAATAAATTGCACTTAGTGTTAATTCAGCTACAAATATTACTCTCTCAAGTTTATATAAATTACAGCTCTAAAGTAAAAAGTTTCTTTTATATTTGTTTTTTTTTCATAAACAGTTATTTATTGCGCAATCATCAATCAAATAATAAAACAATCATGCTTATATTTTTAAGTTTATGACTTCAGCCGTGTAAATAATGTGCTGCTGATGTGCCATAAGTGTCTTTAATAGTATACAAAAAAACTATTGATAAATATATCGTCGGTTGAACTATATCTGGTGCAAGTTTTTGTGGCACTGTGCAACAGTTTGGTCTTTTCCTGAAGTTGTTTGTTGGTTGTCGCTGTTGCGGTAATCGTTTGCCAGATATGCACACCGAATGCTAACATCTGGGTATGGGATTACGTTAAATGCAATCTTAAGAAATAAAAATCCAATCGTGTAATAAAAACAACAACTACAATAATTGGCAATGCGGCGTCTTTGGGTATTAAAGAAATGAATGAATGAACGGCGAACCGACTTAGACTAAGCCGTCTTCGTCTCTGACAAGTCAGGGCCCTTTAGGAGCTGTGGGCGTTGTTGGAGGCTACACTTATACATAACCCCCTCCATGCAATCCCTTCCCCTTCGTTGCGCTTGGCTGCGCATCAAATGATAAATTTCCATGCAACGACAAAAGCGAGCAGAAAAATGACAATGATGAGATGATTTTTTTGTCTTTATTTGGGTGTTAGGTTTGGCTTTAACTTTAGCTGAGAGAGAATATATGCAAATCGCGTAATTTGTCCCGCCGTGGAATACCAGAGTCACAATCCAAACAACCAACGCAGATGAGACAGCCACTTCCGGTGTCAATTTTTCCCTCCGTTTTCAGTTTTTTTTTTTTGTTATGTTATGTTTGGTATACTCTGTTTGCCCAAATGAGCTAAATAAAAGTGTATATTTTGTTTGTAAAATTTTAATGACATTAAAACAACTTTCTGTCAATGCTATAAATAAATAATGAATTACTATTGATAATTGTCTGTATCTCATAAGACCTTTAAATCTAAAATTGGATAATATTTAAAAGTAAGTTAATCAAAGTAAAACAGAGTATATTGTAGTCGGAAGCATTCGACTGCAACATAATTACTTGTGTTTTTTTTTTTTCTTATTTTGTTTTTTGGCGTGATGCGTCTTTGTAACTTGCAAGTCTGTTGTGGGGATGATTTTAAAAATAAATTATAGAAAAAAGGAAAGAAATAAGTAACAAATAAGAATGCTGCTATACTAATTAACTATACTCAACTTAAAGATACCATGTATTATTTAAAATTGTGCCCAAAATGATCCGTAATAGTTATGCATGAATACATCTAAAACAATTGTAAACTGAGTGCTTTTCAAAAAACTGGCAATGATACCAATTTACCATTTTCATTAAATAAATTAATTTTTAATTGCGTTCTCAATTTTGACTGATAAATATTTTCAATCTATTTTAAATTAAGCTCAAAACCGATAGGTTAACCTAAAGTGAATCTGAGAGCAGATGAAAGATGAAAGATTAACTGTAAGTTGGAATAGTTCGAATAATTCGTGAATAAGGTAAGATTGAACTGTTTCCATTTCAAAACTTTCGGAACTGATATTATTAGATGCTTATCATTTTGAATTCAATTTAAAAAGTTTTGCTTTTGAGTTACTGAAATCGGAAGTTTTTGAATTTATTCTTATTAAGAAAAAACGATTGCCACTATTTGGTCCAAAAAGAGAAATACAAAATCGAAATCGATTCGGAATGAAAAGATCTCATAAATGGAAACAGGCCTGATAATGTTTCTCTACTTAAATTGTTCTCTTTACAGTTAGTATAGGGTATTTAGTAAGTGTGTTTAGTAAATTTGTTAGGCTAAGGAAGGGAGTGCGGGTCTCTGCACGGTGCAAAGATGATTGTGATGATGATCCTCATGGATGACGAGACGACGCCTCGTCGTATTGTTGTTGTCTTTTTTGTATGCAGGTGGAAGTTGTCGCTGTCGCTGTCATGATGTTTTGTCGTTGGCGGTCTTGCAAAAGAGTTTCATCTTTGGCTGTGGCCTCGTCATGTCTGGGTGTGCTCCTCGGTGCTATGGTTAACGCTATTCTCTGGTCTATGGTCTATGGTCTGGCCCCTGCTCATATCAAAGCCATTAACAAACGGCAAGAAGCAGCAGCAGCACTACCACCACGCAGACAGCGACGATGGCATTATTATTTTTTCTATATAAAAATAACTAAAATATGCTTAATTTAGTTGCGAGTTGTTTCTGCTGTTTGTTGTTTGCTGTGTGTATCCCACATAATTATTTCTGTTAAGTAAGCCCGACTGACTGACTGACTGCCCTGCCGCGTGGTCGTCATAAGAAACAGATATATAAAGAAACTATAGACAAAATAGCAACCATTTCGGACGCCCACCATGACGCCAAGACGCTAACGCCGACGACGCTGACGCAGACAGACGTTGAAGAGCGGAACTGAAGACCACTTACAAATGCGCCAAAGAATTATTGCTATTGCTGTAGTTTTATTTAATAAAGTGAATTTATGTTTTTAGTACAATGCGTTTTACGCGATTGTCTACACTGTGAGAAATTCCCAGTCATTGCTTTGCCGGTACTGCGGCCCATAAAAAACGTGCTGGGAAAGTAACTCAAATTAGTCCATTTATATGTATGGACTCTTTGGGCTTAACTTGGTCAAGTTTTATGGCATTGCAACAACAGAATTTCGGGCATCAGAATAATTTCACAAAGTAAGGCATTGAATGGAATTACAGGGCACATGGATAGCAAACAATTTGAAGAGATGTTTGTCGAAGTTCAACCAACAGATGAAATACTTATGATAAGACACTACAAAATTAAAGTTTTGATAAGTATAATATATAATATATATATATAAAGTAGTTAAAGATATGAAACTGTATATAAGTGGATTCAAGATAAAGTAATTATATAATACACACTCTATCCAAGGGTAAAAGCTGCAATTGTAAGATTTGTAAGAACTAAAATATACAGAAAGTAGCTAAGCTTCATAATGATAATGTATATAATGCTTTAGAATTGTGAAAATAGTTCTTTCAATATATTCAAAATATTTGACCATTTTATCGGTTCCCACAACTTACGAACAAACTTTATCCCTGATTGCAGTTCATCTAGTTCGTTTTACTATAGATAGTTTTACTATAATTCATTTCGATCAAAGATATAGATTTAAGCATTCGAAAAAACTAAACAACTGAACGAGCAAAAGAAATGAACGAACAAAGCAGTTGAGTGAACGAAGCAGTTGACCGAACGAAGCAGTTGGGCGAACTGAAAGTCTGAACAAAAACTGAACTACTGAACTTATTCTTTCAATTGAACTAAAATGTACAACACTTCTGTTTTATCTTTTTTTAATTTGCAGTATATTTCTATAATTGCTTTTTTAGGGTTAATCGCCATTTTTTGTCAAGGAATATGTACATGTGCTGTTCAATTTCAAGGTCTTTCGCAATGTTTTTCTAACCAAAAGAAAACAACATAGGCTGTACAAGATCACTTGTCTTTTGACTTGACTCTTCAAGAGCCAAGAAAAACAACACGATATGAACAATGGCAGCATCTTGAAGACTCCTAAAGACCCTTTGCGCCCACAAAAATACATAAGTAGACGATGATGATGATGATAATGATGAAGATGAAAATGAGGGACACATTCGAAGGCGTTGCGATGTCGGCAATATGACTGACTGAAAAGTGACAGACACTTCGCCAAGCAAAGATATAGCACATAACATAACTCTAGGTTCATTTAATACAACGAAATGCGGAAAAGAGATCGAGGAAAAAACAAATAAAAATACCAAAGCGTGCTATCAAGATCAAGCCGATTTCAAGAGAATTACGTTTAGTGAAGCGACAACACCCAACGAACACTGTGAACAAACAAATGAGACAAGAAACGCACAAACGGCAAACATGTTCAATCCGAATGTAAACATCAAACATTACTATTGTATGAAATTCGGTATAAAACTTGTAAAGAATCAATGTTTGTAACTGTGACTTTGTTCGAGATGGCGCTTTACCAAAGCATTTATTATAATTCTGCCTCGGCTTTTATCAATATTTGTGAAGGAGCAATAAAAACACCATTTAGTATTGTGTTAGGTCATAAAAAGACAGTGGAATTATGGTACACAATGGTGATGTGGGCAGAGCGGAAGAACTTAATGAGGAAAACATGGGGTGTGAGTATAGAACGGGGAGATACTGTTAAAAGAAAAGTTCTTTCAGAGATCTTTACTGGGATAGCTTAAGAAAAGAGAAACAAATAGAACAAAAGAAGATAAGAATAGGAGTTAACCAAAATAGAAGTAGAAGATCTTTCTCAGCCAGATGCGATATTTTAAGATAGGATTAAATTATTGAAGAAAGATGAATTATAATTGTAGCAGATACAAATTTATTGCATGTTTGTTTATAAGATGAATAAGATAAGATGAAATGAAGCTAAAAAAGAAAATAATTTCAATTAAGAGTAAAAAATAACTTAAGAAGAGGATAATATTATATAAATTATATTTATTTTACTAAGATTTCTTAAAACAAGTTAATCTGCCGACTTAACTCTGTACCAAAAAAGCAGAGTATACAAAAAATGTATATTTGCTAAGAATATTGGCTAACTTATTGTAGTATTTAACTCAAACATTACACTTTCGAAAATTTCAACGCTACTTTTGCTACCAATAACATTTAATGCGCAAAAAGCAAAAGCAAACAAACTTTGCTCATTTTGGCCATAAACTTGTGGCAACATTTATGTTTTTTACGAGCTTTCAATTTGCTGGCAATGATATTTTAATGATTTTTTGTATTCTTTATGATATTGAACATTATGATTTTTATTTTTGCAACGATTTTGGGTTCAAACCTAGTTTCAGTCACTTGAAACGCTTAAACCATAAATGGTGGGACAACATTGGCACGTGATGTGTCGCAGATGTTGCTCTTTTACAGATACATATATACATATCTGTATATATCTATGTTTTTTATTTAAAAATGTATAATTTTGGCGGTTGACTGCAAAATTTATGAACGTTTGCTGTCCGAGTGCGTAAAAAGAATAACAACAACGACAAAAAGAAAAAAAAAGAAAATATTGTAGAAAACCGCACTGAAAAATGTGTAACAAAATAGAAATAATATTTATAGCTGAGACGTCGAAGGGTCTAAAAATACAGCAAATTCACACACACACACACACACAGATAAAACGAGGCACGAGCAACAGCGTCAACGTCAACGTTTTCCCAGTTTGTCCCCAGCCAAGTTCCATTGGCTCTCGCTTTTGGCCATGTGCGCGCTTTACCATTCATGGAGGGACCGCGACCTGCCTCGCTGGGTTATGACCCAACTTCAGCTATCCAACTTGCCACAAAATCCACTTCGAGCAGCATTTTGATTTAAATCGATCGATTTTGTGGTTGAGCTCATTTGGCGTAAAATAAACTTGCGTCA
This sequence comes from Hirtodrosophila cameraria, assembly GCA_949708635.1. Taxonomy (NCBI): domain Eukaryota; kingdom Metazoa; phylum Arthropoda; class Insecta; order Diptera; family Drosophilidae; genus Hirtodrosophila; species Hirtodrosophila cameraria. The sequence goes on from OX453089.1 coordinate 54,306,154, forward strand.
AGTCAATAATCCCTTTGCTACGCATCCCACATGCAACACACACGACCATTGTTTTGTGGTATTTTGTAATAAATATACACACACACACACACTTAACACTAATTTCACAATTTTTACTAAATGATTTTTCCCTTCACACTTGTTAACAAATTCTATCGTGTAAACAGAAATTACTTCAGACAGTATTCAAATGTGTGGCATAAACATTTGCTAAAGAACCAACAAAATAGGTGCACCACTTTGCTTGCTCGCCTCCCACCCCTTCCTCCCTGCTACTCACAACACCCACTTATTGATTGCATGCGCCCATTCTCATTCAATGAAATCTGTAAAGGCGTTCAGAAATAATTCCAATTGTTGTCTGTCCGACTTTCCGATTTCCAACTTGGCAGTTGCGCACTTTTCTTTTTCTGACTGAACGTGACTTTTAAGTAAAACGAAACGACTGTCATTCAACCATTCGATGCTTCATTCATTCTATCAGTCAATCAGTTTTTTTTTTTTTTGTTCTGTGTGTTATCTCTGACAATGCTGCCAGCAAACCGGAAGTTGTAATTAATGCGCGCCTCGGGGGCGTTTACTGCTGCCAAGTCCTGTTAGTCCTTACTATATATATGTGTGTATGTGTGTGTGTGTGCTTGTACATGTGTATCTGCTTTTGCATTTATAGACATGGCAGCATTTTGTCAGGCAAACGTGTGCCATTGACGATACCTGAGCAGCGTGTGCATTGATAATGAATCAATAGGGTAAACTTGACTGCCTAAGGATATCTAACGGCTTTGGTGTGACGTAGATGAAATGGAAACTGGAATGAGAACTGCGTATTTCTGCCATACTCATATTACAAAAACACATTTCTGTCAAATGTTAAGCGCTTTTTGCACCTTAAAGTATCAATTTCAGCCAATGCAAAACGCTTTATTCCATATCAATTAATTAATCAATAATCCGTGCATGTTCAGTTTTTACTTTTACATTCAAAATAGATGCCTGCATAAATATAACAAAATGTTTGAAATTTTTTTAAATTGTATCTTTTTGTGGTACACGTAACACACTCTATACGAGAACACATAAGGTTAGAAGAGGACAAATGTGACAATCGAAATGCGCCAACGCACCAGGCCTCAGGCAGTCCAAACTACTCTTGGAAAACTAAGATTTGAAAAGATTTAAGAAATTAATACCATTGGGAAGGAACGCGATCAGAATACTCACAGAATAGAGACCTGCACGAGTAAGAAAAAAAGTAAGTGCGGGACATGTCAATTTTGCGATATCGAAGAGGGAACCTCAACTCACACTCTGGCAGAATGTTCGGCACTTGTCAGAGGCAGAAGTAGAATTCTAGGTGAACATAACCTAAGAACACAAGATATGATACGCCTCAACCCAAAATAAATTCTTGCCTTCGTTCAGGTTGATGGGGGAGTTTTAGGCCCAGTAGCGGTACAATAGATCTATAAGGTCGCAGTACACTGTTCCCATATATTAATAATAACTTTTTATTTCGTCTTCTAATTTGCCCAATTGTACATTTTAAAGTACTGCAAATGTGTGTAACAGACAGAGGGAGGCATTTTCGACTATATAAACTATATATATTCTTGATCAGCATCAACAGCCGAGACAAACTAGGCATGTGCGTCTGTCTGTCCGTCTGTCTGTCTGAATGAACGCGTCGATCTCAGAGACTATAAGAGCTAAAGACACCACTTGGCATGCAGGTTCCTGCGCAGATCAAGCTTATTTCAAATTTTTAAAGATAATGCTTTGATTTTTGGTACACATATAAGCTTAATCAATGTTGATCGGTTGCGTAAATTTCATTACGATCGGATAAATAACACCAAAGTTATGGAAGAATCTCAGCAAGCAGAAACAACAGTTTGACATGCACTGGACAAGCTAAGTGCGCTGCTTGCTTGCGTTCCCGCTGAACTGCTTGAAATGCAAGTTGGGAGCAGGGAGTCTCGTAGTCGGGCACACTCGACTAGAGCATTCTCACTTGTTTCATTTCACTTTTGTGTTTTGCAACGGCTTTGATTTCTATAGTTTTCACGCTTCCCCCAAAATACTCACCAATTCTTAATGGTCATACTGTTCCTTTGCTTATAGCTTTTTTCGCTTGCAAACTGAACCAACTTAACTGTCATGACTGCCCTCCATGGTCACATTATTACTGCATATAACCGTGAGTAACTCAATTCACCTGCTCACTCGCTACACACCTGCCTGCTAACGAATTTTCTTCGTTTATTTCATCTACACGTGACTGTGATTTGACGCAAGTCGTTCTGTAATCCTTGCAATTATTATTTTTGCAGCTGATGTCCGTTGATTTCTTCAGAAATTTCACAGACGCAGCTGTGTAAAACTATATAATCGCAATATGTTTGACGTCAAGTCGAACGATGTATCAAAGCTGCGCTTAAAATATTCTCTAATGTGCTTAAGATGCTTGAAATTGTTATTTCAGAAAAGTCAAAGTTTTTTAGTTCTATATATTTATAATTTGAAAATGATATAGTTATTATTTGAATAGCATCGTTTTGAGCTTAATGCACAACTTTGTCAACTTTATTTGCTTATAGATTGCTTTCAAGTATCAGAAATAAACAAACGCTTAGCCCCTTTATATTCGCCTTTGTTCAAGTTCTATAATAAAATTTTTTGCAAAATATTTCTTAACTTGCAGCAGTCATTGAAATCTGCGTGGCAGAAGAAGTTGCAAGGTATGCCAAAGCTGACTCAGCAATATACTCTGCTCTAATCTGTTCGACAGGTTGAGAGTGCATAATAGGTTAAGCACAACTTGGCTGCTTGGCATTGCCAACATTATAGTCGTCGGTCAGATAAAAAGGCAGTTGGGGGTAAAGGTCAAATGGTTCTTCATTGATATCTATCCTAAGCTGTCCACTTGCTGCGTCTTATTGTTAGTGCCGCCTGGCTGACAACGCCCCTGCAATTGTATACTGTTTCGTCCACCACCGTCCACCCTTGTGCGCCGCAGTCCACCCTCGCCCACTCTCGCTCCAGCTTAGCTTCGTGACCGCAAGACGAAATTGCCTCTGAAACGCCCCTCAATGTATGCAGTAAATTGCTTGCTTGCTTTCAGTTCCCACAAACACATACACAACACACACACACACACACACACACACCTTAAAGCTATTGGGTTTCTTGTCGTTTGACATAAGCGGCTAATTCACAAAACACAGTAGCAAACATGATTATGAAGAGTGCTCGATTTTCTAATACCCTGTAAGCAATTAATCAAATCATAAATGTGCGAATCTAATTTTGAATTTGATTTTAATAAAAGCACTCACAAAACAATTAAATAAATTAATATATATTTATTTTATTTTTTAAATAATATTTATTGTTGAAAACATATGTATATAATGAATGGTTGTCATTGTGCTCTGTACAACATAAATCACTAGTTTGGCTTTTTAAACATTTGCAGTGAATCGTTTTACAAATATCAAACGATTTTCTTGACTGGGAATCGAACCCGAGGTCTTGTGTTTCTGAGCAGAATGCCTTCCCACTTTCCACAGGTTAAAGTCGTCAACAAACATTTTCTTTAACGTTTTTGCATTTCGATCAAAAATTTATTAAAATTCTAATTTTAAAAATTTTAATTTTCAAAAATTATGTAGAGAATTTGGTATTTATTTAGAGATCAAATCAAATCCCAATTGAATACAGTTAATAAGTATGTAATATAAATATATATTTTAAGCTCAACAATAAAATCGAATATTTATATAAATTACTTATTTATTTCAAATTAAACCAAATTTAAAATCCATTCAATTTGTTGCTCAAATTGGTAAGACAATGCTTGAATGATTGGCGACTCATTTTAAATTGAATCACTTTGGGACAGCTCTGATAAATTTACTCCGTATCTGCAAATAATCGCAAAAGGTCGATGATTGATTCTTTTACCTGTCAAACTCACTAAGCTGAACCACGTTTCATTTGTTATACCCTTTTTAATAGCAAGTTGCTTAAAACGGGCATTATAATCATCTTATTTGAAATTTAAAGAAACGATTTATTGCTTTGGTAGAGGTAGACTCGTATTTCTCTATGTTCTTTTTGGCATTCTCAAATTGTGATAACGATCGAAAAGTAAAGACTCGGGTTCTTTAAGAAACTCCTGTTCTGAAAAAGTTATGAAAAGCTTACTTTCGCCAAAAGTAGACACAGGAAATATCCGGTTAGTAAAAAACGGTATTAACGAATTTCAAAACCGATTGAAGAGTATTTTAAAGTTGAGCTGTCCTAACAAAACCGTTTTAACTTGTTTTGTATAAGAGACGGTATCTAAAATTTGCAAATGGGCGGTATATAAGATAAAGTGAACAAATTGTGGAAGGCCGATTTGTAAGAGTTCAAATCGAAATGGCATTACGGTTAAGTGAAAAGGCAAAGCTGTTGCCAGCGGCAAAAAAAAACCAAATGGCGCACACAATTGACTTGGCCAATAAAGCATAAAACCGTTAAAAACACAAAAATCAATAACATGGCCAGCGAATTGCTGAGTTACAACCGTTTGATGCCGACTCGGCCAATTGGCTGCTACAAGTCGTGTCGCCAGCAGCAAATGGAAAACTTGCCGCACGCGTCGCTCGTCCTTTGCCTGGCCCCCAACGCGCTGCTTCGCCCCCCAATATAAAGGACGACAAATTGCCGTGAGGTCTCGGTCCGCACATTAAACAACTTTGCAATTTGTGTCCATTATTTTAAGCTGTCTTCAACAAAATTGTTGTCACCTGCCCTGGCATTGAAATGTTTCACAAGTTTTCTCCCACACCCACTTTTCCTTCATATTTTCCTTATTTGTGTGTGTGTGTGTGTGTGTGTGTGTGTGTGTGTGTGTGTGTGTGTGTGTGTGTGTGTGTGTGTGTGCTCCTAATTGTGTCAAGGAGTTCATTCATAGACATTAGTGGCAGCAGCACGTGTAAAATTCCAGTCGTTCTGTGTTCCATTGTAAAAAGGAAGTCTGAGTTTCATCGTTGTCGTTGTTATGTTCTCGTTGTCGCCTGTCAAGTGTCATGTGATCCAGTGGCATGGCAATTTTTTATATCGTGGAGGGGGTTGGCTGTAAAAATGCGTTTCTTGACTAATTGGATTTGATTTATAAGTAGGTATATTTAAATTGGATTATAACAAAAATTAGCACTTAGAGCACTCAAACAATAAATCTGAGGTCATAGTTTCGTCTAAGATTTGAGAAAAAATAAAACAATTGTTAAAAAATGAAATAGGTTCCCAAAAGCGATACTTACAGACATTAGATTTAACCTAACTTAAACACTTAGTAATAAAACTGAATAGCACATTAAATAATACGTTTATACTTGTAGTGGAAGTAAAGTTAATAAATAAATTGAAATAATTCGCTTTTTGGAAAAACTTGTTTCGATTGTGATTCAATGAATTAAAAAGATATCAGCTACTTAGAAGCTCATTCCAAGCAGATAAAGAGCTTATCCGCAAATGATTATAAAGCCCTGTTTAACACAAGTGGGTGTTAAGCCCCCTTCTGCCTACGCCACTGATGTGAACAGCTTTTGTTGCTTGTTTTCACTGTCATTTTGAGAAACATTTTGTTTCGTAAGTGTTCTTAGTGGGCCATTTAAGGCAAAAATCGCACTTTAAAAACAATTTTGAAACTGTTAACAGTGTTGTTGGACTTGTTTCGAGGCACATTAAAGTGATATTGCAAAAAAAAAACTTGGTTTTGGTTTGACCAACCGGCAATATTGCTACTTGTTTATTTTTGTTGGCTCAGTTAATATTTGTATAGAATGTGAATTGAAATTCACACAGTTGTTTATCAATTTGTGAAATGCTTTTGCTCTTAGCATATAATTAACATATTGACAAACAAAATGGTAAAATGTTGCATTTATCACGTGTTGTGTTGAGCGTTAAACATTTTGTTACGCATACGTCACGTTGCGCCAACATGAAATACAATATTTATATAGTATGTTTAACTTTAAATGTTAAATGTCATTATAGCTATTCAATGAGCTGTAAAATGACGTGCTTTGCTTAATCAATTTGCTGTAGAATTTGTTGGAATTGAAAGAGTTTTGTAATGATATGTTGTTTAAATGAAAAAACAATTTATTTATAATTTTAACAAAAATCGACACAAAAACGTATATCACATAAAAGCCTTTTATAACTTTTGCTATTGAAATAAACCTACCACACACTAAACCTTTTTAATGATGAACAGATGCTGTCTATTAATCAAAACATTAGAAATATGACCTTGGTTAAGGCCAATTTGAGACTCGTTCCACAACTTGACAACCGCAAAAACTGCCTGTTAACAATTTTGTTGCCTGAAAAGCCACAGAATACCCCAAAAGGAAAATGTCTGAGGTTCAATAAGCCTCTTAGGCTTTGCGACTAACTCGGTTCGTGACGCTAGAAAAGCGATTCCACACAGCAATCAACTCACATTGGCTAGGCACGTCCATTGAAGAAAGCAAGACCCCAAACATGACGATGATGGTTGTAGATAATACATGTATGGTGTTAATATATATATATATATATATATATATATATAGGAATGAGATTGGCTTGGAGTTTGAGCGCTGATAAATATGCTGAAATCAATCAGGGTAGTCAAGAAGCTAACCTCCGCACCAGCCCAGCTCATGAGATGTGACTTGTGTACGTGAAAATTGCATTTCATTGTTCAGTTTCAGGTGCGGGTGGAGGTGGAGGTGGCAGCGGAGTCTTCAAAAACCGGATTGGGGCGTTGAGCGTTATGGAACGTCGCGTCACGTCAGGTGGCGGCTTCGTCATCGCAGAAACTCTCTTCGACTCTGTTGCATGTGACAGTTGTGTTATGTTTATTAAAAAGTTTTGTCAATACAGCATGACTTTGTATGTCAGTTACCCACACATACACACACACAATCACACGCACACGTTCAGAGATGCCAACTTTTTTATAGCAACAAAGAAAATCTAGTTTTAGCGGGAAAAGTAGGCAACAAACTAAACTTAATAATTATTCAAACTTGTGACGTGGTTGACGAGTTGAAAATCATTGATTAATCGTATAAAATAAATCGATTAATAAAAGTATCAAAAATATTTCGATTAAAGGGTTTCCTTGACCAGAATTTGTATTTAATTATCAAAAAAAAAACTTCAAAGATCAAAGCGTTTTCTTAAACCACAATAGAATAAGGTAATCGTTATCTTTTCAGCGTTTAATTTGAATTGAATTGACTGTAGAAAAGCTAAATTGGCAACACTGCTTATAAAACTTAGTCAATAGTCAATCATCGACGACTCGAAGAAATTTTGGGTGCTGTGTCAGTGGATGTGTGATTAGGTTTGTAACAAACTTGTTAAAAAGTCATTACTGGGTCAAGTTTGGCTTGAGTTTTGATGTGTTTGTGTATGTTTCTATTGATGTTGATGTTGACGTTTATGTGTGCCTTGGTCATTGTTGTGTGCACGTTTATCAATTAAAAGTTTTACGGAGTTACGAAAATAGAGAGACAGACTTCCCAAAACAAGTTGTTGTGCTACGTGGCGAACTTTGGGGCCGTCCTAAATGTGTCTGCTAATGGGCCAGACTGAAAATGAAAACTCTTGGCGAGAGGAAGTTGTAACATTGAATTGTTCTTTGAGTTGCTTATTGTGTTTTCTTTTTGTTGTCTCAAAGTTTTCACATTTCCAGGAAAAGGCATGTGGATGTTTCACACACTCTGAGTTTTTTTAACTTCCTGTGCTTCTATTAACTTTCCTTATAAAGCAAACTTAATGCATTGCACTAATTACTAGAATAATTGGTATCTTCTTTTTTTTTTGATGTTTTTCAACCTTGTTTGCCAGAGTCTAAAATGTATACAATAGATATTTCTGTCAAAGGAATAAATTTTGATTTTGATGTATTGAAAATAAAGTCCGCTTTTCGACTCACAAATATTGTCTCGTATATTATAAATGTGTAGTATATTTGAGGCCTTATGCACACGATTTTCAAGATTTTATAAAATGGGCGATAGGTAAGTGCTAATTAAACTATGACAATGGCAAATGTCAGCTTTTTTAGTGCAATTTTGTAATACTTATTGCTCGGATTAGCATTACCTATAGGTTAGAGGTAGCGTTGGAGTTAATTTGAGACGACAGTGAAAACCCGGTTAACAATCGGTATAGATTGTTTTCAGAGAAGATAACAATTGACTTTGAACATTTAGAATATTCAAAGATTCGATACTATCGATTGTTTTGCATTTAAACTTTCGCTAGAGTTATCCGATAAACGCTTTAACTTAAATGTAATAATAACCTTTAACTCTTAACAGCGGCTATAACCCCTACGATAATCGAGATGTCTATAGTCCTCTGACGTAAGTTTGATGCATTTTAAAACCTTTTCTAAATATTACACTCTCTGTTATCCCTTAGTAACTTCGATGCCTTCCATTTTGTGCTGAAAAGTGTGCTTGGCCTTGGCACTTTAGCCATGCCAATGGCCATTCTCAGTGCTGGCATAATTGGTGGTACTTTGTTAACAGTTATATTTTCCTTTTTGCTTATCTACGGCTTACATATTCTGGTGAGCTATAAACTATCCGTAGATTCGCTTAAAATATATCAATATCTGCAGTATTGTACTTAATGAAAGATTATGTTCAACTTTATATCGATTTTAGATTGAAAAATGAAGCACTATCGATATCTTGTCATTTATCGATACATAAATATTGCTTTAAAATTCTGAAATTGAATTGAATTTTGTCTTATATTGAATTCAATTAGTGCTGGAATAAGAAAGTTTGACTTCTAAGTATATCTATACTCAAAAGAAGCATTGATATTTTTTTAACAAGTATTTCCCCTTCCCCAATAAACCAAAATCCTTTCAGATTAAGTGCATGGTTGAAGCTAGCCGACGCAACAAGGTGGGATACATGAATTTACCAGAGACAGTAGCCTTTGCTTTAAGTGAGGGTCCGAGCTGTTGTCGTTGTTGCTCCAAGTTAGCTGGACATCTGGCAGATATACTTATAGCTTTAACTCACTATGGACTTAGTGTGGTGTATATTGTTTTTGTGGCTGAATGTTTTAAGATCTATGTACGTGATTTCTTCAATACTGTAGAAATAAGGTATCTGATTGTTGTAGTGGGACTTTTGATCTTGCCACTGTTTCTTATAAGGAAACTGCTCTGGCTGATACCAATCACCATTACCGCCAATGTTCTAACATATATAGCGCTCTTCATAACCCTATTTCCAACTTTATTCGTGTTTTTGGCTTCTGCTCACGATCAGGAAACTCGCTCGCTTTTTGGAAATTTACAGACTTTGCCTCTGTTTGTTGGGTTTAGTATGTTTTCAATTAGCTCGGTGGGCGTGGTAAGTATGAATATCTATCAGATCTATCACTAAACAATAATGTTTCATCATTTTCTTCAACTTTCACATTTCAGATGCTGACTGTTGAGTCGAAAATGGCTACTCCTGAAAACTATTTAGGCTGGTGTGGTACTTTGGGTCGCTGTTCTTATGTAATGCTTTCTACAAATCTATTTGTGGGTCTCTACTGTTATTTATTTATTGGCGATCAAATGTTTATGGAGTTTTTCAATAATCTTCCAGACGCACTTATGTAAGTGCCAATGCACTAATTAATTTAATTTAATTATACCTCAAGCATGTTTCCAACACAGTTGGGTAGATTGGAGCAAGGCTTGCTTTGCCATTGCTGTCATTCTAACATACCCTATAAACGGTTATGTCTCCATTGACATCATTTTGAATCATTATGTGTTCCAGCTGAAGGAAGAATCCCATAAGATTGAATATGCTGTGCGCATTGTCTTTGTTGTTCTTGGCACAATTAATGCCATTGCTTTGCCAGTAATAACTCCTGTTGTTAAGTTATTTGGTGCCCTTACCATATCCATTGTAAATCTAATATTACCCGCCTTGATTGAACTATGTCTGTGGTATAATGACGCAAATGGCAAATCAAAGTCGTTGCTTTTGAAGGACATTGCTATAATAATCATTGGAATTATTGTTCTTATGTTGGGATGCTATGGTGCACTTTGGGAGATGGCTGTCTACTATGCCGAATTGCGCACTCCAGAAGATCGCTTATTGTCAAATGTTGAATTAAATTAAATGTTGATTATAATATATATGCTCAAATATCTTCATTTTAATACTCTTTTCTAATTTTTTTGAAAAAAAAAAGAAAAAAGAGTATATTGGGTTTGTGAAATGTCCGTCTGTCCGTCCGTCCGTCCGTCTGTCCGTCCGTCCGTCCGTCCGTCTGTCTGTATGAACGCAGGTTTTTTCCACAGTTTTGAAGCTAGAGCAACCAAACTTGGTATACATGTGTGTCAAGTGCCACGCCCAACCCCGCCCAAGCAATGTTTGTTTCTCCCAAACCTGTAGAACAGGCCCAACCAAACTTAAATTGAAGGTAAAACTTGAAAGATTTGAGAAAAAACAATTGCCACGCCCACTTCTGACTCCGCAAAGAGGCTAAAAAAGAGTATATCGCAGTCGGGTCCATTCGACTGCAACGTTTTTACTTGTTTTAATACTACTTATGAATAAATTGACCACATCATGACGTATCTGTATAAAAAGGAAGTTATAAAGTACTGCAAATGTATGTAACTGGCAAAAAGAGGCTTTTCCGACTATATAAACTGCATATAGTCTTGATCAGCATGAACAGTCCGTCCGTCTGTCTCTTCGCCCGTCCGTCCGCTACTATAAGAGCCAGAAACACCAAACTTGGCACTTAGGTTCTTGTATACCATACGCAGTTGAAGTTTATTTCAAATTCCGGGTACACCCCCCGTACCCCTTAAAATTGAATATAAAACTACAATACAATACAATGTTGATGAGCTGTGTAAATTTCTTTAATATTTGATAACAAACACCACAGTTATTGAAGAATCTATTTGCCCCGTCTCAGCAGGCAGAAGCAACAGTTTTACAGATACTGGACAAGTAAGGTGCGCTGCTTTCTTGCGTTGCCGCTGAGTTGCTTGAAGTGCAGGGAGTGCAGGGAGTCTCGTAGTCGGGCACACTCAACTTGATGAAAATTAAATTTTAAACATTAAATCAATTTTGCTTGTTTGAAAAAGCTATTTAAAATTTCTAGTTTTCGAAGGTTCTAATTTGCTAGCTTTTGTTAAGTCCTCCAACCACAGCACATAGTATGTATATCAAATTAAATCTAGTTTTTGAATAGTTTTAGAAACGTGAGCATGAATCTACTAGATGCAACCTGCTAGCTAAAACTTTATTACTTTACTCTATATAATAGGAGCACATTGTTGCTGTTCTGCTGCTATCAATTAAAGTTTTTACTGAGAATGAGTTTTTATGAATGAGTTTTGTAATCAGCGCTTCAAGCGAAGTGCATTTCATTATGAACTTGCCCTTTTCCCCGCTGACAATGCACAACAAACGCTTACAAATGTATTTGTTTTTCTGTTTTTTCTTCTGCTGCTGTAGCCGCGTGCGTGACATTTTTAAAATCACGTTTAACCGCAAGAGAATCAAACCAGCCCCACAAATTTATCGATGGGGTATTATGGCTGGAAAGAGGTGTAAGGAGGCGTGGCAATATGTGCCAGCATTATTTATAGCGATCTGACTAAATGGCGTGAACATGGTTATTGCTATTGGTTGCCAACGTTCACAATTCATACGGCATGTCAGTAAAATATTTGGCTTTCATTTTGGCCAGGCTGACATAGCAACGAAATGGGCGAGGGCCAAGTAGCCATGATAAGTAAATATATACTACTATAATATTTTCCACTTTTACTTTGAGCAAAATGTAATCAAAATAAGCGACGGACAGCTATAATTTCAACTACAATGACAACAAATTAAATGCCGTTGAGCAATTTGTATGCACACTTGAATACCCTTAGCGAGTGTACTATAACATAATCAGAAAGTCTGCTATGCGTAATGGAAGCCTTCTACGAATGAACTTATAGTTCTTAAGCACAACTTTAAAGCATAAGTCATGAGTTAGTTGAATAGCTAACATGAATAGAATACAAGCTGTATTTAATACTTTAAATTACGTATTACTTTTTGTTCAGAATAAAGCTGGAACTCCTATGAATTTGCTATTTAGGCCTGTTCCCATTCCCGATAATTTTTCAATCGAAATCGTTTTATATTTTGTGCTTTTTCACAATTGTGCTTCCCTTTTAAAATCGAACTTGAATACACTTAGCGAGTGTACTATAACTTAATCAGAAAGTCTGCTAAGCGTAATGGAAGCCTTCTACGAATGAACTTATAGTTCTTAAGCACAACTTTAAAGCATAAGTCATGAGTTAGTTGAATAGCTAACATGAATAGAATACAAGCTGTATTTAATACTTTAAATTACGTATTACTTTTTGTTCAGAATAAAGCTGGAACTCCTATCAATTTGCTATTCAGGCCTGTTCCCATTCCCGATAATTTTTCAACCGAAATCGTTTTTTATTTTGTACTTTTTCACAATTGTGCTTCCCTTTTAAAATCGAGCTTTCTATAGATATTCGGAACTAAAAGCTGCTAATAAATCCTAACGCGAATATTTTGATTGGAATCGAAAATGGAAACAGGCCAAATTGTCTCATTTATTATCAAATAAACATTTTTCGAGTGGTTTTGACAAAAAAAAAAAAAACAAACAGTTAAACTCTTTTGCGAGTAGAGTATAGAAGCTTAAATTTTAGGAACAATTTCGGTAGTAAGTATTCTCTATGCGTTACAAAAAACAATTTAAACACATGATTGATTTGGAAGAAGTACCATCTACTATAATAAATATACCATATAAACATATTTTGTATTACATTTGTTATATGTGCTTGTTACATATGTTAGTATAGATAGTTAGATAAATATTATAACAGCTAGCGTATAAATGCTTCGTTGCAATGCAGATAAAAAGCTTTCATTTCTTGATATTATTTTGTGATTGCTGGTATTGTAATTGTAATTTCTTTTCAATTAACAATGCTAACGAAACACAAAACACAAGAAAATGAAACGAAATTGGTAAAAGCAAAAGTAACTAGCAGAGCTGAGTTGAGTTAAGTTGAGTTGAGCTCGAGCTGCCATAATGCCACCATATCCATGCTGGACTGGTATATCTCATAATGGCAGAGAGCAGCAAGGCAAATTGTTGCCTGTATTTAATGTATATAAATTTATATATATATATGTAAGTACAAATAATAAACAAAGTCAGAGACACAATTTGTATTTAATTTCTTTTTGGCCAAAGAGACAGTTGGGTGTTAAGAAGGGGGCTCCACTCACAGGTTGGCCGGTTGCCTTTTGTCTGCTTCAGTAACTGGAACAATTTTATGCTTTTCAACGAACGCATTGCCGGCCGGCGCTTGACATTTTTTACAGTTGGCCAAGAATTTTCGTTATTGTTTGGGGTAGCTTTCGTTGCTCGTTTTTTTATTTTGTATTATTGCCACATTTTGTAGACGACGTCTTTTCATTTCTTTTCATTGCTCGCACAATTTCCGCAACGCCATTTTACAACTGTCCATGCCAATAGACCAGTTCACAGTCGACAGTCGCAGTCGCAGCTGAAGCTTACGTTGACGCTGACGTTGACGTTTGCTTCAAACTTGGCCAGTTTGTTGCTATTGCTACAGATCTCTGGAACACACTGTTCACACATTTTCTACAATCTTTTTTTAATTTTTTTGAAAAAAAAAAAGAAAAACAAGTAAGAATACTCTAATCGAGTGTGCCCGAATACAAGACTCCCTGCTCCCAACTTGCATTTCAAGCAGTTCAGCGGCCAGTTCCTGTCAAACTGTTGTTTCTGGCTGCTGAGACGGGGGTAATAGATTCTTCCATAACTTTGGTGTTATTTATCTGATCGTAATGAAATTTACGCAACCGATCAACATTGATTAAACATACATGTGTACCAAAAATTAAAGCTTTATCTTTAAAATGTTGGCTGTGGGAGTCTTCTGCGATTTGCAGGGGTGCGGGGGGTGCATCCGAAATTTGAAATAAACTTGATCTGCGTATGGTATACAGGAACCTGCATGCCAAGTTTGGTGTCTCTAGCTCTAATAGTCTCTGAGATCGACGCGTTCATACAGACAGACGGACAGACAGACAGACAGACGGACATGGCTAGTTCGTCTCGGCTGTTGATCCTGATCAAGAATATATATAGTTTATATAGTCGGAAATGCCTCCTTCTGTCTGTTACATACATTTGCAGTACTTTATAACTCCCTTTTTCCCATTTGTAATGGGAATAGTGAGTAATGAGTATATTGGGTTTGTGAAATGTCCGTCTGTCCGTCCGTCTGTATGAACGCAGTTTTTTTCCACAGTTTTGAAGCTAGAGCAACCAAACTTGGTATACATGTTGGTATATACCATAGGTAGACAAAGTGTCAAGATGTTTGTTTCTCCCAAACCTCTAGAACGGGCCCAACCACACTTAAATTGATGGCAAAACATGAAAGATTTGAGCAAAAATACAATTGCCATTCCCACTTCTGACTCTGCAAAGAAGCGAAAAAAAGAGTATATCGCAGTCGGGTGCATCCGACTGTAACGTTCTTACTTGTTGTTAGTTGACTTTGCTGCTGCTGTTGACACAAATCATTCGCTGGCTGTGATTTCCCCAGCCTACCTCTTTCTCCACCGTTTGCCACTTTGAGCTCCGTGACCAAATGTAAGTATCTTGTGCTCGTATCGCTTACATTCAAAGTAGCGCGGGGGTGGGGAGGGGGACACCAGCATAAAGTATAAAAACATTTAGACTAACGCAAAAGTGTTGGTACACATTCTCGTCTTGTAACAATGATTCAATATTGAATTGGCTTTGACATGTCAACGCTTTATAAATGATGTTTTCATTAAACTGTTAAACATATCGGATATATATTTAATAACTATTTCTTGACAGAGGTTCGAACTTTGAAACTGATGCGTTATACAACGAATACATTTTTTCTAAATAGTTGATTGTTAAAGTTCTTACTGATTGTATTTCATGTTCAGCCTTTTTTGCTATTCAAAATTGTATTAATATTAGCTATAAAGTGAGATTCAAGTGTTAACTTCTGATACTCAGCAAACTTGAACTAAAAGACTTTTCTAATTTTGTAAATCACAATTCTACTTTAATGATCAGCACTTTGTGAGTTTAACTTATTTATGCTAGTTTCTGAATTCAATTCGACGGCAGATGCTAACCTTTCCTTTTATGATTATTTTTGTTGGACTATCATCTACTATTCATTATCCAACTCGTTTTCTATTTGCGCTCGCAATTCAATAGACTTTAGCGCGTAGATTTTTTTAAACTTGTAAATGTCTTAAAAGAAAAAGAAAAGGAAATGAATTGCAAAACTCAAAACCCAAGGCAAATTCTAATTCAAACATTCCTCAAATGCTCAAGCAACATAGTCTACAAAACTTTATCAACATTTTCGCACTTGCCTTGTCCCACTCCAAGCAGAGGCAGCAGCAGAAGCAGAAGCACTGAGCAAAAAAGTAATTCAAAACATTTTTCAAGTGCTCCAGTTCTTCAGTGTGCTTGCGTCGTGTCGTCTCGTCTCGTCTCGTCTCATCTCGTGAGTGCATGTGTGTAAAGTTGTTTATAAAACTTTTACACCGCAAATGAAGAAAAAAAAAGAAGCGAAGAGCAATAAAATAGAAGCAGAAAAAAAAACGAAATAAGAATCAGATGAAGGAACTTGACCATGTCGTTGCCAGTTGGCAGTTGCCGTTGTGTTTGCCAAGCCGTTACTTAGCGGCTCCTACATCCTCGTCATCATCATTGTCATCATGATCATTGTCATCATCATCAGCTACTACGGGCACTTTTCAACGCCTGTTTTGCTCTGTTCATCTAATGGACGTCTCCCTGTTTGTACTCTGTGTGTTTGTTGGCTCTTTTCTGTCGTATCTCGTTTATTGATGCCATATCTATGCCTCTCCATGGTCACCGAAACTCCAACTCCAACTTTATCTCAGCCTCAGCTTTGGATCCGACTCCACCAGCCAGAATGAAATTGCGCAAGCAAACAGACAAACAAACACATTCATTTTGCTGTTGTTGGACTCTTTGTTTGGACTCATCCACTCTTCGCAGTGTGCACAGTATTCACAGTGTTCACAGTATCCGCACTATCGGGCGTTGCCATGTCCAAAGCAGGCGCATAATGCCAACCATATCTGGTATACTCATATCTGCTCGGGCCACGGCAGCTTAACTTCTTTAAAAGAACAAAAACAAAAAAAACCACGCTGCAGTTTACTGGTCCAATCGATGGCTAGACAGGATTATAAAAACGTCAACACAATGTTCAAAACAGTTTGAAATCACCCAAATTGTTGTTTTGCTTAACAGTTTATAGCATTGATATTTTTGAAATTGCAAAAATTAACTCTAAGCAACCTTTGTTAGTTAGCCTCAAATTCTAACCTAATAAGTTATAATAATCACCTCTTACTCAAATCAAAATCTTAAGAGCTTGAACGATTCTTAACGTATTTCAAAACTTAGCGAACTTAGCTCAATACAACGAACTTGTTTGATGTCTTAAGCCGACTATCTTTCAATAGCTTAGCTTATTAGCCAAAAGCACTTTGCAACACTGTCACATGCTTTGCATATTTTTGCACAAGTTGGCAGCACTCAAATTTAATGACCTGCATATCGAAGGGTGCAATTTTCAACTATCTACAGATGCATAAAAGTTGAGCTTGTTCTGCTTCAGTTGAGTGAAACAAAATTCAAATAAAGTTTAAAGCTGATTTTATTTCAAGTGCTCAGTTTATTAAGTCAACTTTAAAACACTGATGCTTGTATGGAAAACTTTCCCAGCTTGCAATTTAAAGAGCTTCATTTTGAATGTTTTGATCTTCCACAAACGTGTTAAATGATGCTTCTCAAATATACCCAATACCTTCTTTTTTTGTAAGTCCTGTACTAGATATCCTTTTTCGACGGGTGGCATCGAATACGAATTTCTATTCCGAATCTGTAGTCCGTACTTTTTAACAATAAGAGTTTGTAAGAATAATTTAAGCTTGGCTTAACACAACATGATTGAATATAAACTTATAATTGAAGGAAATGTATGCAACTAGTTGTCCTTGATCTCTTTCGCCAGCTCAAAAATGTACATTTATTGAGGCCAAAGCAGGCGACTTTCGAACTAGTTTCCTTAAATAAAAAAAAACTTACCAGTAAACATCAGTCACTTTGATCTTGTATGCTACTTACACTGATTAATTTCATTGATTTTTTTTTGTTGTTGAGCTAGTTTCAATAGCTACGTCGCTGCGTCTTGTGCAATTTGAGTTCAATCCAAAATTGTGTCATAGCATTAGCAGCAAGCTGCTCAACTTGGCCTGAACAGCTTTTGGTGAACCTGAACCTATCCCACCATGTAGCTGCTTGTGATCCCAGTCTGGGAGAGACCTGTTTTGCAAGCCAGACAACTGCAACAACATTGTATGTGTGTGTTTGTGTGTGTGTGTGTGTGTTGTGCCCCCAAATGGATTGCCACAAAAGGCAATGCCAATGCAGATGCAGATGCAGATGCAACCGCGTTGCTGACTTATGGGCTGGCCCGGCATATCCAGACGAGCTTGTTTTTTTTTTGCAAAAGTGGGTCGCAGTCGCATCGCATTGCGTCGTGGAATGTGATTTGTGGATAGAGTCGAGAGTACTCGTAGAATGTGTGGCAATGGCCTGCCAAACGATTCAAACTAACTCCCATTTCTTTGTATCTCTCTCTTTATTTTATACTTATATTTATAGCGAATGTGTTTCAATGATGTTACTGCCTTCGGGGCGTTCGAATAGTGATGTCTATCCGGTACAAAATGCCAACACAACGGGCGTGTCCAAGCCCCTGCTACGGACAAGAACATCATCGCCACAATTGACGACGCTGCCAACATCAAATGGTGGCGCCAACGCCTACACAAAGCTGTACTCCAACTCATCCCCCTTGGCCACAGTAGCACAAGAAACGGCCGGAAGTCTATCGTTGGCCGGAACGTTAGCGACGACAACAACAACAGCAGCAACAGCAACAACATCAACAATCGCGACAACAGCAACAATTGCAGACGCTGTCAATTCTGGACTTGGGGTCGGTGGCATCTATGGTCCAATTTTGGGTCAGACCTATGCGGGTAGCGTTGCCATCGGAAATTGGGGTGAAATTGATCGACAGTTGGAGGCAGTACAGGAGAAACTTAAAGCTGGCTGGACAGTGCATGTGGGAAAGGAGGGCAGACTCTACTACTGCAAGTAAGTCAATATAATGCTAATAATCATAGTTATATATATTATAAAACCACTATTTTTTTTAATTTAAAACATTTAAGGAGTTGAAAAATAGTAATTTTTGAAACCATTGGAATTAATTTTAAACTAAAATTCGAGTGAAAACATTTCTGATTTTTGAATAAAAAATAAAACTAACAAGTAAGAACGTTGCAGTCGGATGGACCCGACTGCGATATACTCTTTTTTTCTCCTGTTTGCGGAGTCAGAAGTGGGCGTGACAATTGTATTTTTGCACAAGTCTTTCGAATTTTGCCACCAATTTAAGTTTGGTTGGGCCCGTTTCACAAGTTTGGGAGAAACAAACTTTGGTCGATTGCAAGGGCCGGGTTGGGCGTGGCAAAATTATTTTAATCCAATCTATTTAATAGGACAATAGAATTCAATATAGGTTTTTGCGGTTTGTGGGGGAAGGGGTGGGGGTGGGGGAGAAATCTTGACACTTTGTCTGCCTATGGTATATACCAACATGTATACCAAGTTTGGTTGCTCTAGCTTCAAAACTGTGGAAGCGAATTGCGTTTATGCATACGGACAGACGGACGGACGGACATTTCACAAACCCAATATACTCTTTTTTCCTTTTTTTTCAAAAAAGTTAAAAAAAGAGTATAAAAATGGAATGAAATAATTACTCTCTCAATTTCTATATATTTTTGTTTATAAAATGAGAGCAAAATTGAAATAAAAACATTCCAAAAATTATTTCTCTTTTTTTTATTAATACCTATTACTCTAATCGAAGTAAAGTGTTAAAAATCATGAGCGAATCGACTGCAATCTGGAAAAATGGCTTTTTGCTCTTATTATTAAATTTTTTATTATTTTAGTTTGTATTTTATTTTTTTATTATTTTAAGACTGTTTTTCCCTCAATATCTACTTAGACAAATGAGGAGATTCTTGATGAAAGATATTTCATATAAATTCAATAACAACAAGCACTAACTAAAAAATATGATGAAAGATTAATTTAACATAGATTTACTGTAAATATTCAAGAGTAAAATCAAATTAAGTTAAAAACAAGAAGATATTTACCCGAAGATATTTACCCTCGCAGAAAAGATTTGCATAAGAAAAGTTATTTTTTAACCGATCGTTGCTATGAAAGCTATAAGATATAGTGGTCCGATTTCGATGAAATTTTGTCAACATATGTAAAAAATGCTAAAACTTTGACATAGTGAGTTTGGTTGAGTTATTTTGAAAAACAAAAACGTTTTTCATACAAAAACTTATTTTTTAACTGATTGTTCCTATGGCAGCTGTATGTTATAGTGGTCTGTACTGCTTGCAGAAAGAATATGCATCTGTGCCAAGTTTCATCAAGATAGCTCTAAAGCTGAGGGACTAGTTCGCATATAAACAGACAGCCTGACAGACGGACATGACTGGACTGTTGATGCTGATCACGAATATAAAAATTTTTTCTGAGACGTCTCCTTTAATGCGTTACACATTTCGTGACAAAATTATAATACCCTCTGCAAGGGTATAAAAAACAATAAAGAATGCTCTAGTCGGGTGTGGCCGACTACGAGACTCCCTGCTCCCAACACTTAACTTGTGCAGTGCCTATCAAACTGAGTTTTGTGTATCCGAATTTTGAAAAAAAAACTTGATCTGCGTACAGGAACCTGCACGCCAAGTTTGGTGTGTCTAGCTCTTATAGCCTCTGAGATCAACGCGTTCATACAGATGCACGGACAGACGGACATAGCTAGTTCGTCTCTGCTGTTGATGCAGATCAAGAATATATATATATATTACTTTATCCTTTTTCCCATTTTTAATGGAAACAGGGAGTAAAAACATCAATGCACGTTTATTAGAAATTAGCAACAATATATTCCCTCAACTTTCGCTGAAATCTGAGTTTGAATTGATCGCCGAGTAAAAGACTTCACTTATTGGGTCAACAACAAATAGTTGGTGAAAATCGACCTCATCACCAATTATAGAGCTAATCAAGAGCTACTTTATAATGGCACAATAATTTTGAAAATCCGTCTTATTTCGACCTTTTTACCATTTGTAATGTGTTCGATTGTCCCGGTCGACATCAGCAAATTTCCCATATTCTTAAAATATTGATGTCGAAAGTCTACTCGACCTGTTCCGTATTCAACTTTCGGAAAGATTTTGAGTCGGTGAAATTTGTTTTCATGTTATTAGATTCACATTTAACAATTTTTTTTCATTGCTTATATTTTTGCATATAATTCTGTACACAGTTTTGTTTAACCATTCTTTCATACTCTTGTTTTATTTTTTTTTGAAAAAAAAAAAAGAGAAGAGTATATTGGGTTCGTGAAATGTCCGTCCGTCCGTCTGTCCGTATGCATAAACGCAATTCGCTTCCACAGTTTTGAAGCTAGAGCAACCAAACTTAGTATGCATGTTGATATATACCATAGTACGACAAAGTGTCAAGATCTAAGATTAATCATATTTTTAAGTACTTTTCCGAAGGTACACAATAAATCTAGCATGCTCTGTTTTGAATCTCTGTAAGGGCTAACGATTAATTGGAGGTTCTTATAAGTGTTTTGGTTTTTTTTCACCAACATATTTCGGCTACTCGTCGGTAACCGTCTTTATATTTTTTATATAAAATTAATCTAATGTTACAAACTTTTAGATAAGAGAAACGTAAAACTAGCAATAGCAGGTATGGCCTTCAACTACAAAACATTTCATATATTTTGGTTAAGTTTAAACAACATCGGGCGACTATATATTATAGCTCTCAAAGGAACAGTCGGTACATAATATCGCTTCGGCGAAGATAGCTTTTTTTGCTTGTTTCTGTTTATAACCTTTAAATGTACACTTGTATTGTTTGTAGGTTCCAACACCCCACTTGATTATTGCCTTTGTTTCAGCGTTGTGTATCCTTTGAAAAGGGGTGTAGGTGGAGGAGTGCCCGCCCGCCCCACTGGCTGAGTGTCTAACTGACTGACTGCCTCTATAAATGCCTGGCTGCTGCACATAAATTGATTATGCACGAAATTCTATTAAATAATTTTACACTTTGTTGCACATCAAACTGAAAGCGCACAAAATGCCATAACAGCTCAGGGCGTGGCGTGGCGTGGCATGGAGTAGGGCTACAGAGGGACAGAGGGATGGAGAGAAACCCCTGTCTGCCTGGCTGAATGAATGAGCATTGGTTGGGTTTGGCTTTGGTTTTATATCTGCTAGAACTGGAACTTGGTACTGAATACTGGGTACTGAGTACTTGGTACTGAGTACTGGGACCCATGTGCTCACATGCTCTCAGCGGGCAAAGTGCTAAACTAATTATCACAATTGTGTGCAGTCAGGAAATGAAGAAAGACAGCAACGGAAGCCACCAAGGTGGGTTGGTTGGCTTGGGTGGGCTATGGTTTGGGTTTCGAATTGAGATTGGGTATGTGTTGCCTCCTGGGTTGACCCGATTATGGCTGCACTTTATTGCATAGTCAAGCAAATAAGCCAATTAGGGTTGATTAATCTCAATTGAAATGCATTTTGCCTGGCCAAAGATAAAATGGGGCATTCAGCAACAAGTTCAGGGTCAAGAACTCAAAGCCGGAAACTATATTCGTATTATAAAAACAACGCCACAATTTCATTTCCTTAATTAGCCACAATGCAACTTTTGTAACATACACATTATGACATTCGTACAACACTTTGTACTATTTAAATTGTATAATTGACCCATGAAGGCACCAAACTTTAAAATTTAAACAATTGAATTTTAATTTCTCTGTTGGCTGTTCGATTTTGAAATCAAATCGAATTGATTGACCGTTGAAATTCGACATTCTTTAAATAACACACGAGTGCGAATATAATAATGTTTTTAGTGTGTAAAATTTGTTTTGTATTTTAGATCTTATTAAAATTGCTGTTGACAACATAAAACTTTAGATAAATCTCAAATATCAAAACGTTTTATAGCCTAATCTGCTTCATGTGCAGTGCTGCCACAGATCGAGTCAGAAGTGGGCGTAACAATTGTATTGTTACTCAAATCTTTCAATGTAAATTTGGCTGAGCCCGTTCTACAAAAAAAAATTGCAAGGGCGGGGTAGGCCTGGCAATATTATTTTTATCCAATCTATTTAATAGCTCAACAGAATTCAACCTGCAAAATTTGGTGATTGTAGCTAAAGGGGTGTGGGAGATACAGACTTTGCTGTAATACTAATAGATTCTTCCATAACTTATCCGATCGTAATGAAATTTACGCCACCGATTAACATTGATTAAACTTATATGTGTACCTAAAATCAAAGTTATATCTTTAAAACTGTGGCTGTGGGAGCTTTTTTCGGATTGCGGGGTGGTGTATCCGAAATTTGAATAAACTTGATCTGCGTAGGATATATATATATTTATATATATATATATATATATATATATATATATATATATATATATATATATTGCGCCATGTATATACATTCATACATATGGTTTATATAGTGGGAAATGACTTACAACTCCCTTTTTCCCATTTTTAATGGTAACAGGGAGTAAAAATGGACAGATCTGTCCTGATAAAGGCTAATGTGGCAGTACTGTTAATATGTACTGCAAAACTATCGTTGGTGCTATCGATAGGTTACCACGATCGATAGTTTTGAATTACATCAAGGTTTACGATTGAAAACAAATGAATAATTATGGAAATTTTCAATTGTTTTTTCCTGTTAAATATTACAAACATACATATATATATTCATAAAAGTATATCATTTGAAACAGAAGAACTCAATATAACTTTAAATTTGTATTACAGCCATTTGGCGCAATCATCTGGATGGCTGCCTGCTTGCGAGGATTGGAGCAAGCACGAGGAGCTCTCCTATGGTTGGGAGCGTGCCATAGATTCCAAAGGTCGTTCCTACTATATCAAGTGAGAAGATCTAGAGCGTTCAAATTGAATCAATATTTCTAATACCCATTACATTATTCAGTCATCTAAACAAGACGACAACATATGAAGCTCCCGAATGCATACGCTGGGATGAACATCCTCCAGAGCCGCGTCTGGTGCTGCTGCAGCGCAGCGCTAGCTTGGGCTTTGGCTTTGTGGCCGGCAGCGAGCGTCCGGTAATTGTACGCTTTGTTACCGAGGGTGGACCTAGCATTGGTAAACTGCAGCCGGGCGATCAGATACTGGCGGTGAATGGTGAGGATGTTAAGGATGCGCCACGCGATCATGTTATACAATTGGTGCGTGCCTGTGAGACGCAGGTCTCGTTACTTGTCTGCCAGCCCATGGCACACTGTGTCCTGCCTGGTCGTAAGTCCACCTTGCTCTCGGCTGGCAAGCGGGCCAAGCTGCGCACGCGTCCATGTCGCGTGCGATTTGCGGAGAGCGTGTGCGTCAATGGAGCGCCACTATTTCCCGTAAGTGTGGTAAACAGTTCTTATTATACAAGAATAATTAAACATTAACTTTTATTTGTTGTATCTGTGCAGCCTTCGGCCTTTTCGCTGAGCGATATTTGTGTGCCACCAATGGCGAACGTGCTGAAGGTATTTCTAGAGAATGGCCAGACAAAGTCCTTTAAGTACGATGCCACCACAACTGTGCAGGATGTGGTTAGCTCTCTGCTGGACAAGCTCTGTCTGTGCTGTGGTGAGCTCTTTAGCCTGGTGCTGGAGCACGTGAAGAGCCTTAAGCGCAACAAACTCACGCTGCTTGATCCGCAGGAGTCGCTGGCACGTGTAAGTCCACTTAAGCCAACTCAATCAGACAACAATCTTCTACTCCTTTTCTTGTTAACCTTGCAGATTGCTGCTCGACCTGGCGCTCACAAGCTGCGCTGCCTATTTCGCGTCACCTTTGTGCCGATTTCGGCCGCGGACTTGGCACAGCGAGATCTGCATGCACTGGATTATCTGTATATGCAGTGCTGCAATGATGTCAACCAGGAGCGCTTTGCTCCAGAACTGCAGCCGGAACTGGCACTACGTCTGGCCGCACTTCACATGCATCAGCATGCGCTGGCCAATAACTTTTCGCCCGCCAAGCTCACCGTGAAGCTCGTCGAGTGAGTGCCTTGTCCTATAATATTAAATGTTATACCAACTCTTTATCATCCAACTATTCTTGTGGCAGACGTGAATTTGGCCTGGAACGCTTTGTGCCCAACAGTCTGTTTGAGGGCATGAAACGCAAGGAACTGCGGCGACTCATTTCACACTTCTTGAAGCTCAATGCAGAGATGACGGGCTCGTCCAGCAAGGTTCTGACCCAGCTGCAGGTAAGAAAGCTGTAAATGAACTTTATTATTCCATCAACTAATTATCCTTTTTTTTCAAATCCCTTTCTATGCAGGCGAAGCTACATTATCTAGATATAATTGCTAATTTACCAAGCTACGGCGCCAAATGTTTCAGCACAAACCAAAGAGAGGGCATGGAGCGCGTTCTACTCGTCAGTCCGCGATTCGGTCTAAGTCAAATATCGAGTGCCCGCAATTCGGCAGTGAGTTAATAACAGATTTAAAAATAGATTTAAATGATTAATATTGCTTAATATTTTGCGTTAGCCACAGCCCATTTCGGCCATAGAGGACTTTACGCATGTGGTGGTACATCGCGAGGACGATGTCACCTGCAGCGTATCCATATACATGCTGGGCGATCGAGCCGTCAAGTTTATAATGGAGGATCGGGATGCCTGCGAGTTTAGTCTGGTGCTGGGCGGTTACCATAGACTGTTGACAGGTAAAACGTTGCTATACAATTTGATAAGAGATGATAACGTTTTCCATTTTCAGGCAACATTCTAAATGTGCTGCGCGAGCGTGAACCGCATGAGGAGGACAATTCACCCGCCTTCTTGTCACAGCACACAGTGCTGCCCGCTGGCTGGAGCTATCTGCTGCCGTTCCATACGCGAGCGCATAGCGTTAACTTCTTAATAACGCCACCGTATCATCCCATGCCGCACAAGGCGGTGCTGTCACAGCCACAGCCTGTACAGCAGCTGTCCACACAGCAGCCGACGCTGCCCTATGCCACGGACTTGGACCTGCACAGCGTTATGGCCACGGAGCTGCTCGAGGAGGCGGCCAAGGATTCGGGCCTGAGCGACAGCAGCGGCAGCAACTATTGTAGCGAGGGACGCAGTCAGCTGGCGGTTGAGGCCAAGAACGAGCAGGTGCTGCGTCGTGTGCAGGAGTTGCAGCAACTTGTCCAGTGTTCCGAGCAATATCTGAACGAGCAGGAACAGGAACTGCAACACATTCAGTTGCAGCAGCAGCAGCAGCAACAACAGCTGGGACATGGCGTGGCCATGCTGGAGTTTGACAGCGACTGCGACAGCCTTAATAGCAGCAAGGTGTCTTCCACGGAGGAGGCACACATAACCCATATGGTTGCCGTGGGCACGTCCACGATGAAGCACAGCGACTCTTTGACGCTGCTGGCGGAGACCATTAGCCATGAGTTAAGCGGCATTACGCAGGGACTCAATGCCATACCGGAGCCGGTGTCTGCTTCGGCGCCGCCCACGCCCGCCACGCCCAAGCGCAAACCGAGCTTGTGCAGCACCTCCAGTCCGCGACCACAGCGTAAGCTCAATGGCTTCAGTCAGCTACTCAGCGATCTGCAAGCGCTGGGCACTGATTTCTCGCAGAGCGAAAGCGATTCCGAGTCCGTGGCATCGCCAGCGCAGTCACCAACAACCCGGCGACCACAACAGCTGCTTCAGCCGGGCGCCAAGCAGCAGCTGGCACAGCGCAGCAGCTTTGGTCTGCACAGTCCGGATGGCAGTCACTTTGGGGCCGAAACCAAGGACTACAATTTGCGTGAGTATCTGCAGCAGCTCAAGGAGATTAGCAATGTGCCCGCTGCGGATACGGATGTGGCTGCTCGCCAGTTATCTGAGATCTATGGATTTGAGGTACGCGAGGATACGTTCATTGAGACGGATACGGATTTGATTGATTTGCGTGCCATACCGCCACCGCAGACGCCCGATGAGCTGGACTCGCTGTCGCTGCTTAATGCGGCGCCTCCGAAGGGCTTTGAGGGCAGGGCCGAGGAGCTGGATAGCTTTCTGCAGCAAATGCTGGTGGCGCCACCAACGCAGAAAGCCACGCCCGCCAAAGAACTTACGCCCGAGGAGATCATGTCATTTATAATACCGCCACCACCAAATCTAGATACGCAGCCAGAGACGGAGTGCCTCTACAGCAACTCGGTGCAGGCAAAACGTGATTTTTTTCAGTCGGTAGCCAACGGAAACAGCAGCAACCATAACAACAATATCAAGGATCTGACATCGCATGTCATTGAGTATCCCACCGTGGAGCGCAAAAGCAAATTCAGCTGTTGTCCCACATCCAAAAAGGAGGAGCACCCGTCACTCGGCGTGCAAATGCAGCCGCCACCGCGCACAACCATAATGGAGCAGATGACGCCGCCACCGGCTCGTCCGCCCAAAAGCGCTGAACTGCTGCAACGGTATTCGCCCAAGAAGCAGCTGCGTATCATTGGACCCGTTAGTGTGCCATTGCGTGAGCTGTGCCCGCCACAGCTGCCACCACGCAGCAGTCCCACGGGCAGCATGGAGTCACCAGCTGCAGCGCAGCCGACATCAATTGTAACTAGACCAGGAGCCATATCAACGGTGAGTGCGCCCAAGAAACCCCCGCTGCCGCCCATTGCCAGTCGCCCACGTCCCGTCAATGGCACGTCCGTACCCAGCACAACAACTCCGCCAATACCGGCCACCGCCCGCCTACCCAATGCGCATTCCAATGGTCAGCCGGCGCTGCCAAAGAAACCCCAACAGCTGCATGGCGAGAAACTATTCATCAAGAATGGCCATCTCATTGATGGCGAAGCGCTGCTCAACAAAACAGATGTGGCCATGACCGGTCTGCTCATCAAGCTGGATCAGGTGGCCGCTCTGTGCTCGGCTGCACAGTCAGCCGGCGGTGGCACCAGCATCGATGAGGATAAATTCCAACGTGCTAGAAATGAGCTGACCGAGCAGACACTGGCCCTGGTCACGGCCAGCAAGTTTCTGGTGGCCTCTATGTCAGATATGACGCTGATAACTTTGCCCGATCACTTGACCTCCTGCCTGACGGCCATCAGACGCATCACTGAGCTGGCACAGGACATGACGCGACATACATCCGCACCGCTGCAAACACGCAATATTGTGCTCAAAGTGCACGATGTGGCAAGCAGCTTTCGGGAGCTGGTCGGTGTACAAATTGGTCCCATCGGTGCTGGCCAACTGGCGCTGCAGGCAGAATGCTTGGCCAATGTGCTGGCCACGCTGCTGCGCAGCTTGCGCGTCTTTTCACCGTAAAAACCGTAGAAAGCAGGCAATAAAAGCAAATGTTACACGATCCTATCCCCGAAATCAAACAAAAACGCGACCACAACATATCGCTCGCCCGTATATATCTACTCAACAATTTTTATAAATAATATTATAGCTAATTACCTTATACAACATGCATGCACACTTTATACATACATACATACTTATCCCATGTGTGCAACTATTTTACAGGTAAACAGCAACGACAGAGAGTCGTTGGTCTGAACTTAGGCTAACTACATATCTAACTAAACGTAAAAAACTATAGTGGAAACTCGAACATAACCAAACTTATATATACATAAATATATCGTGTTCAGATGCTTCAGATATATACAAAAGTGTACAACCAAAGTCTAACAAATTAACAACAAACTTAAGAGTTCTTTATTTTATATACATAATTTTAATCCAATATACTACTTAGTAGAAGGTGTCATATTTCTTTATAGCTTTAAAACTTATAGCTTTTTTAAACACTCCTTGATAGTTCATTTTAAATGTATACCAAAACATGAAAGAGTCAGAACTTTTTTTATTTATCTTAAATATTCAGATATTTTATTTTTGAGATATAGCGGATTAAATTTACAACGTTGAACTGAGAATTTCCGAAAGTGAAAATGGTAACAGACTCGAGTTGATTTTATCTTTATATAATGCTCAATTGAACAAAAGTTGGAAAACTTTGTATATCGCATAGTCTAACATCTGAACGCGATCTTAAAAAAAAATGAATTATAAATAATGTTATATTTAACCTTCTCAATGATAGCATGCAACTAACTCGAATTTCTGTGTAATCTCCTATAAACATTAACTTTCCCCCATAAAAAATGCAATTTTTTAAATATCTTTCTTATTGTTAGTACCGATAAAACAATTTAAGTAACATCATGACTTGAGTGTAGACCAATTTATATGTATATTTAACAAAGCATACAAAAATTACTATACAATATTAAAAATATGTTTAATCTTAAATTATGGTATTAGTATATTTTCTTATGTACATATATATTAAATAAATTAATACATACAATTTACATACATTTCATATACACATACATATATCAAACAAAACAAACAAAAGAAAAAAAAAATTGACCAAACAATAATCAAAATTTTAACTTGTGATATAAAAAACAAAAAATGAATTAGTGAAAATCCATTGCTTTGTATTTGTTTAAACCATTTTATTACATGACTTGACAAGTTTTGTTAAATACTACATCATAATATTTGTTATTGTTTATGTCATTTTTGTTGTAGAGTCTTTAATTGAAGTAAAAGAATGCGCACTAAGTTGTAGCTTTAACTAATATATAATCGTCTATTGTTTATTATTAATGCAATATTAATTATTAATCAATTAGAAGAATATATCAAAACATTTAGTAGTGCTAATCCAGACTAATAAAGGTTTTGTTTTTATTTTGTTTTCAATTTTGTTTAACATATAATAAACTTAACCGTTTGCATAAGAAATACGTATACATATACAAATATAACTACAAGTAATAATACATATTAAGTATACACATTAAAAAACAAAATGTACAATGTAAAACATGTAACTGTTTATGTATGTCATACAAAAGTAAAACATATAAAATAAATTCAATAAATATACCAAAGACACAAGTCCATTTTTAATACTGATTTTAGAACAGATAGCACAGATCCCTGTGTAAAGAATGTATCGGGATAGAAAATCGAACTGATTTTATATTTATTGTCCCGATCCGAAATAATTGTTTCACACCGACACGATTTCAACGGAATTTCACAATTCAATCTTAAAAAGGCGCAGTGCTGCCAATTCAAATGGTTAATTGAGAGCTACAAGGCTACAAAGCTACAACATAAAACAGGCGAATGGGGATCTCCGTTAGTTTGTTTTCTTGCAGTAGCCCTGGAAATCTAGTATATTTTGGTAAAAATGGTACTTAAATTATTCACATACTAAAATCTAAACATTTTCTGCCAACAAATGGCAAACGACCTAGCTGCACGATCGTGAATGATTAATACCTATCGATAGCTATATAATCAACTCTGACACGAACAGGCTAGACAGCTTGGCGGCAGTCTGAACTTTCCTGCGCTAATTTCAGTACAGACAGTGAGACGCGCGCGCAGACAACTTGTCGCCTACTTTTTTTTTTAACAGCGTCAAAGTGAAAAGTCTTGTGTTTTTTGGCGCCAATATTATAAAAGTGAAAAAAAAAGAATTTTAATATGGCAGACGCGGAAGATCAAGAACTAAATAATAATCTGCAGTTAATAAATTCCGAGCTCTACTCTTTGGTTGACAGCAAGGAGCCGCATTCTACACAGAATTTAAGCTACAACAGCAGCGGCGCCAGCGGCGTGCTGCAAGAATTGAATTACAAATTTCAAGAATTGGAATTGAATTCAGAGGCGCCAGAGTTTGAGTTCCATGGTTATGGCTGCACCCAGGTGTTGTCTAAGATGCCCAAACGTATGCTCAGTGTTTGTAGCAGTGGCGCCAAAAAGAAATCTAGATCAAATACCGCAGGCAATTATCAAGGTCAAATGGTTTCGCGCCAAAAGCAAATGCAATTGCAGAAAGAGAATAAATGGAATCAAAGAGAATGTGGCCCGGTTGCCATGGAGAAAATGCGCTTTTGTATGCAGTAAGTGTTAAAAGTGCACATTTAATGAGAGGCTATATAAATGTTAAATTAATTGGTGTTTATTTACAGTACTGAGCATAATCCTGTGCTGAATTTGATGGGGCTTTTTGAATCGTTGCATGAGCACATTTATGCTGAATTACCAAGCACTCAGCTGAACTCCGTGCCATCGGATTACGTATTCGATTTACCCATGAGATGGTCATTTCCCAAAGGCTTAAATGTGCGCCATCATATCCAGGTGCTGTGCACCAAACTTGATCGATTTATAACACGCCAGCGTCGCATCCTGGAGAGTAATCGTCACTTTGATTACACCAAGTACACTGAATGCAATGAACTCCTGATTGGTGTCTCGTGTAGCTTGGAAGCTCTTAAGCAGTTTAAAACGATTGAGTTGCGTCAACGTTCTTTGCGTTTTGTCAGCCAGGCAGCTAAGGGTAAATTTTGATTGAGTAACCTTCTGATTGAGGTTTAATTTTTGAATTGTCTTTCCTTTAGGCAATGCTATAAGCCTAGAAAAACTGTTGATATTACTGCGCGAGCGTATAAAATCTGCCCACATTCATGTGCATGTTTTTAACTGGGAAATGGATCTGGAGCATCGCTACTCCGCGGCCATGACGGAGCGTCATGAGGCCACCAACCAAAGAGCCTTGGAGTTGGCTGCCATTGAATTGCAGGGAGATAAGCCACTCGAATTCAGCTGCGAGGAGCAGCTTATAGCTAATCGCTATCAGTTGGCCAACATTGTTAGCTGCGCCAAGAATCACGAGGACTTCTTGACAGCACTGCTGAAGTCGCCAGAGAATTACTTTACGCCAGAAACTATCGCCTTATGTGATCCTCCGCAGAATGGCCACAACTTGTCGAACCATCCCTCTGCAGGCGTTGATGAGGATGTAGAAAGTGTGGAGGATTTGGCCTTTGGTGGCGACATTCTTGAGTTGGCGCCTTCATCACCACCAAGGGTAAATCGCACTCGCACTCGTATTCCGAAGTGTTTTAGAGCTTAGAAAATATTTACATACTTATCTATCAAAATTGCTGAAACTTTAACGCAAGAATTTGGAATGAATCATTATTTTATATCCGTTTCAAATTGACTGAAACTTTTTAAGCCACATGCTGAGAAAAATCAAATACCATATTAATTTAAGACAGAAGTTGCATTATTGTATTACAATTTATTTTGATCAATCTAACATGAGAATTTTCAATGAGAAATGTTTAAAATTTATAATTCTTATAATAAGTTTAATGTGCATTTCGATTATAATCTGAAATTATATGTCCTACCCAACTAAAAGTCTAACAAATTTAATTTGTTTTAAAGCTGTCAGCCGTATGCATACTTATATCTAACCTGTTAAAACATCTTTAAAGCAACTATAAGTCAGTGAATTCAGTTTTAATGAAAACAAAACTTTTTCATTTATCATTTATGAATGTACATTTATTCTTTTAATTATAATAAACTTACTCAAGCTTAAAAGCCAAATATACAATACTGTCTTAGCTTAAGCATCTGAAAAGAGCTGCTGAATGGGCACTTTGCCTAAGGTTCTGTTTATCACAGATTTGAAAATCAGACCCATTGCCCGCGAAATGTCACCCTTCAGTTCATTAAATATCTCCTTCCAATTCTCATTGATCAGTGCGTGCAAACTGTCACTTAAAGGCTTCTGATTATTGAACAAACCGCCCAGACTGTAGCTTACATGCCCTGGGTCCAAAAGAAGTTTTACTTCCTCCACATCCGCATAAGTTTCATGCTCACTCTTATACACGGGCTTTAACTTGACAATGCCCTGCACCTTGCATTGATCTACATTTTCCAAGATTATTATTTACTTACTCTTCATTCTAGTAGTGCACTTACCCAAAACAATTTTAGCGTCTCCCTTTCCAACAATGGGCAATATCAGCACCTTGCCCTCTACGCTATATGGACCCGTTAGCGTAATTTTTGGAAAAAACATTTCAATTGTAATTGGCCGGCTCAGATCGCGTGTAAAGGCGCTAAAAGTATGGATATACTTTATTAAATATATATATAATATATTAAGTAGGTATATTAAACTTACGATACCCGTTTAACTTGCGCATCCTTAAGGCCCAGCAAATCCGCATTATTGAAAGTCAGATCAACGCTAACAGGACTGTTTGGATTCTTGCCCAGGCTGAACTTTTTGATTTGTAGCGGATCCAATTGAGTTAGACCAAGCTGTTTGATTCCAGTTGACGCATGATTTTTGAGCACATAATTCATGCCATCCTTCAGGCACTTCTCATCACCAATAGAACATTGTGTTATGCC
The DNA here is from genome assembly GCA_949708635.1 of Hirtodrosophila cameraria. Lineage (NCBI taxonomy): Eukaryota > Metazoa > Arthropoda > Insecta > Diptera > Drosophilidae > Hirtodrosophila > Hirtodrosophila cameraria. The sequence goes on from OX453089.1 coordinate 54,338,896, forward strand.
AGCAGCTGAGAGCAAAAAACAAAACAAAAACTAAATTAACACTGAACTCTACATTAAATATTTAGTTTTTGACATACGAAGATCGGAGCCGTGCACTTTCGAGAGTATTAAGAAACTGCTAATCACTAAAAGCGGTATTACTTTCGTATCCATTTTGAAATGATTTTTGATATGCTTGCTTAGCCGCTTTCGAGAAATGACTGATGAACTTATCGGCAGTTGAGACCATTTTTATAGGTTTTATTTTTTGGAGAGTGCGACTTAAGTGAAATGCTTAACTGTGAAGTTTAAATGTTATCTTTGCTCATTGTTGTTAAACACAAATCACATTTGCGCTTCAAACTTAGCGCGTAGAACTTGACATTGAGTCTGAGTCAGACGCACTTAGCTAATTTATGACAAAATCTTTTCATACCCTGTTTGCATTAAAAACTGAGAAGAGGGGTATAAATGTTGTCTAAATGTATGTAACCGACAAAAGAAAATTATAATCAGATGAAGATTTCTAAACCAACTTTGTTATTGATGTTGATCAAGAATATATACTGATATGGATCTTCTTCTACATTTGAATAACTTTATTATAGTCTATTGATACTATTAACATTTTCAATTGGTACTAGTCTGACCAATATACATGCGTCCAGCTCAGAAACTAGCGACTTAAGATTTGATATTATATACATATATATGTATCATACGCAAATTTATTTTAAATATATATAACGGATAATAAACACATAAGTGTAGAAGTAACTATAAACTGTTTATGTATAAGAAGAGCGTATCTCTTAGTCGATCACTCCGACCTATAGCATTATTTGTTTTGTGTTGTACTTGTCCAAAACAGCAAAGTAATATGCAAGAAGAATGGCAAATTATATTTTTTGCCTTCATTTATTGATCTGGCGTTTGAATATCTAATTCACAGTTTTTTTTTTTTTAATACTTGTTTATAACATTTGAGTTAATACATTTGCATATGTGTAACCGGCTCCCAAGCACAATTATACCAATAATTTGAGTTTCTTAAATGTAGTAGCTAAAACAATTGTGTCTACACTTGACTTATTTCTTAATTAGCTTTATGACGTACTTGTAGCTGACCCCAAACGGTCTTTAACCCGATTTTAAACCAGGTGAACTCAGGAAATATATAGTGCTTTTGACCTGTACGTGAACCAGTTCATATCCCAGCTGTATTGACACTTTCGTGGACCTGATTCACATAAAACATTTACTAAAAATTCGATTAAGACCAGTTTTATAGCTAAATCGTAAAATTTGAATACAATACACATTCAATCTTATATACATAGTATAAACATAGATAAGTATGTTTAGTACCATTATTATAAATATTTTAATATTTTCTAAAATACTTGAACCATCATAAACTATTGACAATTTCAAACATAGCAACTAACTTAATTCTCTTTTAAGATTCTTGTCACCTTTAACATATATAGAGGATCTTTGTAACGGACAGCTTGTAAAAATATTTAACGAGCTTATTACGAGTATTACTGAATTTCCGTGTTTAAAAACTTACAAAACTTTGTTGTGTTGTGGCGTGTTGCGATGTTTCAGGCTTATAGTAGGGCTTTTAAAGCTGTACCCGACAAAATTAGTAATTAGGTCGCTGACCCTATGTAGTAAAAATTACGGGTATATTTTTAATTGAATACCTCTCATTTATTATTAAAAATCGTTAAATTTATTTTTATAGTTTTTGCCGTTAGCATTTTAATTTTAAATATCCAAAGCATAATTTTCGGCGGCGATTCTGGTTACAATCTAGTGGATGCAATTGTTGTATACAATTTTTATGCCCTTGCAGAGGGTATTACAATTTTGTCACGAAATGGGCAACGCATTGAAGGAGACTTCTCAGGTAAAAAAAATTGTATATTCGTGATCAGCATCAACCGCCGAGTCATGTAGGTCTGTCCGTCTGTCTGTCTGTCCGTTTTTGCGTTTATGCGTTTTTCAAGACTTTGTTCTAGAGCTATCTTGATGAAACTTGGCACAGATGCTTCTTCCTATTACAGGTAGTACCTATAGTTGAATTGGCCAGATCGGACCGCTATAACATATAGCTGCCATAGGCACGATCGGTTAAAAAATTAGTTTTTTGTATGAAATCCTTTTTTGTTTTTCAAGATAACTCATGAAACTAAGTTTTAAGACAGCTTATACATGATGACAAAATTTTATCGAAATCGGACCACTTATCTTATAGCTGCCATAGGAACGATCGGTTAAAAATAAGTTTTGGTATGAAAAACTTTTTTATTTTTCAAAATAGCTCGACCAAACTCACTATGTCTAAGTTTAAAGACTATCCACATATGTTGACAAAATTTCATTGAAATCGCACTACTATATCTTATAGCTGCCATAGGAAAAATCTGTTGAACAATAAGTTTTCTTTCTGTTTTCTTTCTGCAAGGGTATTTATCTTCGGCACGCCGAAGATAACATTTCTTTCTTGTTTTTACTCCCTGTTCCCATTAAAAATGGGAAAAAGGGAGTTATAAAGTACTGTAAATGTGTGTGACAGGCAGAAGGAGGCATTTCCGACTATATAAACTATATATTCTTGATCAGCATCAACAGCCCTGACGATCTAGCCATGTCCGTCTGTCTGTCCGTATGAACACACAGAGCTTGGATACTACAAAAGCTAGAGACACCAAACTTGGCATGTAGGTTCATGTATACCATACGCAGATCAAGTTTATTCCAAATTTCGGATGCCCCCCCCGGCACCACCGCAAATCGCAAAAAGCTCCCACAGCCACAATTTTAAAGATACAGTCTTGTAATTTGACAAGCACCTTAACTTTCATGTAGTTAACAGATACTGCAAGTTTCAAAACAATCGGTTCATAAGCAAAGAAGTTATTAAGGAAATCAAAAATATAATTTTTACTGCGTGGCCAGAGCAAGTGTGGAAGCGAGTGCGAGCACTTTCTGTTAAGTACATCAACGAACTTGTGCGAGCGAGCGCAAAGTAAATGTATATCTAACTGTATATGTAGTATGCAGATACATATACATATACACTCAATGTGCAAAGTTGCCGTCAATCGATTTTTACTCCCTGTTCCCATTAAAAATGGGAAAAAGGGAGTTATAAAGTACTGCAAATGTGTGTAACAGACAGAAGGAGGCATTTCCGACTATGTAAACTATATATATTCTTGATCAGGATCAACAGCCAAGACGAACTAGCCATGTCCGTCTGTCTGACCGTCTGTCCGTATGAACACACAGATCTCAGAGACTATAAGAGCTAGAGACACCAAACTTGGCATGCAAGTTCCTGTATACCATACGCAGATCAAGTTTATTTCAAATTTCGGATGCACCCCCCCGCACCCCCGCAAATCGCAAAAGCCTCCCACAGCCACAATTTTAAAGATAAAGCTTTGATTTTTGGTACACATGTATGTTTAATCAATGTCTTTCGGATGTGTAAATTTCAACACGATCGGATAAATAGCACAAAAGTTATAGAAGAATCTATTACGCCCGTCTCAGTTGGCAGCAACAACAGTTTGACAAGCAGTTTACGAGTTAAGTGCACTGCTTGCTTGTGTTACGCCCGTCTCAGCTGGCAGCAACAACAGTTTGACAAGCAGTTTCCGAGTTAAGTGCACTGCTTGCTTGTGTTGCCGCTGAACTGCTTGAAATGCAAGTTGGGAGCAGGGAGTCTCGTAGTCGGGCCCACTCGACTAGAGTATTCTTACTTGTTAATTTAATATTTTTTGCGATTTTTCACGTTTTTTAACAATAATAAGTGTTTTACTTGCAACAGTGATATCCAAGCATATATATTTACCGATTTTGATCGTCTTTGTTACTCAATTTCACGAAAAGCATAATATAACAATACATTTTTGGCGGCTTTTACTCCCTGTTCCCATTAAAAATGGGAAAACGGGAGTTATAAAGTACTGCAAATGTGTGTAACAGGCAGTACTGCCTGCTGAGACGGAGATAATTCCATAACTTTGGTGTTATTTATCCAATCGTGGTTCGTGAATTTACACAGCTGATCAACATTGATACAACATATATGTGTACCAAAAATTAAAGCTTTATCTTTAAAATTTTGGATGTGTGAGTCTTCTGCGATTTGCTGGGGTGCGGGGGGTGTATCCGAAATTTGAAATAAACTTGATCTGCGTATGGTATACAGGAACCTGCATGCCAAGTTTGGTGCCTCTAGGCTCTTATAGTCTCTGAGATCGACGCGTTCATACAGACAGACAGACGGACATGGCTAGCTCGTCTCGGCTGTAGATCCTGATCAAGAATATATATAGTTTATATAGTCGGAAATGCCTCCTTCTGTCTGTTACACACATTTGAAGTACTTCATAACTCCCTTTTTCCCATTTTTAACGGGAATGGGAGTAAAGATGTAGAACAAATTAAATCATGGTGCACTTAAATTTTTAAAATTGCAAGCGTTAATAAATCAAAACATTAGTGCCTAAAGTATACTTTTAGGCTGTATTTAATTAGCCGAATTATAATGGAATAGTATTTATATATATCTTAATATTTTTCCTGAAAAGAACGTGTTTATTTAAGTGAAAGCTCCATGAGAACTGATTGTTCCTTTGTTTTAAATGCTTTGTATACACTTTTAGAGAGTATTATAATTACGTTACAAAATATATAACGCATTAAATAATGCTTTCCATTCCAATAATTCACATATATATATTAATAATAAGGACTACGAGTTTTTATTGTAATAGTATTTTTTTACATACAGGTCAAAAATTATGTTATTCGAATATAATCAATTTTAAAGGATCTCTACAGTGGTTATAAACCTTCGGCAGCATGCAAACAATGTTATTTTTTTTTCATTTTTGTTATCCAAGTTCGACGTTTTATTTTTAAAAATTAATTTTGATTGATAGTTTGTAACAATAACCTTCCAAAAATAAAGAGTTATATAAATAATAGCAAAACACAATTATTGAATAAAAATTGTATTTGATAAATTACAACAGATACGATTCCTGGTCTTTGTTGAGACTGTATATAATGTATATACACATGTGCAAGCTATCTGACTAAATTGGATTATTCTTCAAAAAACTTGGCATAAGGATACTTTGTGAAGACCTTTGATATAATGCCTCCATATACCCTACCGAAACCAGCTTTCAGCGATGGACCCACTTCCTGGAAGATAGTCGACCAGTTGTCATTGAGAAAGGTATTCATATTGTCACCCAAGGCTTTATCGCCGTTAAAGAGATTTCCAAATTGGTATATTACACGCTCGGGCTTGGCGTCAAGTGATATATTGGTAAGCTCCATATAATTCTCGCCATTCCTTTCAACGGCTTTGCCTGTGAAACTTATTGTCATTTCGGGATTGACTATAAATATAAGCCATTAATAGGACCCTCATAAAGTATTCCAATTCTGTAAATGTTACCTAAAGTCATGTTGGATTTGCCTTGGCCGGCGATGGGCAGTATAAGAACTTTGCCATCGATGGTATAATCTCCAACAAAGGATACTATGCCCAATTGAAATACCAGCTCGTGCCTCTTTGTTAGATTTTTGCCAAAGCCTCTATAAGGAGACACGAATACGCAATTCAGCCATAGAAAGCTTATAGATATTCGCAATGAAACACTTGCCTGACATTTTTTACTCGAACTGTCGTAAGACCATGAATATGATTATTTGTAAAATCCAGTTTAATATTAAGCGGACTATTTTCACCCTGTCGAATAAGTAGTTTGTCCACTGGATATGGATCCAGCTTATCCAAATTTAAGCTGGAATCGCCCTCGTAGGACTTCTCGGCTATGAGGTGGTTGATAAAACTCACGATGCATTTGGAATCACCATATTTACAAGGCTTAGGATCATCGGCTACGAAATAAGTGGTTTAAGCTAAGTATTCAGCTGCATTTAATATCCTTGCTTACGAAAGTTTCCCTGAACGGTCACAATAACGCAAACTACGACGATGATGATAATTCCCGACATGGTTACAATAACACTACAAATCGAAACGTTTTCAAATGCCCTTGTATGAGCAACTAGTGTTTGTATATAGAAAATGATTTTCTTTTATAGAACTATCGTCTATACTATATTTCAAAACTAATTTTATTAAACAACAATGAGTGCATAAATGATTAAAATAACCGGATTGATAACGTGGCATTGTTGTTCAAGATTCGAAGTACGGCAATTTAAAATAAGCCAATGAATTTACACTATAGAAATCATTAAAATGTTGTAAACATAGTACACGTGTAATTAATTCATTTCCAAGTCATTTACCCCAGAGTTAATAAATTTATAATTACGTCACTTTATTGCTTAGCAATCAAATTAATTGCATTTTTATTTCATTATATATCTTTCGAAAGAACTTTTAACTGATATTAGACAATCCATTTTCAGATTTTTCAAATCAATATTGCAATAATTTGAATATCAATTTAAGTTATGTGTATGAAAACGCACCGTTTTGAAATCACCAAACATATCTTCTTACTTATGAATGTATGTATCCCACATATCTTTAATAGAGCTGCTAAAAGTACGTGGAAGCCTAGATGTGTCGTTAGCTCTTATAGTGCCCGAGTTCAAAACATTCATACACTAAAAAAAAAAAAAAAGAATTTCGTACTCAATTCAAGTGCAAACGGTGACAAAAAATGGTCGAGAACGAAATTACTTGTTTTGAGTACAGAATTTCATGAACGTTTTTTTAAGACCAGAATTCTTAACTTAAGCCCATTTTAAACGTACAAAATTCTTAAATTGAATTTAAGGAAACAATATTTTAAAACAAGTAAGAATGCTCTAGTCGATTGTGCCCGACTACGAGACTCCCTGCTCCCACTTTGCATTTCAAGCAGTTCAGTGGCAACTCAAGCAATCAGCGCACTTAACTTGTAAAGTGCATGTCAAACTGCTGTTTTTGCCAGCTGAGACGGGCGTAATAGATTCTTCCATAACTTTGGTGTTATTTATCCAATCGTGATTCGTGAATTTACACAGCTGATCAACACTGATACAATATATATGTGTACCAAAAATCAAAGCTTTATCTTTGAAATTGTGGCTGTGGGAGTCTTTTGCGATTTGCGTGGAGGGGAGGGGGGGGGGGGGGGGGGTTGTGCAAGAAAGAAGAAACTGCATGCCAAGTTTGGTGTCTCTAGTTCTTATTGTCTCGAGATCGACGCGTTCTTACAGACAGACAGACGGGCAGACAGACGTCGTCTCGGCTGTTGATCCTGATCAAGAATATATACAGTTTATATGGTCGGAAATGCCTCCTTCTGTCTGTTACACACATTTGCAGTACTTTATAACTCCCTTTTTCCCATTTTTAATGGGAACAGGGAGTAAAAAACCAAACGCCTGCTTACGATTGCCCTCCGCTACCCACCTCTTCTTCCCTGCTGTGGTCTGCACTATTAGCAGCTCACAGTACTGTACTGTAATGTACATTAACATTTTATACTTTTTATAATTATTAAAAAAGGTCCAATCATCATTTGGTGTCGGGGATATTCGAACCCAGGTTCTCGCGCATCAGCAAAAGTCATCTTAGAGACCTCAGCCACCTTCCACATCAAATATGCTAGTGCTTTAATCATGTTCATTGATTCAGCCAACCAATCCTGTTCAAGAAAAAAGCGTAAAATACTTTAAATTTTAAGTAACTAGCAGGACCATTCTTTTCGGAGTGTACAAACCGAAGGACGAACGGACAGTGAATATGTGGAAATTGGCATTTTCGCCAGAAAGTCCACCAGCACCGAACATTTTAAAGCCTTTATATCTGAATTATATTCTTTAATAGACGTTAATTGTTAGAAATTTATCAAATCTGACAGTTTACAATCCAGTTCAATGAATATCACAAGCAAATCGACTGCAATGTGAAAAAAGGCATTTTGCTCTCATTTTGTTAATTTTAAGACCGCAATTTTGTAATCCAAGCCAAAACTCACTTCTTATTTTTTTTACCGTCACGATACGCATATTTGTATTATTGTTAAACGTATATTTTAATATTTGTGTAATAAATTAAATAACGATCAGATTGAAGATTGAGTTTTCTTTCTTGTACTAAGTATAAGTACTAGTGTCTTTTAGCAAAGCACACTCGATTACAGCCTTCTTACTAGATAAGAAGTAAATAAAATGAATATAGTGTTAAAATATACTATTTTGTTGACAGCAGTAAGATAAAGATATTCAATACCTGATACTTATTTAAATATGTCACTGTTTAACAAAATAAACAGCCTTCGAAAATAATTATTATTAGAATTATTTTTATTTATTTCAATTAATAATAGTTTTACACCTCAAAGAATTTTTCATAAGGATACTTTGTAAACACTTTTGAGATAATGGCTTGAATTATTTCCGCAAATGCCGATTCAATTGACTTCTGCACCTCTGCATATATGACATCCCAGTTTTCATTGAGAAATAAATTCATATTGTCTCCCAACGCCTTATCGCCATTGAAAAGATTGCTGAAGTAGTAATATAATCGCTCGGGCTTTGTGATTATTTTAAGATTGGTGGCCTCCATGTATGTTTCGCCATTCTTTTCATAGGGTTTGCCGGTAAAGGTGACCATTGATTCGCAGTTGACTAGTCATAAGGTGAATTGATTTAAGTTTAGTATGTTATGTATTTTTTATTTTTATATAGGAACTCACTCAAAGTCATGTTGCTCTCGCCGGTGCCGCTAATAGGCAGTATCAGTATTTTGCCCTTTATGTTATAGGGTCCAACCAGGGAAAGATGGGGCGCAATCATTTGCAGCTCATGTTTTTTGGCAATATTCCTACCAAAGCCTCTGCAGTAGAAATATTAAACTGGTATACTTTTAAAATTATACACTTTTATATTTTACTTACTTGACTTTACTAAACTTCATTTGACTAATGCCATAAATGCTGTTATTCGTGAAAGTAAGATCAATATTGACAGGACTATCTGCGCCCTGCTTAATACTCATCTTGGCAACAAGCAAAGGATCAATTTTCACCAGATTGATGCCCCGATCGCCCTGCGTTGCCTTCTCGCTCATCAAATAGTTGATCATCTTAACAATACACTCTGAATCACCATAGTTACAGGGCTTTGGATCATTAGCTATATAATTTAAGATGTTAGATAGACAAGATAAGGACTACATATAGATCCTTGCTTACGAAACTTGGCTTGCACGGAGAGCAGTGTACAAAGTACAACAATGAAAATAATTCGCGACATTTTCACTATTCAATTATAAATTTTAAACTTATTCAAGTGACTGCGTTTTAGCTACTAACTTATGTCACCAAATGTTGATTAGCTTTTATAGAGAGCCCAAGTTAATTGTAAGGCATAAAAAAAGTGTCTCATTCAATGTTTTGAGCATCTCGATTCAAGCTAATTTGGCCTCAAAAACATATAGAACCTGTTTAAATCCCACATTGCATTTATAATATTAGTTGCTCAAATTTTTAACGATTTTTGGTAAGTACGTGTATAAAACCAAGTTGTATTTATCTAATTATTTTTAGCTTTAGTATAAATTTCTTTTCTTAAGAACAGATCCTTGTCGAATAGGTATTGTGTTGAAAAAAATGTTTGCTGTGTACCCTTTAAGTGTTTCTATTTTAGTATATATATATATATATAGTACTCAGGTCCATTCCAGCTCAGATCATGACATTACCATACATTTTTTTTTTTATTATTTTTTGATCAATTTAACTTCTTGCCATGTTTGATTACCATGAACTTTGAAATGGCACGAGAAAACAATAAGCTGAAACCGCACCAACTGGCAATACTACAATATGTTCCAATAAATTCTATATATTTATTGTTTCTTTACAACAATAATTACTCATGCGACTGTTAAAAGTCATATTTGAACTACAGGTTTGAACTAAAGTAAATACTGTACATAAATCACACAATTATCATTAAGAAATGTTGTTAAGCAAAGTCATTTTCCTATGACTATATAAATTCCACTTTATTAACTATTGTTCTAAAGCAATAAGCGAACAGAAAATTGAATTCTTAGTATCGTCGGTCAGCCAGTATTTTAATTTCAATAAATGTTTACACCCCATTTAAATCATAAAAGCATCGTAACTAATCTATCAGTTTTCAAATCATATTGATTAAACCTGACATAGATTCTTTTTTTACAGTTAGAATTGGCAAGAAGAGATCCTTTCTTTCTTTTTTAAACAATTGATTGAATTGTATGTATTCAGTTCTTGTATTTTGATTGATTTTGATTTTCAAGATATCTGGAAAACAATTTCATTACCATCTCGGCAAGGGTATTAAGTCTTCGGCACCTCGAAGACTTCCTTTCCATGTAGTTTTTGCACACATGTAGTATCACATAATTTTATTGCTTAAATTATCTTATGAAGTTGGATTTTTGTAAAGTGACAAATTGCTTAGAGCAAAGTTTATATATGGCAATTAACTGGAATGAAAAAGCAACAGGTTCTATAAAAAAGTTTTATTAAATATACTTCCTTTAGTTTTACAAAATAACAATTTCATAATTTTGTTAGCTTCGCTTCATATTAAATTAACTTTTGTTATACCCATAAAGTAGTCGAAACGAAATAACGACAATAAAAAATAATAATATATATAATTATTTAATTAGCTAATATATTTTATTGCTGGATTGCATTGTAATTGTTTTATTCAGAGACCTTTGAAATAATGCCACGAGGTACATACTTCAACGATTCCCACTTGCATCACTTTCTTGAAACGATATCTAAGTTATCAATTAGAAATTTATTCATAATTGGCTTATAGCCTTTGAAGAGATTGCTGAAATTATATTATAACAATTATTGCTAACAGTTTTGAATAATATGAATTTTCTGATCATACATACACAATTTGTAAAAGCATACTAAATAAATCTAAGTAAATCATAAAATTTATATATTGTAATACAAACACATTGAAACATATACATAATACTTATACTATTGTACTACTAATCTTAAACAAATAAAATTTGAATTGTTAAGCTATTAAGTGGAACGCTGAAATGAAGCCTGTTGAAAGTATAGCTCATATCATCACGGTCACGTCATTCCCAAATTTGCTTTATTGTTGCTGCTGCCCAATTGCGGGAGCAGCTTTCTATTTCTTTGGCCAATTGCTGGTCAAACGAATTGTATAAGAAACTATTCAGATACTACGATTCCAATCGTATCTTGTGCTTAAACTTTAAACTCACCTTACATGATTAGTAAGAATAACTGATCCAGCTGTAAATATAAGATGCTTTAATCACTAAATTGCTGTTATTAAGTAAACGATTATTTATTTGTTTTTATTAACAATAATGAGGCATCATTCTGGGCTTAACCTTATACATCTCTACAGCTATTATTTTTACTCCCTGTTCCCATTAAAAATGGGTGTAAAAGGCAGACGGAGGCATTTCCGACTATATAAACTATATATATTCTTGATCAGGATCAACAGCCGAGACGAACTAGCCATGTCCGTCTGTCTGTCCGTCTGTCTGTCTGAATGAACGCACAGATCTCAGAGACTATAAGAACTAGGGACACCAAATTTGGCATGTAGGTTCCTGTACGCAGATCAAGTTTATTTAAAATTTCAAATGCACCACCCGCACCCCCGCAAATCAAATAAAAATTCCCACACCCACAATTTTAAAGATAAAGCTTTGAATAGAGCAGTTTAGCTGGCTTGAGGTCAATGTTTACCTAAAAACAATAGTTGTTTTTGTGTTTTTCACCAATATATTTCGGTTAAACTTCGGTAACCGTCTTCAGGGCATAGATTTTTACACGTCCGCTCTGTGTGGCGTGGAGTTGTCAACTGAAACGACTATTGTTTTTAACTAAACATTGACCTCAAGCCAGCTAAACTCCTCTATTTAAAACGTAGAAAGTTCGCCAACAACCAACATTTAAAGCTTTGATATTTGTTACACATACATATATGTTTAATTAATGTTGATCGGATGCGCAAATTTCATTACGATCGGATAAATAGCACCAAAGCTATGGAAAAATCGTTTACCCCCGTCTCAGCTGGCAGGGAGTCTCGTAGTCGGGCACACTCGGCTAGAGCATTCTTACTTGTTTTTTGTGTTGCAAAATTAGTTAATACTTTCTGTATTTAATAGTCTATCAATATACTTAAAATCATTAGAATATATCCAACGGATTATAGCTCGGACCAGAACAGCTATATATTTTAATTGATGTTTATACACTTTGCCCATGAATTGGGTTAGAAATTTGTACAAAAGATAGGCAACCCCATGAAGTACATACAAACATTTGTATATTCCTAGCCTTTCTAGTGTTCTTTTCACCTGTTCGTATATTTATCTGGAACAAAAAAATTAAATTAAAATTCTCATTTTAAAAGCCTTAAGCATTATTAAGTATATAAAACTAGGCAACATACTTATGTATTAAATAACATTTATTTCGCAAAGAACTTGGCATAGGGATGCTTGGAGAATACATTTGTGATAATAGCTTGGAATATCTCCCCAAATGCTGATTGCATCGACTTTTGCACCTCCGTAAATATAGCTTCCCAGTTTTCATTGAGAAATGCATTCATATTGTCTCCCAACGCTTTATCCCCATTAAAAAGATTGCTGAAGTAGTAATACATTCGCTTAGGCTTTGTAATTAGTTTTAAATTGGTTGCCTTCATGTATGTCTCTCCATCCTTCTCAAAGGGTGTGCCCGTAAAGGTGATTGTCCCATCGCAGTTTACTAGCCACAAAGAGATTTGGTTTCAATACTATATCTTGAATATTCAATTTAATGTGTAACTCACCCAAAGTCATATTGCTACTGCCAGTACCACTAATGGGCAGTATTAATACTTTTCCTTTGATGTTGTATGGTCCAACCAGGGACATTTGGGGCGCAAACAAATGAAGTTCGTGTTTACTCTCAAGATTCTTACCAAATCCTCTGCAGTATAAATATTAAACTGGTATACTTTTAAAATTATACGCTTTTATATTTTACTTACTTGACTTTACTAAACTTCATTTGACTTATGCCAGTAATGTTATTATCCGTGAAGGTTAGGTCAATGTTGACAGGACTATCGGCACCCTGCTTGATGTTTATCTTTGCTACAAGCAAAGGATCAATTTTCACTAAACTCAAGTCCCGATCGCCCTGCGTGGCCTTCTCGCTCATCAGATAGTTGATCATCTTAACAATACACTCGGAATCACCATATTTACAGGGCTTAGGATCATCAGCTATATAATTTGAGATGTTAGATAGACAAGAGGAGGACTACATATAGATCCTTGCTTACGAAACTTGGCTTGCACGGAGAGCAGTGTACAAAGTACAACTGTGAAAATTATTCGCGACATTTTACAATATGTAAATGTTATCTTTAATACTTAATCAAATGACTTCGATTATATTACTAACTTTTAACTCTAGTTGTGGCTTAGCTTTTATAGAGATCCTCAGTTTTTAGTGTCATGTTTGGGTCAAGTAAATCTTGTGTCAATACTCGTAATAAGTAAAACCAGTTTAAATCAAACATTTCGTGATTACTTATTACTTATTATTACTTAGATTCGGAATAGTTAGGGTTGTTTTGTTTTCAAATACTACTCACTTTCACTGACAGATATGAAGTTTTCAGAAGCAATTTATTTTAATATGCTTAGTACACTCAGAGCACTCACAGTTAATTCTTTCACAAGCAGTATACAATGTTATTTATTATACAAATTATGTTACATAATTATATATAATATTTTCCATTTGATATTACTTAATATTGCTATATATTATTATGTAAATAATCGAATACAATTCACAGACAGAGTATTTACTCCCTGTTCCCATTAAAAATGGGAAAAAGGAAGTTATAAAGTACTGCAAATGTGTGCTACAGACAGAAGGAGGCATTTCCGACTATGTAAACTATATATATTCTTGATCAGGATCAATAGCCGAGACGAACTAGCCATGTCCGTCTGTCTGTCCGTCTGTCCGTATGAACACACAGATCTCAGAGACTATAAGAGCTAGAGACACCAAACTTGGCATGAAGGTTCGTGTATACCATACGCAGATCAAGTTTATTTCAAATTTCGGATACACCCCCTCGCACCCCCGCAAATCGCAAAAGACTCCCACAGCCACAATTTAAAAGATAAAGCTTTAGTTTTTGGTACACATGTATGTTTAATCAATGTCTTTCGGATGTGTAAATTTCAACACGATCGGATAAATAGCACAAAAGTTATAGAAGAATCTATTACGCCCGTCTCAGTTAGCAGCAACAACAGTTTGACAAGCAGTTTACGAGTTAAGTGCACTGCTTGCTTGTGTTACGCCCGTCTCAGCTGGCAGCAACAACAGTTTGACAAGCAGTTTACGAGTTAAGTGCACTGCTTGCTTGTGTTGCCGCTGAACTGCTTGAAATGCAAGTTGGGAGCAGGGAGTCTCGTAGTCGGGCACACTCGACTAGAGTATTCTTACTTGTTTAGACTTGTGTATAGTGTATTTCCTAACCTAGTATTCTTTATTTATTATTCGTTTTTAATTCTATTCTTAATTTTTTTGAAAAAAAAAAAAGAAATAAGAGTATATTGGGTTTGTGAAATGTCCGTCTGTCCGCCCGTCCGTCTGTTCGTCCGTCCGTCTGTCCGTCCGTCTGTATGAATGCAGTTTTTTCCACAGTTTTCAAGCCAGAGCAACCAAACTTGGTGAACATGTTGATATATACCATAGGCAGACAAAGTGTCAAGATCAGATTAATATAAATTGATGGCAAAACATGAGAGTCTTGAGCAAAAATACAATTACTATGCCCACTTCTGACTCCGCAAATAGGCTTAAAAAAGAGTATATAGCAGTCGGGTGCATCCGACTCCAACGTTCTTACTAGTTTATTTTTTGTGGTCAAGAAAACTTTAGTTACAAATGCAAATTTGAAATTTGCATTCAGGGTGAATTTCTTCTCAGTGCATGTACTTGTATTGACACAGTAAAATCAAACTTCACGAAATTATTACAGATAATTATTTACAATTATAATAAATACACTTATACAAATAGAAAATTATCATAAGACTTTCATTTATTTTATGTTTAGTTTTGAACAGTTTGTTCATCGATTTATTAAAATTTCTATATATTCAGTTATAATCAATTTAGAGTTCTAGGCAACGTGAACTAACATAAGTATATCGTTATTCTCTAAAGTCCATTTAATTATTTATTGCTATAAATAAGCGTTCTTATGAAACGCATGTAAATTGGTTTTGCAAACTTAAAGTATTCATTTACATCCAATTAAATTATATTATATATATTATATATTGTCGTCAAATATATTAGTAGCTTTGCATTAACACAGCTTGTGTGTACTCATATGTTAAATATGCATTAACAATACTGTTTACTCCCTGTTCCCATTAAAAATGGGAAAAAGGGAGTTATAAAGTACTGCAAATGTTTGTAACAGACAGAAGGAGGCATTTCCGACTATATAAACTATATATATTCTTGATCAGGATCAACAGCCGAGACGAACTAGCCATGTCCGTCTGTCTGTCTGTCTGTCCGTCTGTCCGTATGAACACACAGATCTCAGAGACTATAAGAGCTAGAGACACCAAACTTGGCATGAAGGTTCCTGTTTACCATACGCAGATCAAGTTTATTTCAAATTTCGGATGCACCCCCCGCGCCCCCGCAAATCGCAAAAGACTCCCACAGCCACAATTTTAAAGATAAAGCTTTAATTTTTGGTACACATGTATGTTTAATCAATGTCTTTCGGATGTGTAAATTTCAACACGATCGGATAAATAGCACAAAAGTTATAGAAGAATCTGTTACGCCCGTCTCAGCTGGCAGCAACAACAGTTTGACAAGCAGTTTACGAGTTAAGTGCACTGCTTGCTTGTGTTACGCCCGTCTCAGCTGGCAGCAACAACAGTTTGACATGCAGTTTACGAGTTAAGTGCACTGCTTGCTTGTGTTGCCGCTGAACTGATTGATTTACGCAGCTGATCAACATTGATACAACATATATGTGTACCAAAAATCAACGCTTTATCTTTAAAATTGTGGCTGTGGGAGTCTTTTGCGATTTGCGGGGTTGCGAGGGGGTGCATCCGAAATTTGAAATAAACTTGATCTGCGTATAATATACAGGAACCTGCATGCCAAGTTTGGTGTCTCTAGCTCTTATAGTTTCCGAGATCTGTGTGTTCATACGGACAGACGGACAGACAGACAGACAGACAGACGGACAGACAGACGGACATAGCTAGTTCGTCTTGGCTGTTGATCCTGATCAAGAATATATACAGTTTATATGGTCGGAAATGCCTCCTTCTGTCTGTTACACACATTTGCAGTACTTTATAACTCCCTTTTTCCCATTTTTAATGGGAACAGGGAGTAAAAAAGGTTAACAATGCGATTTAAAACTCATTTTTGGATTGCGAACAGACATAATAGTGTAATCGTTATTTTTGATAGTCTATAGGTTTAATTGTTGTCACAAAGTTAAATGAACTACGATAGTGAAAATAAACAATCGTTTGTGATAGTGTCTTCATTAGTTCTGTATCACCTGTTTTCATATACATATATCAACTAATTGTTTGTTTTTATTTCACAGGAATCAGTCAGTATCATTTAATTACTATGCAACTTATTCGACACGCAACCATCATCATTTCAAATATTGAATTGAAACAAGTTTTTCATTTATTAACCTATCAGCATGATGGGACAACTTTTTTTTTGGGGTAGAACCCCTTTGGTAATCGAAATAAGTATGTGAGCAATATAAATGAAATTATATATGTACTTAGCCGGAGGCAGAGCTAAATATATCACAGCACTAGAGCAGTGGTCAGACACAGATGTAGCTACTCGTCAGTCCAGTTAACCTCTGTGCTCGAACCAGCCTCTTGCTCCCAAACATAATCGTAAACAACTATAACAAGCAGTTAAACTTGATCATAATACACAATTAAACGTACTTACTTGCTAGTTACTTACTTACGTACTCGTACACAGTAAAAAATTATAGTTTCATTTTAAAACCATT
Organism: Hirtodrosophila cameraria; assembly: GCA_949708635.1. NCBI lineage: Eukaryota > Metazoa > Arthropoda > Insecta > Diptera > Drosophilidae > Hirtodrosophila > Hirtodrosophila cameraria. Next base: position 54,356,068 of record OX453089.1, read on the forward strand.
TTAAAAAGTATATATAAGAGCACCAAAAAAAGAATTAAAACTAAACCAGTCAAGGAATAAAAATTGAGTAAAAAAACCAAACAAAGAAAGCCGAAAAAATCAGTGAATGAGAGAATACTTTTGCTCCCTTACTATCTCACTCACACACAATTCCCAATTTAATTCTTTTCTTATATTTCAATTGATTATCACACACCAACATCAAAGGCAGCTATGTTTTATCGAAAAGAATAAATTATTATTTCATAATGTTCATATCATCAGGACTGGGACTCGAACCCTGGACTGTATGTTGCAGGAGCTAGAATTCTATTAATAGGCTAGACTTTACTTACTTTTTAAACCGAAAGCCATTAATGACAGAGTAATATTTATTGGCTTAAAATTAATATCGGATAGATTTTAAGTCGATTGCAATATTTTTTTAAAATAAACTATTTTGGAATCAAATTTGAATTTAACTCCATAAAACCATTATATTTTTTTGTACGCTTTATTTTTTACTGTGTACTAAGATGTACGCATGGAACAGTTGACTGACTCGTCAGACATATGTATATGGAAGATTTTGCGTATAGTTTCAAGGTTAACTGGCTATCAGTTGCCTCAACGTTGGCTTTACCGTTGTCTACACTTGAACTTGGCAACGGTTTTAGTATCTTCCAGATGTATACATAATGTATTTATAGCTTACAAAGCAGTTGCAACTCAACTGGACTGGACTGGACTGGACTGGACTCCAATTAAATCGGTTTAATTGCACTGAAAAAAAAAAATATTAAAGTGTTTGTGTGTGTGTGTCGATTTTAATGCGATTCTCGTTTTTGTTATGCTAATTAAGCAACTCACGTGAATTGAGTGCCAAATTACTATCTAAATTAATGCGTCAGCTTTTGCGGAAATGTTTGTTTGCGCAGTATGGCAAAGAAAATGTGGCTAGTTTCATATTGAGTTTGTTTATTATAGTTAATTGTTAATAGTTTAAAGATAACTTAGATACTAGATAAGCGTTGCTTGAGCAGCAAACAGTCCATCAAATTAATATGTATGTTTGTAAAGAAAAATACTCGTACACGTACACGTAAATAGCTAAAGACTAAACTAAAAACTAAGTATGTTATGTAAATGTAATTAAGTGACATTTAGTCCTCCAAAAACAAATCCTCGTAAGAGAAACGTTTAAACATTGTTGATAGAATGCTTTTCATTATCTCCGCAATGGCCACATGCACCGACGGCTGCAACTCGCTCCAGACATCAGCCCAGTTCTCATTTAAGAAGTGATTCAAATTGGTGCCCAGCGCTTGATCACCATTGAACAGATTAGTCAGCTTGATGTTCATTCTAGCAAGAAAACAAAACAGGACTTGTAGTATACTGGATCATGGACTATAGCATGTAGCTTACTTTTGTGGCTCCACCAGCACCTTGAGCTTGTCCACACTGAGAAAGGTGCGTCCATTACGATTCTGTGTGCCCGGCTTGAACTTGACCGAGAACTTGGGATTGTGCAGTGTAATGTCAGCATCGCCATCGCCTCGTATGGGCAGGATCAGAATGCGTCCATCAGCAGTATACTTGCCACGCAGCACAATTTTGGGAAAGGAGCCGTACATCTCAAACTTGCTGGTAGCCGGATTAGCTGTGAAACCACTGCAAATGATAAGCATAAATAAATTTATTAATTTATATAGAACATATAGTCGACTACTTACACTGCCCTATCGAACTTAACGCCAGACAAACCCTCCACATTTACATCACGAAAGTTGAGCTTCAGACTTAGCGAGCCACTGCGTCCATCCGATACATCAAAGCGCTTGACCAGAAATGGCTCCACCTGTGGAAAGTTTGCTGCGGCAAAGCCTGTGCGGGCGTATTGACGCACTAGCTTATGGGATACATTGATAACGCATGCGGTGTCGCCGAAATGACAGCGCGGCAGTTCAGGCGCTAATTATTCAAAAACAAAAAAAAAAATTTTAATTTGAGTTCCAAGCACAGGCTTTAAAATGTAGACTCACGAAAATTGGAGGCGCCACTGGCGGTCAGTGTCAAACCTAGCCATAAAACGCAACACACGTGAAGCAACATTGTTTATTGTATATTATACACCCTAAGAAACTTTTAACTGAATCGATATATTGGACGAGCTACGATGCGACGCGCTTCTTTTTGCGAACTCCCGACCAAGTTCAATGTTAAACTGTAAATTGGCTCTGGACAAACGCAGCCATTTATAAACTTTTTTTTAGAGCTCGAACTGAAACGGGCTCTAAACCAGAGGCAGCCAATACAATTCATAGTTTATACATTCTTGACTTGTCTCGATTGCTTTCTGCTGCTTCTTGTTTATATTGTTGTTGTTGTTGCTGTTGTTGCTGTTGTTGATGTTGATGTTGTTGCTGTTGTTGTTGTTGTTGTTGTTGCTGGCGTTGTTGTCTGTTGATTTTTATTTTTGACTTCTCATCATCACTTGTCCACATAATAAATGTATAGAGAATTCGCAGTTCGACGCGCTATGGCAGCCAACAACAAAAATAGCAACGATCACAAGAATATTATTAATTAATATTATTAACAGGTCCCACAATATAACAAGAACAAACAATAGCGACAAAATCAAAAGTGATTTTATACATTTTAATGCTCGTTTCGTTAGCCAGTTTTTAAGCGCTCTGTTTCAAAGCGTCTTCAGAGTTGATATTTTTAGACCCCACTAATTTAATACCCTGTCTTTTCAGAAACTCAAAACTTTATAATTAGTCAGGTGCTATTTGGATAAACTCTTATTTTTAAGTTTTTATCTTTGCTGCAGATAAGGAATATTGTTGCACAAAACAGCTTACATTATATATATATATATGGAATTATTTTATAAAAATGTATATTTTTTTATAATATCTCTATTGTTTCTTTTTATTTAACCATTTATTTAGCTTTTTATGTAAGTTTAAATGCTCTTTTACAACTGCTCAATGCCATCTCGTAATTGTGCTCAAATCATAAACCAAGATACCTTGTAGTCAATCATTTATTTTTAGCATGCAACTTTCTTGTTTGTTCTATTCCCTATCTATGATATAGAATACCAGTCTTACTACACTTATTTATAGTGATTTTTATATGTAGATCTATAATTGCAATTTTATTGTGTTTCGTTAATCTGACTGCCATTTGGCATCTACGAACTATTTTCAATAGAAAAAAAAACACATACGCCATAAATAAATACAATAGACATTATTTCAATATTTGCGTTGACATCAGCCATGCAGTTCGGGCACGGGATTAGCTTAGATTATTTTAGACGAAATTTTGAAAGTGTTAAACGGTCTGACATGCATGTTAAACGCTTCTCTTCTAAAGCTAATTGAGCTGAGATCATACATCGCGATTTAAGTTTATTTGGATAATTTATTATTGTTTCAGTTAGTCAATAAATGAAACCAACTGAAGACGTTATTAATTATATGTCAGCCTATCAGCTGTCTGTCTAACTAAGAAAACTGACAAAACTTGTGTTCGCAACAGCTCAAGGTGATTAACTTTTTGGCAATGGACAAAGTCGCTTGCAAGCTGAAGAATTTCCGTTTTGTACTATGTCCACATCTATAGAGATTTCCGTGCATCCCCTATACATAATAGTGGATAAAACAAATAGATTAACTAGGTGCCAATCCAATCATTTCCAAATTACACAGATGTTGTAGTTTGATAGTCTCAGTGACTTTCATTCTCAATCTCTCTCAATCAAGACAGATAATATTGTTGTTTCATACAACTTCAGTACACCATATTCTTCCCGATTTATGATAACGGAGTATGCAAGCAGTAAAATTGATAGCAGAACTTTCGAACTACATACTATTTTACCAATTTTAAACTCAAAACCGCAAAATTCACGTTTTACAAATAGAGCTAAAGTATTTAACAATTCGTCATCGGCAATTAGCATATGGTATACCTGTAGACAAAAAATGGCATAGACTCTGAGAACAGTAGCCTGCATTTTGTTTATTTACACATTCAATTGGCGCCATAACCATTAAAGTTTTGCCATTTGTTTTGTTTTTGCCGCAAATTCCAAGGCGCTTTCGTAGTTCAAACTATTTGATAGAATCGCTGATTTACAATAAACAACCTCATAATTCAAACCAAAATTTGCCAAATCATTAATGTAAAGTCGCGTGTATTACTAATACCGGCGCCAGACCAGCGAATACATTTGCATAAATTAGAGTCTCGGTAGTGAAGCATACTATTTGTTTCATATGCAAGTGACGTACAAATAACATGCCCAGAACCAGTTTAAAAATGTTTGGAACAACAGTCAACAAGTGAATTAAAAATATAATTTTTGTCTGATGCAAAGACACGGTAGGAAAAGACGTATACATATATGAAATTAATTATTACTTATTGCAAAATAATTTAATTTGATTAATAACGGAAAGCAAATGTAATGTGGCCAGACTGTTTATGCAAAAGAAAACGAAAAGTGGCCAGACAGTCAAAAATAAGTCACGTTGCCTTTTCGATGCCATTGTTATCGATAATCGGCTTTCAATAACATGTATCTGTTAAATATCGCTAAACATTTTTCTGTTACAGGCCCGATAATTTTGAAATTTGTGAAATGTTAAGTCTTACTGCTTCTGTTATTAAATTCTGGTAAACAGGTGCCGATTTTGGGTTTTAAAAATGCTGAAAAATTTAAAAACGCAAATTAAAGCGGGGGAGGTTGATTTTATGCAGTTTTATACATATGGTATGACTCTTAAGGAGCTGTTAGCTGTTAGCTCTTTTCGAACTTTGTAAAATTTTCTGTTAAGTGGCTTACGTAGCTGTTACATCAGATGTTTTTAAAAAAATCGATAAAAATAAATTAAAAAAGTGCGGTTTGTCCGATTTGGGACACCTTTTTAACAGCTGTTTTCTCAAATAAGTCGACGTGTGTCGGCAAAAAAATTGCAAAATTACAATAAACAGCTTTTGAAGTAAACAACGTTTAAGAATTTGAGTTCTGGATTCAAGGATTATTTATTAAGGACCAGAGAAGTACAGTGAGAATGCATATTGCCATTGTACTCACAGCATTAGCCGCTGTTTTGGCGATTGGATGCCTGCAAGTGTCGGCATCGGAGACTGTAAACAAAACCGCCGAATTTGTTGCCACTAAAGAATGGCAAGTGGTGGGCGAAGGTTTCTATGGCGTGTATCAAAAATTGCAAAGTCATGTGTCCCTAATGCTGTTCTACTTTCAGGTCAGGCCATACCAAAAGGATTACACGTGCGCATCAACTTGCAAACGGGCGTTAAAGAAGCCAAATTACTGGATGAAAAAGAACGTGGCACTGCTGTGCAAAGCCAATCCGGCGAGAACGAGAAACCAGAAACTGAAAATAAGCCGCTGTCCTTAGACTACAAGCCAGAACTTATTGAAGAGTCGGTGCGCATGGTGAAGAAACAGCGCAGCTATGCAGAACTGCGCAAAGCCTATAAGGACTTTCAAAAGAATTTTCGCACTGATGGTGAACTGATCGACCAGCTGCTGGAGCAATATCGCAACTTCAGCAAAACGCCGCTTGAGTCAGAGCTAAAGTCAAAGCTAACCGCATTGGAGAATCTTGAATATCTGCTCCATCAGATTGACAATGCACTGGTGTTTATTGATAACGGCGGCCTGGATGATGTCCTGCTGCCGATTGTCGTCAACGATACCAATACAGCTCTGCGTGTTTCCGCCATGCGCGTCTTAGGCGCACTCACAGGCAACAATCCCAAGGCACAAATTAAAGTCTTTGAGCGTAACTTTGGCTCCCATCTGGCACAAATTCTAATGACGTCCACTGACAGCGCTGAAATCTCTTCGGCAATGCATGCGTTCGGCGCAATGTTGCGCAAGTTTCCATTAGCTCAACAACGCGTCCTTTCCACTTCGGGCACAAAGGCTTTGATCAGCGTCATTCGCAGCGCTGACGTGGAACTTCGGAACAAGGCCAAAGTTGTTACATTGATTAGCGATTTAATGCTGGAGAAACAATCAATGCTTGATGCAAGCAGAGAATCACCAGATATCGCCTCATCTGTAGCGCAATATGTGCTTTTAGAGTTAGAGTCCTGGCTGCAAACCCACGGCTACTGCGCGACAATAGAGTCAGTGCTTAGCAAGGACTTTGTCCAATTGTTGGATCAACCCGAGGTTGTAGAACAGTTCACAGTTGCGCTAGAAAGCACCTACAGCCTCTGCCAACCAGTCTGGTCCCAAAGCGCCTCTCTACGGCACGCTCTGCTCACCGTACGCAACAGATTTGCGCATAGCAAGGATGAGTATCGATTAGAAGTGTCGCAGGCACTGTCAAAAGTCTGTGGACAATTGTATGATAAGCACAACCACACAGAACTATAGAGCATTTGTTTTTTTAGTTAAATTATTTAATATTTAAATTAAAGTATTGAACTGATTGTAACGCATAAGGCGAGTTGAGTATGACTTTTAGCCAGAATCTTTTAATGGCTATGTCTGAACAGATGCCAAATAACTTGTTAAGTTAAATAAAACCTATTAAAAATAATCAATATACGCGGTTGCCACGTTGTGCATAGGTCCTATTTTTAGGAAAGAGTACCATTCCCTTTTAATTAATATTTTAAAATTATTTTTTAACTTCATAAGCTTTGCAATATTTTAATCGTCCCAAATAAAACTGAAAACTTCGTGATTGATGCACAAATTAAACAGAACAATGGCTCAAATTTATTATCTCTTTAACGAATTTTTTATCATTTTCATTTATATGTCTTATATTTTTTAAGTCATTTTAATTTAACATCGTTTTTGATCAAAAATCTAAAATATCTTTTTTTTTTAAGTGGAAATCGTGTATATTTTATATAATACTATATATATAAATGTGATCTTATTAACGAACACGGACCTGCTGCACTACTTTTCACTTCAAGTAAGAAGTAAGAAAGTAACAGTCTTTTTAGTCATATAAAATGTATAACTCTTAATACAACCCTTCATATCTTCGACACGTTCCCCCAATAAATTCCTGAAATACTTATTTAAAGCTCAATAAAACAAGCATATTCGACCAGGACGTCATAAAGTAAGCCAAAGTGTTGCCTGTCACTGCTCAAGGAAAGCAAAAACCGTTGAAAACAATCAAATGAAAGCATGGCCCAAAAAACTACTCAAAAGTATGCAAAGGAAAGTACGAAACTGTACAGCAAAACCCTACCTCCAGCCAAAACCGAAAACAATCCAACGGGAGCTCCCCAGCCAGCTCAATTATGTGGAAGTACCAAGTGCAAAAGTTAACGACGACCTGACGTCGCCAACATCGAGCGTCAGCGTCCAGTTTGAATTACTGCAATTAACGGCATGCACATGCATATGCAATGTCACTGAGTCATGGCACACGGACACAAAGGAGCAACATAGCATACAAAAAAAAAAAACATAAAACCGGCTCGGGAATTGTAAGGACGCCTTGGTTGCCAAGGCGAAAAATTGCAATGTAAACAGAGAGCAACCAATGCCCTCTCCTAACTCCAACAGGGGTTCAAGTGTCTGCTCAGTCAGGCGTAACGCAGCGGATGATGACACAGGTGAATTGAAAAGTAAGGGTTAGCCAAGAACTGACAGCATTTCACGCACATATATGCATGTATATGCTAGATAGTACAGACAGTGGACATACCCAGCAAAAGTAGAGCTCCTGCCTACCATAAAGCTCCAAGCTCAATTGCAGACTACCTTCATGGAGCGTCGCAATTTGAGCATGGGCGCGTGCGCGTAGTCGCCATGGTAGTCATAGTATTTGCTTTCAACCACTGCTAGCCAACGTTGTTGTTGTCTTTTTTTGTTGTTTTTTGTATATATGTAGTACATATACTTTTATGAAGAGCTTAAATGGAAACGCTTGACGAGTGATGTGGAAACATTTTCAACACAACAACAGCAACAGCCAAAACGAGTAAAAGCAATGGCAAACACAACCCAGAGCCAGAGAGTCAGTCTTCAGAGACGGAGACTACTACTCATATATATGACTATACGAAAGCATATGACCAACTACAACTACAACAACCACTGAGGAACTGAGGCAAACGCACCGGCATTACACGCTGTTGCTGTTTCTGTTGCCTCTGCCCGTTGTTAGGGGGCATTCCCTGCTTTGGCAACATTATGGAAAATCAGTTTGTGTTTAGAGCGTGGTGTGGCTGCATGTGTACTACGAGTAGTCAAAGCGAAACGAATCGACTCGCATCGAATCGAGTGAATAACATAACCCTTATTTGTGAATGAATCAAATACAACTCAAGCAAACAAAAAGCGAATTCATTAATGTGCAACTTTATTAATACTTAACTATAATGCCACAATCTCAAAAGATTGCAGCGTACTAAAGTGTAGTAATATAAGAGCAATTGTGTAAAAAAAAAAAAACGGTTTTAGTGCTCAAAATATTTGAGCTAAAAAACATACACCATACTTATTATCAGTTCGATTACAAAAATCGTGAAAAATGTAATACTTTTAAATGATTTCATCGTATTATAACAACAATATTTGTATTTTTATAGCCAACTGCTCAGATCATTTTTGTTCATTTGAATTAATATTGTTAATATTCATTACAAGAAATAATCTACTACGCGTTTCGACAACAGCTTATGCCTTATTCATGGAGGAAAATTGTAATACTTTTAATATAAATTTATTCATAAAATAAGCGTTGTATAAAAAAGACATTTCTGTGCACGAAAGATAAAGTCCACATAAACTTTTAAATACTTGTTTAGTAATCATTATCTTATGCTCTTTTAGAGATTAAATCAATTTTCTTCTTAAATAACAAAAAAAATACAATCTTGAATAATGGTTATTAAATAATAAAATGCAAAAATGCTTGTTACTGACTAGCTCCTATCATTAAATACTGTAGCATAAAATCATTAGGACTTTCTCTGGGCTGTAGGCGATAGTTTTTCAAAATACCCTCATTGTTCCAGCCCCAATTTGTTAAACTAACAAAAAAAACCTGCTGCACATATTTGAAAATGCAAACTAGGTTTTTACACAGGTGAATGACTTTTTCAGTGCGCTTCCGCGACTTCCGGTCAAAAGCGTTTTCATTTTCGCCAAACGGCCAACGGTCAGCCACATTTTTTTTTTGTAATCCAATGTGTTGTGTGGCGTCTGCTGGCATGCCATAAATCTGGTTGAGATACAATAGGGTGGCATAAGGAAGTGCACCCCGAGACTCCTGTTTGGCGGTTAAATGTTTGTACATATACATACATACGTAGCATAGAAATATGCGAACATACCGGAACCAAGGAAACAACAACAAATGCCTGACAATAAGCGACTACTGTTGTTGGCTAAAATGCCGCCAATTCCGACTGCAAGCAATTGAGCCAATGTACACCACCATGGTGTTGGCAATCCAACCAAGTGAATCAGCCAAGAAACAGCAACAAAAAAACAACATGCAGAATACAGTTGACATATGTGCGACATTTGTGGCACAAAGAAGTAAAAAGCACTGTGGACGGGTTGGGATGGGAGAGGTCGGTTAATGTTCCAGTTGCTTTGGTTTCTGTGCTAAAATGTTTTGTCTAACTAATAATCTTGTAATAATACAGACGTTTCTCTCTCACTAGCAGACTGAGTGACAAACAAATTCTCTGACAGAGACGTTTAGCAAAAAACCCTTCCACACCTTTGTAGGTCGTATCACATTACACATACAATTTAAATATATATATATACATATGTATAATATGGCTTGGTAATCACAGCAGGTGTGGAAAGTTAAGTTCCATATATAAAACGTTTATAGCACATCTGTGATATGGAATTATATAGCAGTCAAGGAAGGGACTGAAAAATAAGAATGTTCGTGTGAGTAAGTGAAAAATTGCATGCGATAAAAAAGTATACGAATCAAAAAAGTAAACAAAACAAACAGGCAAAAGAAATACGATTAAAAACGACTATTTAAATATAAAAGCAGCTAAAACTTAAAGTGTAAAATATTAACTGAAAAGTGTATGATAAATAAATATATTACAAATAACTTCAAATTCGCAAATAACTCAAATTATGCTCAACTATAAGTTGAGCAAATTCAAAAAAAGACCTGCATGAGCCAAACAGTATTGTTATGGTGTACTAAAAAATAAAACGTAGACAATTCATTATTGAATTTCATTACAAAAATGTGGATACAAATATATTGCTTATGCTACGCAATTTTTGGAATTTTTTGGATTGCAAGGGGTAAGTGAAAAATTGCTTCAAACTCCTTGCACAAATTCTTTTTATAGAAATTTCTACCCTTATTTGCAAAATTTTAATAATTTTTGTAGCTGGAATTTGTTGTACTCTTGTTTTTCTTGACGTGCGTCTGATTAATAAAACAAACAAAGTAATTAGCCGCATGTAACCGCAGTTAAACCTTAAAAGTAAAAACTAACAAACTGAAAAATAGTGAAATTCCAAACTAGTAAATGACTTCGTGTAGGCTCAATAAATCTTAAACCAAAGAAAAGCTACACAAGCTACACTCGAAAACACGACAACGGCGTTCTGGTCCAACGATTTATGACGAATAAAAGTATTTACGTGACTTACGGATAAGCGAAACGTATAACGTATAACGTATATAAGACTCTTCAAGGGTTGTCTACCCAATCTGCTATGCAAATGGAATTTTGGTTTTCTGGAACAGCACAACTGCGATTCCGGTATCAGAGAAATTAACATGAGTAGTTCTTAAAGTAATTTACGAAATGCTCCAGTTTGAAGTTTCATTTAGTGCATTAATTTCGGTTCATTACATTGTCATACATCACTGATTGCGATCATTGTTGATGAACTAAATAGAATCTCGGGCAGTCTACAAGTTGTAGTCTTCATTTTAATGGGTTTGTCATAGTTCTTTACCGGTTCGTTGGCTTGACCTGAGCCAGAAATTGATTGCGAAATTTGCGTATGCCAACGATGTTTAACCAAACAGAACTTATAGAAACTATAGTGAGCTATACATATAAGAGACAACTTCAAGTTACGCTTTTGGGCAATTTTCAACCACAACTCAACTACTATACGAATATACATTCAAAACCAAAGTCAGATTTAAATACACGTCGACCGAAACATTTCATTTTTATAAAACCATCAAGCTGAACGAAAAATTATCAAAGAAACCAAAACAAAACCGATTGCATACGAAGTACAGTGAACAAATTTTGGTTTCTTGAACTTTGTTTTCTGCTGTTCAAACTTTTCCCTGCCCATCTAACTGTGTCTCTTTCTCCACTTTTGAAACTTTTCTTTTGTCCCTTCCACCCTCAGTTATTTTATGCCCATGTGTGCTCATAGTATTTATTGTGGGCGACTTATTATATACTATCTGTAGTATACTTGGACAAATTTGTTTAGTCAGCTTATTTTGAAGTTAGCAAACCCCAAAACTCACTTTCATTTAGTTACTTTATTTTTCGCCATCTCTTTACAAATAAAAAACAAATTTATGTAATAGGTTTTCAAGCTTTGAATATGCTCATGTGTGTGTTTATTTAGTCTCGATTTTACATCATCCAAGTGCTTTCGCGGATTTACGCTTGAGATATTTGAACTTTATGATGGAGTTTGCGTGGCTTGTGGTTTGCTGTGATTCCCAATTAGCTTTGCTTAACATAAAATGAAAAACTAATTAATAGGTCAAACTTGTGAAAATTATGCAAACTATGCAATTCTTAGTAGGTATTAATTAAAATCAAAAATATATTGAGTTTATTCGACTAAAGCTCAACTTAAGTTTAAGAAATAATTTGTAATAATAATAAATAATTGTAGACTACAAAGTTGGTTGAACCGATTACTTTTTTGTGCTCTAACACGAATATTGAGTTTAACCAGTTGTTTAAAATTACGATCCTAAACTTTTTCAATCTGAACCTAACATATATGGCATAGGACATATTTTGTTTAAAATTTCCATAGTTTCCAAAGTTTCACGTAATTCTCATAAATCCAATATGAACTGCTTCACTTTCCATTTCTCATAAAAATATCAATAAAATATATTCGACGTGCGTTATCAGCATATCTTTAAACTTTAAATCCGGTGACAAGTTCTACAAACATTATTGAAACTAGCATTAAAGCAGATTTCCAAAACATTTAACTGTCAAAGAAAGTCTTACTACGATAACATCATATGCATTGCTCAATGTCATAACAATTAACCTACAATTAAGAAATCTTGAAACCAGAGACGAGACAAAACAAGCTAGAAGATTTCATCACAGCTGTCAGTATTTCATCCGCCACCATTCAGATGTGTCCACAGCTCTAACATAAAGAGAAATTCTCGTCAGGGTCGCAGAGTGAACCTCAGCGTTTTGCTCTTGAAACCATTTACCATAACGTTTGTTCAAAAACGTAACACATGAGTATTTAGCTAAGCCAGAAGAACTAGTTTTTGGGATAGGGGGTTAAAAGATAACCGGAACACTTTATGCGAAACAACTAGACAGCTCTGTTATTTTTATTTTAATATATTTTTGTACATTTGTTATTATTAAGTAAAAGGTGTTGTGTCATGTTCTCATGCTTTGTAGAGTTTCATAAGAGGATGACTGCGTTTTTATACTCTTTTTTACTCCCTGTTCCCATTAAAAATGGGAAAAAGGGAGTTATAAAGTACTGCAAATGTGTGTAACAGGCAGAAGGAGGCATTTCCGACTATATAAACTATATATATATTCTTGATCAGGATCAACAGCCGAGACGAACTAGCCATGTCCGTCTGTCTGTCCGTCTGTCCGTCTGTATGAACGCGTCGATATCAGAGACTATAAGAACTAGAGACACGAAACTTGGCATGTAGGTTCCATACGCATTCCCCCCGCACACCCGCAAATCGCAAAAGACTCCTACAGCCACAATTTTAAAGATAAAGCTTTAATTTTTGGTACACATGTATGTTTAATCAATGTCTTTCGGATGTGTAAATTTCAACACGATCGGATAAATAGCACCAAAGTTATAGAAGAATCTATTACGCCCGTCTCAGTTGGCAGCAACAACAGTTTGACAAGCAGTTTACGAGTTAAGTGCTTGTGTTGCCGCTGAACTGCTTGAAATGCAAGTTGGGAGCAGGGAGTCTCGTAGTCGGGCACACTCGACTAGAGTATTCTTACTTGTTTTAATTTATTTTTTTTTAAAATGAAAAAAGAGTATATTGGGTTTGTGAAATGTCTGTCTGTCCGTCTGTATCAACGCAGGTTTCTTCCACAGTTTTAGAGCTAGAGCAACCAAACTTGGTATACATGTTGGAATATACCACAGGCAGACAAAGTGTCAAGATCCGAGATTCGTTTTTCATGTGAATTTGAAGGCTCTTCTGCTAAATTTAAAATATTTGTTAGATAATATTTTTGCTTTCAATTTGTCGCATACATCAGCTATGCATTTATTAAGTCTGTCTTTATTATTAACCCACAGGAAAGGTATTGTTTTTCCGTGAATATGAGAAATCGAAGATAAACTTTAAACTTTTTAAGAAAAACAAGATGAATGCTCTAGTCGAGTGTGTCCGACTGCTCCCAAATTGCACTTCAAGCAGTTCAGCGGCAACGCAAGCGAGCAGCGCACTTAGTTTGTCCAGTGCTTGTCAAACTTTTGTTTCTGCCTGCTGAAACAGGTGGAATTAGATTCATCAAGAACTTTGATGCTTGTTATCCGATCTTAATGAAATTTACGTAACTGATCAACATTGATATAACATATATGTGTACCAAAATTGAAAGCAATGTCTTTGATTTTTCAAAACTATTTTTTCATTATTAAGTAGCTCTTGATTAGTTTTATTATTGGTGTTAAGTTCCACTTAGGGTAACTATTCGTATTCGAGATTTTTGAAAAAAAAAAACCAAGGCAGTCGCATGGGACAAAAATAGAAGTGCTTTTGCGGCGATCAGTTCAAACTAAGATTTCAGCGATAGTTGAGGCAATTTATTGATGCGTATTTCTGATAAATGTTGTGCATTGATGTCGCTTTAAAATGGTGTTAATTTTACTCAAATATGATTTGTAGTTATATTGAATATTGAATATTTACAGTTAAGCTAGGTAAAATTGATCGTTCGTCATATTTGTTAGTTAGTGCTTGTTGTTATTGAATTTTTTTGAAATAGCTTTCATCAAGTATCAGCTCATTTGACTAAGTAAATATTAAAAAAAAACGATAAAAATGAAAAAAAAAATAAAATAATAAGATCAAAATGAGCAAAAAGACATTCGTTTTGCTCATGATAGTTATTGAACTGGATTGTAATTTTTTAGATTTCATAAATTTCTAACCATATACTTCAATTATAGAACATAATTCAGGTCTAATAGGTACTAATAATAATATAAAAATAAAATATATCAAATTTTGGGTGCTGGGTGAAATGCCCATATATCAAATAAAAAGAACCTTTACATGTAACCTCTAAAGTAAAAACAGTAACGATGCATTTTCAAGCCCCAAAAATTTTTGGTATCAATTACACAATGAAACAATTTTTTAAAAATGTTTGCTCCAAGAACAGTCACTAGATTTTTCTTATGTAAAATCAGTCGTTGATTCCGAAAAAAAAAATAAAAAAAATATGTTCGCGTGCTCATGTTCTAGCTAAATGGAAAAGGAAGACTTTCGATTTTTCAAAAAAGTACACTCAGTACAAACCAGATTTAGGATTCTTTTATGAATACGTTATATTATATCCTAAATTCCACCAGTACATCACATTCCAAAATTCTTGTTCGCTTAGCCGCTATTAAGACTTAAACTGAAAATGTTGCATTAAAATTTCAGGTTTTTTTAAAAAAGCTAGATTTCAAACAGAATTTTGAACTAAAACAAAATATTTAAAATTTTTTTTCTCTTTGAGTCTGTAGTTTAATTCATTTTAAACAAAATAAAGAATACTTCATCAAAATCGATAGACAAATAATTAAGTTATTAAAAGTTAGTTAGTAAAAATGAGAACTTGCATTTTTTGTGTGACACGCCCTGTTTGGGGGCGGCTGTGCGCAAATCATAAGAGAGGGTAGAACAATTTCGAAAAATGCTCGAATCCTATTTCGAAAAAAAAAGTCAAAATTCAAAAAAGTGTAACTGTTTCCGAGATAATCAAAAAATACTATTTTTCTAATAGCTTTACAAGTGCTTTTAACAAAATGTAAATATCTCCAGATTGAGTTTCTTGATTTAAATAAATAAAAAGAATGCTTACAATCATTATTAAATTGGACTATTCGTTTAGGCGTTATTTCCGGCTATTATACTAAAGAGTTTTCCTCAAATTTAGCGATTTGCATGTTTTCATTTTTTACTAAAGAGCTTCATTATTTGTCGATCGATTTTGATGAAATATACTTTATTTTATTTTAAATGAAAAGGCTCAAAAAGAGAAAAAAATTTTCAAATCTTTTGTTTTAGTAGAAAATTTAGATTTTAATGCAAACTTTTCAGTCTAAGTCTTAATAGCGGCTTAGCTAACGAGAATTTTGGAAAGTGATGTACTGGTGGACTTTAGGATATAATATAACGTATTCATAAAGGTAAACTTTTTAAGAATCCGAAATCTCTTTTCGAAGATATTGACAATTCTCTGAGTATATTTTTTTGAAAAATCGAAAATCTAGCTTTTTCATATACATATTTTTATTTTTTTTTTTCGGAATCAGCGACAATATTTTTTTTGAATTTACATAAGAAAAATATAGTGTCTATTCTTGGAGCAAATGGCTGTTGCATAGTGTTATAAGTATAAACTTTTCTTATTTTAAGTAGTGCCTTCCGATCGGTATATATGTAGGTCGATCTGATCGGACTGTTGTAGCCACTCTTTCAGTCTTTTTCGTACATTGCTAGGCGTCCTTCGTGATACTTCGTCACTACAGTAGACTGCTTGCTCAAAGCATCCTAATTTTGCAACGTTTTTTGAACAGATTCCCCATAGTGCAATGCATATAAAACAAAACGGTTGTGTATCGTTAATTAAAATTTTCTACCACTTATATTCGAACTTGAATCATGAGTCCAAATTTGCATGCGATTTTAATCACTTAGCAATTTGTTAGAGCAGCCAAAATGAATATGAAAATTGCTGAATGAACTCAAAATACACTAACACAATTAGATATTGGAACTTGTCCGGAAACGCAAATCAACTGCAATACAAAAGACAAAGCAAGCGAAACCCCCAATCCATGATTCATGCAGTCGCCGACCGGGCAAGTCCAAATCTACTCAAGTTTTTTGTATAAATACTCGTGTACATATATACATACCTACCTGGAATGGCAGGTGGCGGTCTTCAAAACAAACCGAAAAACATGCCTGCCAAGAGAGCTTGGACTTGGTAGACAGCCGCCAAATCCAAATTGCAGCTAGTTGTTGGCCAAAAGAGTTAGAGAGAGAGAGATAAACGGAAGCTTAGTAGAGCGCATCGAAAATACAAATAAACCTGTCCACCGATGGACAGTGTAACACACTGGACCCGGTCTGGTGCGATTTAACTGCAATTTACTTTTAGTATACTAACTGCAGGCAGGCAAAAAAAAAAACACAAGAAAGAAAAAAACAGTTGAAAAAGAGTAAACCTGAAAGGGAGAGAGTACCATTTTCACATTTTCACTTTGGTTCTATTTTTATTTTCGTTGCAGCCGCAAATGGAGCGATACTAGACTCAAGGTGCTATCTAGAGGGTGGCGGTTCGGCGGAGAGTTTTCTTGCCACCGAGGATCTTGCTGTGGGTTCCATCATTGGCAAGCTGCGCATAAATGGCGATCCCAATGCGGATACTGGTGACATAAGTCTTTCGTTAAGGGAGAAGAATGCACCCGTTGAGATTGTCGCGGGCAGCAAAGACTTGGCTCTGTCGGTAGAGCTGGATAAAGAGGGTCTCAGAGGACCTTCTTCAATATATGTGAATGTCATCTGCATTCGAAGACGGTCGACGGATCCGGTAAGTTAAAAGTGTACCTGCAATTAAAGAAGGAAGGATTTTTTTTTCAAATGTTTCCTTCTATCATGAGAATTGGAAATTTATGTTTTACTCATTTGCTTTAAACCAGGTACCGAAGATATCAGTTATCAAATAAAATGTTGACTAAGTTAATCATTGTGAATAAAATTTGCTTGCAACTAATTCGAACGACAGTCCACGCTAGTGACGAAGAAACACGAAATGTGTGAAACTAGCATTTAGAATTAATTATAACAAAGTTCCTATTTGGTTAAAGTTTATCGAAATCCGCAAAAACTTTTTTTATAGTTTTTTTATTCTGTAACTTTTATTATTATTCTGTAACTTAAATTTTAAAAATCAAAAGTAATAATTAAAACAATAGATAATAAATATTTTAAAAATTACAAATTACCGCTAACAAATAACCTTTAAAAACATTCGATTTAGCTTTTAAGCAATCGGGAAATTGCAACAATAGTAACCGATTAACATAAGGTTCAATCAATCAAACCTACTGACCATTTTAATAAAGCCAACCCTTGGATGGGCATCGAGTGCTCCCCATCTTCTTGGAAAACAACTTCTTAGCCGCATTCAGCACCTGCAGAACTTTCTTTCGTGCGGTGGTGCAGTCGACCAGTTCGTAATGGCCAACCAATTAACCTATATCGAAGCGGGCTCCAATTCCTCTTACCCTTCCCCCTGGACATTGGATGTGCGTGCTGTGCCGCCTTACAAGGGGACTCGTAATCTCGATACATACATAAACACGATTCGAGAAATGTTTACACTCGAACCCTTACGTTATGGCAATATGGCGGATATGGAGCGTTGGAGCGTTAGGGGTCGCTCTATGGAAGTTGCGGCTATTTCTTTTGTACTCTATAAACAATTGAAAACTTTTTAGACAATGACGCCTATTTCAATTTTAGAATCAACAATACAGAAACGAACTTTACTTTTACTTGCACTTCCTGCAAACAAGGACTAGGCCTGCGGTTAGGCCGCTTAGACGTCAACGTCTGAGGTTCCAGCCAGTGGCCATAAATTAGCCATTAGCACTTCCGGCGTTCTTTTGGGGGTTGCTCCAAGTTCTAAACATGCAAATATATGCAGTGTTTAATGGGAGCATTGGAGTCCTTAGTCCTTAGCTGTAGGCGCTTTGAACTCACTTTGAGGTCAGTGACCAGTTGGTTAGACCCTTGCCTTGAACCCCTCTCCCTCCTCTATCCTTAGAGCCTGCCCTTTGTTTGCCTAAAAGTGTTTATCCATAGCTGGCGCCCAAAACTCAATCACTTTGTTGCCTTTGGTTCTTTGTTGCAGAGCTTCGTTGTGCCCGTCAATGTACGCGTCACGGACGTCAATGATAATGCACCACAATGGATTGGGACACCCTATACGCTGACCCTGTCCGAGGTGACGGTGCCGGGCACGCGCATACTACAAGGCGCCCGTGCCGAAGATGCCGATCAGCCGGGACCCTTCTCCACAGTGGAGTACCAGGTATTGCCTGGCCCTTATGCGGAACTGGTGCAGTTTCTTAATCCATTAGAGGGCACACTAGTGCTGAAAAAGGCTTTGGACTACGAGCAGTTGCAGAACTTTACTGTTAAGCTGCGTGCTCAAGATCAGGGCACACCGCCACGACACTCGGACACGCTGCTGCGCGTTGTTGTCACCGATGCGGATGATCAAAATCCCAAGTTTAAACGTGAATCCTACAGCGCTGAGCTTCCAGCAGATGGTCGTGCTGGTGAGTTGCGCATGCGTCCCGAGCCACTTAAGGCTGTCGATCAGGACGAGGGCATCTGTGCACCTATTCAGTATACGATTGTGCAATCTCAGGATGCCAAATACTTTCGCATACATCCGCACAGCGGTGTCATAACGCTTCTAACGCCCATTGGCTATGCGGATCTAACACATGGTGCCACGTTGGTGGTGAAGGCAACGCAAATAGATAATCCTGATCGTTATGCTTTGACTACAGTGCAGCTGACTCGACCTGGAACCCATAGCGATCTTAGCTCCCTGGCCTTTGTTCAGAAGCGTTTTGTAATGCGCATACGCGAGGATACAGCAGTGGGTAATCGCATCCTGGCGCTGCCCACCAATAAGCCCGGCAAACATTTAAAGTACACCATTGCGGATCCAATTAATTCGCAATTCTTTAGCGTGGGCTCACTGGGTGAACTGGTGCTGGCCAAGCCACTGGACTATGAGAAGATGACCAAGCATGAGTTCCAGGTATTAGCCAGCGATGGCCTCACCAACAGCACCTCCGCCGAGGTAACACTCGAGGTGATTGATGTCAACGACTGGGAACCACGCTTTCGAGAGACCCACTACGAGTTTATGGTGCCCAAGAGCGTAAGTTATATGAAGAAATGGAATGTTCAGATCTGTTCTGAATTTCACTTCTGAATCAATACTACAGAAATATGTAAAGCGTACTTTAAAGATTGTAAACGAACAAATGTGAATCCTAAAGCTTCGATTTATATTGTACTCTTAAAAGTATGCTACACAATTTTTTGGCCAATTTTTATTTTTTTATTTTTTTAGTCTTTATTTAATTTATAGATTTCTGTTACTGTTATTAGTAACTTATTCCATAGTGAATTAATATTTCATCAAAATATATACATGATACAGCCTGGATAATAGGGTGACCAATTGATTTTACAAACTAATTATATCCTGTTCTTAAAAGTATGTTACACAATTTTCTGTAAAATTGGAAACATTGATGATTATTTTATGTAACGGATTTTTGTGTTTAATGTTGATCACTGATTTTATGCCGCTTTCAGCAGTCGCTTCAGTCGCGCACGGACTCCTTTGAGGGCGTGCTGATTGGCAAGGTAGAGGCGGCAGATGGGGATCGCAATGACAAACTGGAGCTATCGCTGCGCGGCCAGCATGCGGGCCTCTTTGAGATCGATGCGACGGGAAATATTTATATGCGACCGGAACAAGTGCAAAGTCTTAATGAGTCCACGGTGCATCTGATTGCCATTGCCACGGACTCGGGTGTGCCGCCGAGAAGCACCTCTGTGCCGGTGAGCGTTACCATGGAGGGTCTTACCTTAGCCCAGTCCAGCTGGAACAACAGCATGCTGGGCATGTTTGGCATGATTGTGGGCCTATTTCTGTTGATTATCATGGCGCTCAGCTGCTATATTGTGCGCTCCAAGAATCAACGCAAGAGCAGTCCCAGCGGCCTGAGTCTGGGACGCAATCGTGTGCATAGCCAGGCACATAGCAGCGTCTCCTCGGCGAATCTGGTGACGCACGAAAAACTGGCGGGCAATGGCAATGGCGCCAGCGTAACCAGCGGTGGTGTCTCCGTGCTGCATATGAAGCATGCCGCCGGCAACTTGACAATGGCAAATCCAATTAACAATGGACTGCATCATGTAGGCAGTGGCGCCAGCAGCAGCATGGCGCTCAGTAATGCCAGCAACCTGTTGGAGCGGGAACGCGATCGGGAGCGAGAGCGACAACGCGAAAGCTACGCGGCAACGGTGCGCAGTAAGTTGAGCCCAATCATACCCATTATCCCCCGGCAGCCCAGAGCATTCACTATAAATAGTCTTCTTACCAGGCATCGTTTCGCGCGCCTCTGCCAACGGGCAGCTCTACGAGGAGGATGAAATCGAGCACGACTCACTCTCCCAGCAGGGTCAGCTGCAGAACCAGCAGCAACAACAGACGACGCCCGAGAACAATAACCGCAAAACGGTTGCTGCTGCGGCGGGAGGCGTTACAACTATTACAACGACAGCCAATGGCAATGCAGCTGGTGCTGGTTCCAATCTTCTCAGCGCCTCAGATACGATGGGCTCCTCCGAAAACAATCTGACTGTCTACTTTTAGGACAGCCTACCCGTCTTCAACTTGTACATATTGCTGCAAAAAGCAGCTAAACATTAAAGTACTAGGTCTAAGTCTAAGTCGCGTTTAGGTTTTAGGCCCACTGTAAATGTAGTAGACCAAATATAGCATTGTAAACATCCAGCACTTGTAGTCCTAAGCAAGCGAATTCCAGTGTAAAGTTTTGCTTCCCACTTTTTACGATACTTTAACGACAAGCTTAAGAATAAACTATTTTAACCGTATCGGTAAACAGTAAACGTTTTTCACTATGGTCAAAAGTCTCGCAGTAATGAAATACAGGAGTTCAGATTAAGAATTTCATTGCTTTTATTTTAGTCGCTTATACTCTATTTCGATTCAGCATAATCTTTACAGCTTTGGCATGATTTTAAAAAAGACATAATGGGCAAAATTGTTTTAAGCAATTCGGTGGACTTACAAACTAAAATCAGGTCATTTTACAAAAAAAACTTTTCACTTGCATTAAATACAAAACAGAAAAGAACACACATATGTAAACTCATTTGGTAGTAATAAATTAATTAAAACAATTTAAGCTGATTGATGACAGCTGCATTTAAATGCGCTTTGGATTGCATGGTCATGGTTTGTTCTTAAGTCGCTGCCTTTTTTAACTGCCGTTACGCGTTTTTTTTCGTTTCAGCAGATTGAAATCTCCGTACTTGATGTGATTGTCGGTCAGAAATGGCACATAGAAGGCGCGTAGCACTTTGTGTGATTTTTCCTGTATAAGGAATGGTATAGACTTCATGATAGACCAATCTTTAGTCCGCCTTGAGTAGCTTGGCTCCAGTGTTGTATATTTGCCTTCATCGAAGTCAATAAGAAAATGACACTGATCGTAATCAAAGTACATGTGCTCGTTCTCCAAATTCTGATCATTAAAATACGGATGTATCACTTGGGTAGCATTAGCACCCTCCACGTAGTAGGCAGGCAACATGCCCCGGAACTCTGATTTGAGGAAACGCAAACGGAAATTGCGAGCCGGGAAAAAGAAGCTACCGGGATAGCGATACCAATCCTTGCCAATGCATACATTATAAATTTCATCAGCACGATATTGCGGCGTAGTCTTAAATTGATTAAGCTCCAGCATCAGATCCATTGGCGCATGATAGTTGCGATAAAGTGCAAATACGCGCGATAGACCCAACAACGTGCTTACTATCATTACCATGATGGCAATGAACATGCTATGGTCCAAATAGTGAACACCCGACTTGATCTTAAAGACAAACGACTTAAAACGGAAAAAGATGCGCTGATAAACATCCACAACGATGGCACCGCTCAGCGATATTAACGGATATACTGGAAACAGAAAGCGCTCCTCCTTATGCGGCTGTGCAAAGAATACTACAAGCCAAAGATATAGCGGCGCCAGCGAAATATAGCGCGGAAAATGAAGCGTCGCTTTGCCCTTGGCGGGCACTATCAAATAGTCCATGAACAACATGATGGGTAGCTGCAGAGCCAACAGCTAAAAACCAGAAAAACAATTACCAATGGCTTATAGTTGAAACAAAGCCAAAGCTTACCCAAATGACGTTGAAATTAAGGAATCCATTGATGATGTAGTAGCTCAAAGGCTCTGTACCAAAAATGTTCGGTCCATGGCTGGTAAATACATTATACCAGATAATGTTGAGCGGCGCAAAGATCAGTTTACCAAAGTAGCTCGTGTCGATGGCAATCATGGGCAGCGCAATTGTTGCACCCGAAATCAATGTCCACTGTACAAAAGTACGCCAGTCGCGTTGTCGCAGCAGCAATTCCAACACCAGCGGCACACCAATAAGGGCCGCAAATGGCCATCCCAGAAGCGCCGAAATGGCCGTAAAGAATATGGCTAGACTGTAGCGCTTTTGCCACCAGGCGGCCAAGGCAGAGCAACCAAAGTACATGGAGAACGAGGAGGGCAACAGCGCTGTGCTGGATACAAACATGCCCACGCTAAATAGCTGGAATATAAGCCACAGGCGTCCAACGTGTAAGCCAAACTCCTGACATATGGATCTGTTATATAAATAGTTTAGCTAGTTTCTATCAATCAGAACAAATTGGAGGGCTACACTCACTTGTACATGAAGCGTTCCATGACTGCGCAGCCAAAACCCAGCATGCAGCGCACCATATAGAAGATGAGTATGGGACTTGGGTTGAACAGTTTTTGATAGATCCAGCCGGGCACACCTTGCAGCAGCAGGTATGTGTAGGAGCGTAACCCAAATTGAGGACTGTACTCCCACGTCTGCAGTCCATGGCCATTGATGATGTAGTGCAGCGGTTCCCAGTAGTTAAACGTCTCATCACAGTCAGCAATGTACGCCCAAATGGCGCTGCACAAACGCGCGCTAACAAATGTCTTGAACGCAGTGTGCACACTTGGCACAACGGGGTGAGCATTGGGCTGTTTCTTATCCGCAACTTCTACAGCTGAAGATGATGGTTTGCTGCAAGTGAACTCATGCAACATTAATATTATTGTTTTTTTTGGTAAATAGTTGATTATGTGTATACCGCTTCTCCTTCTTTTTGTCGGCCGGGTTAAGGCCGGCAGTTTCTTTCTTGCCATTTAGACGCTTTGGTGGCTTCTTAGTGAGTATTTGGTTGTCAGCCTTGTTGGCATTGTATCGTGCCCGTGCCGCTGGCGGTGCCATTTTCTTCCTTTTCCGGCTTTTTCCACTTGGTTTTCAACACAAAATTCCCCTCGGCGAAAAGCCAGCGCGTGAATACTGCACCAGCTGACGTAGTGATGAGAAAAAAACGAGTTGGCAGCTTAGATAATTGGTGCAATAAATTGAAGAGGTGGCACAATTCAATTTATTTTTGTCTGTTTTCGAATGTTAGCTCAGTTACTTTCAGTACCTAGCGGGCTACGACAATTGTGTGTGTTTTTGTTTTTTAAGCTCATTTAAAGCAAATTTTAATTAAAATTTTATTAGCTGACTTTTACTAGCTGACAAAATCCGTTTACCGGGCCAGCATTTTCCGTCCGTAACGATTTTCGATCATTATTTATTTCGTTAACTTCTTCACGCAAAATGCACGCAATACGCCTTTTATCACAATCATTTTCACAATTATTCGGGATTTTGAAAGCTTTATAACGAAAATTTCCACCTTTACATAGACCAAAGTCATGCAACACAAATTAAAAATGTCATCGAAAAAATATTTCAATTTTTCGTGCTCTTCTGGAATTTTCCGTGTACTCCACCAAGAATTTTGTATTTTTCCATTTGAAAAGCCTTTTTGAACCAATTGCACACAAAATGTATTTACAAATGGTTTTCTTTCGTTCGATCAGTTTTTGTTGTTGTTTATAAACCTGCATAATGAATAAAATACGCTATAAATGCAATAATATATGAAAGCATATCACTCTCTATGTCCCACAAGTAACAAATAGCTATTAACATTTATTGTAAGTTTTTCCTTTAAGGAGTTTGTATGGGAGTCCCCTTTCACTGCATTATCGCATCGTTCCGTATTTGGTTGGCTGGGAATGTCACACCTCTAATGAGCAAACAAATATATGATTTCATTAATCCAGGCCAAATAAATGTGAGTGTTTGACGTCACGCGCAGCTGCAATTAACAATTTACTTTGCGCTACCTTCATACTTTCTCTTATTATGGCGGCCTTTTCATACAAAATAGGTGGCAACTCTATCGCTACAGCTGTGCATTTATTTCATTTTTCAATTGAGGATTTTACTTGCGGCTACTCTAAAACAACAAGAAAGCCATAAACATGTCTAAGGATGATAAGGACAAGGTGCAAATCATTGACAAGGACTTGGATCTGTCCAATGCCGGACGCGGTGTCTGGTTGGTCAAGGTGCCCAAATACATAGCACAGAAATGGGAAAAAGCGCCGTCAAACATGGATGTGGGGAAGCTGCGTATCAGCAAAACGCCTGGCCAAAAGGCACAAGTCTCACTTTCACTAACGTCTGCTGTCCTTGCACTGGATCCGGATGAGAAAATACCCACAGAGCACGTGCTTGACGTGTCACAGGTGACGAAGCAGACGCTTGGCGTTTTCTCCCACATGGCGCCCACGGAGGCGGCAGCAGCAGCCGCTAGCAATGGCAAGGAGAATGGCACCGGATCAGCACCTACAGTGCCAGACAGTGAGAAGCTATATATGGAGGGTCGCATTGTCCAAAAGCTCGAGTGCCGTCCTATTGCCGACACCTGTTACATGAAATTAAAGCTAGAGTCCATACGCAAGGCTTCTGAGCCACAGCGCCGGGTGCAGCCTATTGACAAGATTGTGCAAAACTATAAGCCCGTCAAGGATCATGCACACAATGTAAGGAATGAGCTGCTAATTTTGTATATTATTTGTACTAAATTTTTGCATGTTTCAGATTGAGTATCGCGAACGTAAGAAGGCGGAGGGCAAGAAGGCACGAGATGATAAGAATGCTGTGATGGATATGCTATTCCATGCCTTTGAAAAGCATCAATATTATAATATTAAAGATTTGGTCAAGATAACCAATCAGCCCATTAGTTACCTGAAGGAGATACTTAAGGATGTCTGCGACTACAACATGAAGAATCCGCACAAGAACATGTGGGAGCTCAAGAAGGAATATCGCCATTATAAGACTGAAGAGCAAAAGGATGAGGATAAGACCAAATCAGGCAGCAGCGATTCTGAATAGTCAAATGCACACATTCAAATCCAATGAATCTTTGTTTTTTTTTTTTATATGTATCTTCAAATGTAATTACGTATTAATCTAAGCGAAAAGTAAATCCAGCAGCATTCCTGCTAAGTTTATAAAAATTGTTCAACTTGTTTAAAATTTGCAGAGGGTATATAGTATTTAATAAGCATATATATTCTTGATCATCATCAATAGCCGCATCGTCGGACTGTTTAACAGATTGCTTCACTACAACATATAGAAACTATCGAGCTAACATTTCTGTTTACAAGATAACGTTATCATTTTAGAGTTATACCACAATCTTCAATGTTGATCAAATTTGGTCAAAACAGGACCATAAATACATGTATCCAATACCTAAATCAACCAACGTTTGGTCAAAATATGTGTTTGTGTATGGAAATACCTAATATCTTTGTTTGCAATAAGCTGTTATTTGAACAATAGATACAGTTTTTTTTAGTTTTTTATTTTAGTATAATTGCGTTCGCTTGCTTTCTTAGGCTACTAAAAAAAAATTGCGTTTGTTTTGCACATTCATATGTAAATAGACATTCTTTTCAGGTGTATAAAATGTATATATATATAATTTGTCTTTAGAAGATACAAAAAGAAGAAATTTTTTCTTAACACACTAGGAGATCAGGTACTTGATTTTTAGTACTATCAGCTCAATATGATTTCCAAAATATATAAATATAGGTCATTTAGTTTTTTTGTATTGAAATTTTAAATTGTTGAAAAAGTTTTAACGTGAAAAGAAATGAAATTGACATAATAAAGAATACAAAGAATGCAAAGGTGAAAAATATAAAATAATCTCAAAGGAAAAAACAATGAAAATTATATGAAAATGAATATTGTATAAAATGAAAACTGTATAAAAATGAAAATGATCTAAAAACAAAAATTATATAAAAATGAAAATTATATCAAAATGAAAATTGTAAATAAAAAAAAAAATAAAAATTTCAAAAAGCAAAAATAAAAAAGTAACAAATCTGTTGGATTGAAGATTAAGGAAATCGAGCATAAATAATACTGCTTAAATTTTGTTTACGCTACTCAACTTAAAGTAACTAGGTAAAAATAAAAATTGCATCTCAATTAAATATCTTAAAATTAAAAATGGTATAATTTGCTAAAAAAACAAGATGAATGAAATGATGAATGCATATCAGTTGCGCGGCCAGCGCAGCCTCTTAATTTTGATGTATGCCCCAAGAAAGTGCGGCATCAGGAGCATTTTTTTTGGCTGCAAGATATACGTTATAAGTTAAAATTCCAAAATTCATTATATTCTTGGGTAATATACGGCTAGACGACTACCGGACGAGAGAGACGAATTTACTTACATTATTCTACAAGCTACACTATTGCACCTTATCCTTATCAAACAAAACATGTAAAACTATACAATTAGAACTAAACATAGAGGCACATATACTATAAAACACAGGACAGCAGCTAATTCTACAGCCCACAATACGGCAACTATAAGGATTGCAACGATGATATGCCAGAATCTGCATCATCCTGTCGTGCGCTTGATCTGGGCACAGGTTGTATAAGACGCATTATTTTTTTTACATTAACTGATGCAATTGGTTCATCCGAATCTGATTCTTCTTGTGTGGCTTTGCGACGAACGGCCTTCAAACTTTCCGCTGTTCCACTTGAGTCAGATATGCTTGGGCAAGGTTTTGCTTTCTTAACATTTCCAATATCATCCTCTGGATTTAATTGTCTTCTCTCCGTGCTGAGCAATTTCATTTGAAGCTGATGCATGTCAATTGGCTCCGTTTCATCCCGCTTATCAAGTTTGAGTGCGACATTTCTCTGGTTTGTCTGCCAAGAAAATATTGCATTAGTTAATTTAATTTTAGCAAAATTTTCTGAATTGCCACTTACCAGCAATAACGCGGACAGCAGATAGCAACATCGTTTGGTTGGGTCTTTGTCCTCCATAACATCCGCCAGTGTCGCCTGACCATTTCCCTCCTGGCATTTATTTATAATCTCATCGTTAAGGTCCTGTATGCTAAAGTTTTGACGGTCATGTGCCGCTTCCAATGTGGGCGCCAACCTTCGATGCCAATCTATAATCTGAAAGTAAAAGTAAGTAAGTAAGTGCAATCTTATACTCTTTTAGATCTCATCCATATTACGTTGGGCTTTGATACTTATTCAAGTACGTTTGTAACACTACTTTTCTTTATCAATTTTATAAATATTTATATTTCTAATATAATTCTACTGTTCTGTTCTGCAAGACTTTAGTTTAAAGGACTCATTTCTCACCTTGGCCTCAGTTTCTTCATCTATGGTATTGCAGTTTTCACTGTTGATCAAGTCCATGTCTTCTGACTCGCAATCCGTGTCAGCTGCGTCCAAGTCTACTTGGACAGCCTTTTCAGCTGAATCCAACTCTATATCGCCCTTTTCAGCTGCATCAAAGTCAACTTGGACACCCTTTTCAGCTGTATCTACATCGCCCTTTTCAGCTGCATCCAACTCTACTTCACCCTTTTCATCTGAGTACAACTCTGCATCGCCGTTTTCAGCTGTGTCCAATTCTGCATCGAGCTTTACAGCTGCATTCAATTCTGCATCGAACTTCTCAGTAGAGTCAAAGTTTATTTCGCCTGGGGCAGATGTGTCCAAGTTCAGTTTGCAATTGTCCATGTCTATTGCCATGTCCCGTTTGGCACCATCCAAGTCCAGTTTTTCAACCTCCAAGTCTAGTTTGGCAATATCAATTGCATCCAATTCACTCTCCTGTATCAGTAGTTCAAGTGATATTGTGGTGTCATCTACTGTGTCGGCTGGATCAACACTCGTCTCCATTTCATGAAATGATTCCGTATACAGTGCGGCTGCAGATGCCGGAATTTCATGCAATGACATGTCCTTGCCTAATTTTTTCAAACCTCTAGACAGCGCATAATCATCAATATAATCTGTTTGAGTTCCAGCTTCGATTGTGTCTAGAAGGTCAGACTCCTCTGAACTGGAGTACGCTATTAGTTCCTCATACTCATAGCCCGAGTCATATGTGGCACGTCTAAAGCCCAAAAAGTCTGAAAATAAACGGATTGTATATATTAGAAAATGGTTTTTGCAGCTTCATGCAAGTTTTAACTACATACTTGATTCGGAATCAAACTCCAGTTGATCGTCGGGCAATTCTGGATAAAGATCTATAGAGTCAAACGAGTCAAATGAGTCCAAAGAAGGCGTTGGCGATGGCGCCATGCGTAAAGGTTTAACCACCACGGGCGCCTTGGGCTCAGCTGTTCGCTTGGTTGGCATGCGCTATTTAAGACAGATTTGATAGATTATTCGTACATAAAGTAAAAGCATGAAAGACTTACCGCTGCCTTAAACAACTCAAAGTCATTGGTAAGCTTGAATAGGCAATTCCTGCGCAGTTTTTTTTCTGGCAGCTGAAACAAGTTACGCTCGATTGGATAGCGCACTTCGCGTGGCACAGTCATAATCTCCTCGACCGTGGTGTCATGAATGCCAAACAGGCCCAACAATTCGCCATCGACGCACACGCTTAGGTTATCCTTGTCGGGAACACCGGGCGGTATGTCATGTACCATAGCTTTGGGCGATAGCGATTGCAGCCGTTGCTCGTCTATATTATCTGCAAGAACAACACCCTCGTCATCAAAAGATTGAGCTGCACAACATTTGAATTCACGCAGGAGTCACAGCAAACGCAATACATATGTAAACAAAAAGTAAGAAAATAAAAAAGTAAAACAAGGAATACTTGAGTAAAATATGTTTACAACAAAACAATAAACTAGGCCTGTTTTTATTATTATGGCTATGCGATGAGTGCTTAGTTTACCTGTGTGCAACATATCGCTCACATCATCCATGTCAATGCCCGAATCCATTTGGAGCAGCTGCTGGCTACACTCTGCTCCTGTTGCCTCATCTGGCAAGTCAATTGCTGATGTCTGCTGCAGCCCGTGGCTCATCATCAGGTTCAACTCCTGGCTCGTCTCCAGGCTCAGCTCCTGGTTCAACCGTGTGCTGTCCAAGCAGCTTGAATCGTTCATCTCCAGCGTGCTGCTTAGCGCAGGACCTTCCATTTCGCTGGCATTGAGTGACAATCTATTGAGCGTATCGCCCAGCGCTGAGTCTACTGAGATTTGCGTTTGCAACGCACTATCATTAGTATCCAAATCAGTAAACATATCAGCCTCCATATCACTATCCTCCATATCCTCCTGTTGCTCCGTCAGCCGCATACGTTTCGCCTGTTCATCATCCCGATCATCAGACGGACGTTTTAGTTCTATTCTCTCGCCGTAACGTGCGGCAATCATTTTATTCTCTAATGCTATATAATGGTCCAGATATTCCCTGCTGCTCATGTTCTCATTTAACGTGTCCGATACATCCATATGATTGTTGTGCAAATACTCTTTGATTAAATTTATACGATCAAAGGGTATATCGGGCAGCAGCGTGTTGTATCTGGGTTCTGGATAGTAAGTAAATAGCTTGTAATTCTTTTTCTCATCCTGTTCGTAGGGATTTTTTGGATCAATGAGTGGTGCATGCTTCCAGAGATAGGCGGGCGTATGATCCTGGAACATGTGCTCAATTGTTCGAGTTCTATTTTTACTTTCCTCAACTCCGACACAACTAAATCGCTTCTCCTCTGACATCATTTTGAACTTTTTCGGTTCCATCTTATACGTAAACGGATCGAAATGCCTTTGGGCGAGTTTCTTAACGCGACGCTTGCGCGGCTCCTCCTTTTTGGGCTCATCGGGGCTGCATTTGTGCACAAATAACAATGTATATTTTAATATATGGATGTAGGTAAAAACAAGCTTGTATTCATTTAGAAAACAATATTAGTAATTTTTATGTGAAACAGTTTCTGTGGTGTTATTATTTTATATTTTACTAGCATTTCTCGGCGAGCGATGCCACGCCCGGTAAAAAAAAATAATATTCGCACGAAAATTTAACTTTGCCCATACAACCTGGACTACCAGTTTTCCACCCAGGGGGGGTCAACTTTCCGGAAAATTGGTATGCAGTCATTGGTGGATTTTTACATAGATTTCTGAAAATGAATTTGTAGCTGATCGGGTGAAATCCAGATAAGTTGCATCCAACAGTTTTCTGTCAATTTTCCGAATTTTCAACCGGATTTTTCAAATAACTGAGGCTGAAGCAAATCACCCTAAAATACATACAGATCTTTATAAAATTAAATTGAAGATAATCGCAAAAAAACTCAACTTTCGCTCTGTTTACCACCCACATTCAACCCAGGGGGCGAATTGTCCGAAAAATTGGTAAGCACTTTTTAAAATGCTCAGCCTTTTAGCTCTTATGGTTTGACTGTGTTGACTGCCAATCGTCAGCGCCATCACCAGTAAGGACAAACACGATTATATATACATACATATACACATAGATGTGTGTTAATTACTACTTATATACATATTTTATGGGTTATACTATATATTTTTACTTAAAAACTGTCTATTCTGACAAGTCATTACCATTTTATCTAAAGCATGAGCGCAACATGTGGGGTGGCTAGAGAGGAAAAGGAAGTGAGGCCGGCGAATGTGAAGAGAATGACAGAAACGCCGATAAGCGGCCTCATGGCAAAGAAGCTCAAGCAGACAGCATGGCGTCACGTTTGATTAGAGATAAGAAGGGAAACTAATGCCGTTACTATTTTACTCACCCATTGGAAGATGTCTCCTCCTTTTTAGGATCTGCCATGAGCAGCGCCTCGATTTGATTCTCCACCACCTGGAACAAGAGTTCCACACGATCTCCATAGATTTTACTGCAGTATTGAAGCACATTGCCAGCCGCGGCGATAGTCGAACGACTCGAAACATTTAAACCGGATATTTGGCGCAGAAATTCATCCATATACTATTGTTTAAAATGAAGTATTAAAATTATAAATATTAAATTAATAGAATTTGTAGTTACATAGGTTAGCGATAAGCGCAAATCGGTTGAGAAATCTGTATTCTTCGATACTTCCTCCAGCAGCATTAGCATCGTTCCAAGGCCAGGAGATTCATGATGCGCTAAAATAGCCTTCGCCGCATGGGTGCCTGGACGATTTTGGGCAATCTCTAAGAGATTTTTTTTCACTTCACTCAAATTGAGTCTCGGTCTGTCATAATCTGTAAATCGTATAAATCAAAAATTTGTTTATTGTTAATCTTTTGTTTGCATTGTTTGCTTGTTTTTTTTTCTTTTTCTGCTGTATTTAAATTAAAATAGCGCTGACTTAATCACCATAAAATTTGTCTCCATCTTCGCTGAGCCGCCGGCGATGGTTGTTCATATCAACTGATCAAAAGCAGGCGCAATACGATTTTCGTTCATAACGCACCAACAACAACACGTGTATGCACACACATAGTAAACACACACACACACAAAAAAAAAAGAGAAAAAAAAAAATAGAAGACATGCCTACGACAAATCGTAACTGGCGCCACTTTTTTTAGAACTTACCATCTTCTGTATCGTTATCCATATTATTTAATTATATATTTCGACAATAATTAATGCTAAAACCAAACATTTACAGTTTTGTATATTGTTTTTTTTTTCGGATTTCTGTGCATGCTTTAATGGCATACATACAGACGCACACACACACACACACACGCACAAATGCACATTGGCAAGAGTTATGCCAAGCTTGTCAACAACAAAAAAATTGTTTGCCTGCAGTGAACGGCAAATTGAATAATTAATGCTTATAGAATTTCATTAATATTTTTTAGATGGAGTTTTCGAAAAGGCGCGAACCGTCTTTTATTTCCCAATTAGCTCCATATACACTTATGTACTAGCCACTTTGTTTTGCTCTCTCCATTTTAGACGCAAATCTTTTCTCACAGGGCTGAAATGGTATGTATCTGGAACTAGTTAAATAATGGGTAGGTCAGACAGCGATAGTATTTTTGTGTCTGCTGCGGTCACACTTAATTGTAATTTCATATTTATCAATACTTAATAAATGAAAATTTAAAGCTAAATGAAAAACTAGATAAAGGATTACAGTCGATGAAATTGCGTACAATTTAATTTTTTCTATTAAATATGGTAAAAATGTTGACAGATTGTTAATTAAATTAACAGCCGCGTAGTTTAAATTTGCACTTGAGTGCAAGAAAATAATCGTTCAAATAATGCCTGTCGATAGCTGCGCGTCGATTACCCAGTGCCAGTGCAGTCCTGGAAATCATCATAATCAACCCTGCGTGAGTGTAGACATTTGTCTCACAACTCTCCACTTTCTTTTCGGTAACAATAACTTAACGCTCAACATGGGTCGCATGCACGCTCCTGGGTAAAATGCTGTTTACATTGCTAAATGAGCACGAATTCGTGTAAAATGTGTCTGCCTAATATGCCAAAGTGATTATAATAATAGTTGTATATACCACACGCGAACATTGTGCTAAAAATGGTCCATGAAGGCAAGCACATGTTGCCAACGAAATCACTTTTTTTTTGTCGTTTTTTAGCAACTTTTAAGAAATTTGATTTGCTTGCAGCAAGGGTATTTCCCAGTCGGCTCTGCCCTACAGACGCTCAGTGCCATCGTGGCTGAAACTCAACGCAGAGGAAGTAAAGAAACAGATCAAGAATCTTGGCAAGAAGGGCTTGACCCCCTCCAAAATTGGTATTATTGTTTGTGTTTATTGCTTTTAAGGTTATGTCTTATCTTGGGCTATCATTCAACTATTTCCAGGCATCATTCTGCGTGATTCTCATGGCGTGGCCCAAGTTCGTTTTGTTAACGGCAACAAAATCCTGCGCATCATGAAAGCCGTGGGCTTAAAGCCCGACATTCCCGAGGATCTCTACCATATGATCAAGAAGGCCGTTGCCATTCGTAAGCATTTGGAGCGCAATCGCAAGGATAAGGACGGCAAGTTCCGTTTGATTCTGGTCGAGTCCCGAATTCACCGTTTGGCTCGCTACTACAAAACAAGGAGCGTACTGGCACCGAATTGGAAATACGAATCCAGCACAGCTTCTGCTTTAGTTGCTTAAATTTTGTGAGCTGCATTTTTTTTTTACAAAAACTAAATAAACAAATCAATAATTTAGTAAACGTTTAAAGCGGATTTAATTGTGTTTTCGATTTATCTTCTGTAACTTTTGATTTTGTTGTGCCACTGATTTGCTTTAATATCCGGGTTTATTTTTTTTAAATGTTAGTTATATCGAATAAACTTTTTAAATAGTTTCTATCATGTTCAAAAACATCTTCCTTTCTGCAGATGTTATTTAATTTTTTACTATTCCATATATGTGCGATATAGATTACATCTAATCTAGAATCTAGTCAACTAAAAATCGGAGGTAAAGCAAAATTATCAAGTTGGGTAAAACTAGTTCTGTTTCTGTAGAAAAAGTTGCCAGATGGGTCTATTTTCAAAAAGATACGACGGAATAATAACAAAACTTGTAATTGATTAGTTTCAGATATTTGAAAATACTAAAAAGGTTTTCATTTTCAATAGGGAATTTAGAATCTGCGAAACAGACTGATTGCCGACTGTACTGAGTCATATTAATGAATACACATATTTATATAAATAATATAAAATCTGATCATGCTTTCGAAAAACAGCCAAGACTCTACTAAAGTAAGTATTAATAAGATAGCAAGTTAAACATGATAACTATTATGACTATCTGCTGACACTCAAAACCTCGGGTTCGATTCCCAGTCAAAAAAATCACTGTCTTAAAGCCAAACCAGTGATTTATATTGTCCAGGGGACACATACCACCATTCATTATATACATGAATATGTATAAATCAATAAAAAATATTTTCTTGTATATACACCAAAACGGATAAGGGCCTGAATATACATATATGATTTTAAAAATAAAATGCTAGAGAGAATCGGCTAATACATACAAAAAGCCAAGTCGGTTAGAATTTTTAAATAAATACGTTTCTGTTTATTTTATTTAAGATGACAGAACTACACACTTTCATACAATCATATACACAAAACACATTAACTTCGTTGTGCGGGCTTATTAAACGATCGAATCGCTTGAAATAGCTGCTGTCTGTAGGCTCAGGCAGTTTACCCGGCAGCTGCATGCTTTTGTGCCGACGACTGAGCTCCCGATGCAACCGCTTAATCTCATGA
This sequence comes from Hirtodrosophila cameraria, assembly GCA_949708635.1. NCBI lineage: Eukaryota > Metazoa > Arthropoda > Insecta > Diptera > Drosophilidae > Hirtodrosophila > Hirtodrosophila cameraria. Next base: position 54,390,914 of record OX453089.1, read on the forward strand.
AACCGTTTCCACACAACCAAACAGGTTAATGCCTGCGGCACCGAGCGGGGATCCGTTACTGTAAAGCTGTGTATCCAGCCACCCAGATTCAGGGTCATCGTGATTTTATTGGCTTTTCAGTGGGAAAAGCAATTTGATTTAGCGAAAGCTGTTTGTTTGTTCGTGTAGTTATTTTTATTCTCAGCTGTTGTTTGCAATTTGTATTAAGGTCGAAACGTGTAACAGTTCCAACCCACTTACCTCTACCAGTTTCACTCTTTTTTCGCGTTAGCAAGCTGTTTTTTCTAAGTTTTCCTTACATTTTTTTCCCAAATTTTCTTTTTTTTTTCAGCTGCGCCAAAAAACAGCTGTTTGTTTTTCAGCTATTTTCGTAGCTAGTTCTGGCTATTTAAAAAAAGCCAGATCTCAACAGAAATTTAATTGTTTTTAAAAAATTGCGGGCTTTTAACACAGAAATGTTAAGCTTCTGTTAGAAAAATGTTAAGAACAACAACAAAATCGCGGCAGAAAATTCCAGGAAAAAATGCCGTTGTTCGTTTTCAATTTTGCAATTTTTTCGAACATCTGTTTTTTTTGATGCAGTTCGATTCGAAATAGCATAAATGGCATGTGAGTAAAAAAAAGTTGTTCTAGAGGGCCACTAGTTTAGTGGCAAATAAGCAAAAACCGTAGTTACCGAAGGACATGCGTTCCCAAACAGTAAAATTAAAGCGTAAAAGAGGGTGATTTCAAGTCTTTGGACAAAAATCAAAATTAGATAATGAAATTTTCTATTCATACATTATTCATTTTATTCCAAGATCCACCCCCAAAACCATAAAATTCCGCAAAATAGATCAAAAATGGCAAAATCGTCAAAAACTGTTAACTAGGAATTACTAGCTAGATTAACTAGCTGATTAAAAAACTAGCTATTTTCTGTCTAAAACGATGCGACATGAGCACTGTAAGTGTTGTTAAACTTAGTGTGACCAGTCTTTTCGATTTTAGGTGTAATTTAATGCGTAACTTTCAATTTGCTTACGCTTGTAGCAGCTAATGAAATCAAGTTTATTTCTGCTGCCCGTAAGAATTTTGGATGAAAATGGAGCTGGAAGATGTGGCAGCAATACATGTGGAGGCAGTTGAAGTTTTAATAAATCATATACTGTACATACGAGAAGTTTACCCTGCACAAATATTCAAAAAACGACGCGTCTACAACACACCTGTGTTTATAGCGGCTTTTCCTGCATTGAACAGTTATCTGGCTAATGTGCTGCGTACAGTGCAGGAATTGATGGAAAACCGATCGCAACAATTGAAGCTGGAAGCCATCATCTATGGCAATGAGGATGAGCACAAGGAAAGCTACATGTTTGAGATGCAAGCGGTGCAAATGGAGCACCAGAAACAGGATCAATATTTGTTAGAATACGAACAACAACTTAGCGCTTCCTTGTACAAGCTGGCTGAGCGCGTTAAACACTTACCAAAACTGGCCAAGAACATTAAATTCAAGGTGCGCATTCATACAACACAGGCGATCTTTACACAACATAGCCACAATGCGCAATACCAAGAGTTTCCCTGGCTGCAGGCAACAACTGTTGTAGGCAATGGACAGCAGCAATTATCCTTGTTGCCATTGGCAACAGTTGATAAGTTGGGATTGAAAATGCAGGCATACATAAGTACATAAGTATTAGTTTTTAAAAATTGTATATTAAGCATTAAAGGTTTACATCAAAGTACTTTTCTAGAGCAATCCTTGTCGCTTCAAGTCCTCAAAAGTCTTGCGATTAACCACATTGCCCAACGAGTCCTCAAACTCCTCCTCCTGATCCGCCACCCAGCGTTCGCTCTGCTTCTGCGACTTGAGCTTCTCCCACAACGTGATGGCATCCTCGATCTGTGTCACATTGGCAAAATGCGCCGTATTGGGTATGCTCAAGCAACGCATTCCATGCGCATGTCGCCATTCGGCAAAGTGACGCTGAAATGCCTTGGGTCCTTTGTATGTGAAGTTGCCACAAATCTCGCAATTGTAGCTAATGTTTAGGCCATGCAGCTTGTAGAGCCAGTACGGTATGGGTTTGCCATCCCAACCAAGTGGCAAGTTCTTGGGATTGAATGGCACATCGTCTGCATCCGGATCATCGTCATTATCCGATTCGCTGGCATCAATATCGCTGTCATCTCGCTCGCCACCAGTGCGTGCCTGTTTGCGTTGTACGTTCTCCTTGGTCGCTGCACGCTGTTCCGACAGCAGTTCCGCGTATTTATAGAGCAGCGCCTCCAGCTGGGCAATATCCTTGTTGCGTTCGTTCTCACGCGTCTGTGCATTGGCGGTTTTAGCCGTTGGTTTCTTGGCCATTAGCGCCGGGTCCAACGTACTCTTGCCTTTTGTGGTGAACAAACGTTGCGCCCGCTCCTCTAAAGTGCCACCGCATTTCAGACCCAAAGCAACTAGGCCAGATTTCAAACGATCAAGGCCCAACGAGGCCAGCTCCTCCCAGCTGGAGAACGCTGATAGATCTAAATGAGCGCCCGTATTTGCGAGCGCTGATTCGGTCTCCTTTAGTGTCCAGCCAGGGAATGTGCCTTGGAGCCATTGACGCTGGAAATCGAGCTCAACTTTTACCAGCTCACCCTCAAGATCCAATATCGGCTGTATGCGTTGTATGAAGCTATGCAAATAATTATTAAGCGTCTCAACATATTTGCGAAATTCCCGATTCTTACGCTCACGTGGTATCTCAAAAACATGATCAAAGGACATTAAATAGGTAATGTAATCCAACTTTTCAACACCACGTAAATTCAAATAGAGTTCGTAGCACTCGTTTAAATCCAGATAACGGCCACCGCCCTCCTCGTCCGTGAATTCCACCAAAGCACTCATATCATCCGGATTATTATAGACCTTAATCATCTCTTCGAATTCCACGGAAAGTGGCACACTAACTTCAGCCGGATGAGATTTATAAAACTGTTTGATTTGCTTCAAGCGCGCATAGAATTCATTGAACTCATTTGGTCCTGACAGCGCCGCTATCTCAGCCTTGCGCTCATTATCCTTATCCTCGTAGAGATCCCGCAGCTGTGTGGTGGCATTATGATGCAGTTCCATAAGATACTTTAGCCGGTGCTCACTGTGAATACGCTCCTTTTCGCCGGCCTTCTTCGTCGCATGCTCATCGACCATCAGTTTGACGAGACGCTCGCGTTCCTCATGGTAACGACGCTGCTGCTCCAGGAGCGTCTCCATATTGCAGTTTATTTATTTTTTCTTAAACGTATTTATTGGCAAGCGAAAAACACAATTTTCACCAGAAGCGTGTGTACATATGTATGTAAATTAGAGTTGTATTGCAATCATCGATAATTGCGATGGACATTTTGAGCACACTATCGATAGAAAATCCAATTGCGGTATTGCGTGATACTTGATTTGATATTTTTTAGATCCTAATTTATACGCTGACTGTCCTGCTTGAAGGACAATAGGCAAATTCTAACTATAATGCATAGCCAACAATATGACTGGGAATCCAATTAATTTTTAGACTCCTAATATTGAATTTGGAACACATACAGTCCTGTAATACTATTATCACTTATAACTGCAGCCCTGCATGCATGTAGTTGGGACAACATAACAGAAGGCACTAAAAACTACAGCACTGGCTCGTCGACCCCTCTTGCCACGTTTCCTCTCATCCACAACCAAACAAAAGCCATGGTTTTAAGCCAACGTGAAAACAGGTCTAAGTGCGAGAGGATTTACGAATCAAATGTACTAAGCTTTTTTGTTTCGAAAGCTAAGTCGACATGCATTTGAATACATTATAATTGTGAAATGTAAAAATGCCTAAGTGAAATAACATAAGTCTTAGCTCACCAATATTTTAGGGAAATTAAACTTCAAACTTGACCGTATTTGCGGCTTCTGCTTATTTTTTATTTTTTTTAAATGAAAAATTATAAAAATATTCAGAAAATTACAAAAGCTGATCAAATAATTATTCGCAAAATCTCTGAAATCATTATAATTTTTACTATCGATTGTATTCTCCAAATAAATCGAATGAATCTAAAGTAGATAATTTCACAGCCCTTATGTACATCGATACTATCGGCAATAGATTGCTGCACTTTTCAGCGCTGTACAGCACTGCGCATCACGAAGTAAAAATCATATGATCGATTAGTGATAGTGAAAATTTCAGACGACGGGCAGAAGGCACTCATACTGCAAGTATATATTATTCCGTTCCGTTTTCTAACGTGTTAAAAACCGATGTCTTGCAGTTTAATTTTCGTATTGTATAACTAAGAAATTCATTATAAAGTTGATAACCATTACAGGCACGGTAGTACTCGAATTCCTTTGGAACAATTGAATTTCCTTTTTGATTTTGTGCAAGTGAGAAAAATCAGTCAAGATGGCTTTAAGCGATGCTGATGTACAAAAACAGGTAAATATAATATAGATAAATTAATTGTGCAATGTTTTAAAGACCCATAGCGCTATAACTCCGAAATGTTTTTCCAAATGAACATAAATATTTCAATGTCACAAGAAAGATGGCGAAGTCATGGGATTCTTTTCGAAGTCATGTGAATTTTTACGAGCAACTTTTTCAATCATCATGCATGCATAGAAATAGATATAGCATGCAATCTACGTTAACATCACATGTAGAGATTCTGTTTATTTCCAAGTTTATTGCCAATAGTTTTATTTTGGCCATTGTGGGTGGAATAAAAGATTGTTAAAATATTACACACTAAAAAAAGGCTAAAGTGCTTATTGGTCATGTGACACGCACTACACTTGGGCAATGTGTTAAAGCGAGACGACTAGCGCAGCAATCAGACTATTGCCGACACTGTCACACGACTGGGTTGTTAATGCAATTGCCGTGCCTTATCAATAAATGGCACTGAATAAATTTTACTGAAAGTAAAAAAAAAAACATAAATTCAAATGCATATTTACTTTTGACAACGTAACGGAAAGTAGCCAGCTGCTGACAAAGTTTCGTACGAAACACATGTTATATACGCTTACCTTATCACGTGATAAGGCGTTAACTGTTGCAAACATGCTCGCAACATAACCGTTAAGTTTGTTTTCAAACTCTATTTTTGTAAAAATATATTACTTAGAAAACTCATTTGTAAATTGCAGATCAAACATATGATGGCATTCATTGAGCAGGAGGCCAATGAAAAAGCCGAGGAGATCGACGCCAAAGCCGAGGAAGAGTTCAACATTGAGAAGGGACGTCTCGTTCAGCAGCAGCGTCTCAAGATTATGGAGTACTACGAAAAGAAGGAGAAGCAGGTTGAGCTGCAGAAGAAAATTCAATCCTCAAACATGCTCAATCAGGCTCGCTTGAAGGTTTGTATAATACAGTTATATCTAATCGTTAAAAAAAAATTTTTGAACGAAAAACCCCCAAACCTATAAAATCCGATTAGTTTCTGATTGCCTTATATTTGACTTATTAATTTTGTTTTTTTTTACTCATTATTTGCGTTTGATATATATGTTTAATTTTCAAATATACAAAGAAACAAAATGCACGAAAGAGAATTGAGCTCAGGCCAACAAAAGAAACACATCTAACAAATTAAGTAAACAGAGTAACTTACAATGTACTGATTGAACTTGGATCTGAATAACAAAGCTTAGCTATACTGTGTGTTAGAATTATATTGCGAGATTCAAAGCAAAATAATTCTATTTCGATATGTTCGTTTGAAAGTGAATTCTTTTGGAAATCAAGCAAATCAAAAAAAAAAAAACAAAACAAAACTTGTTAGACCAAACATTTGCGTTGAATTAAACTTTTCTTCAGAAATATGAATTCTATTACTAATTTGTGCCTGCTCGCCTACATTTAGGTACTCAAAGTACGCGAGGATCATGTGAGCAGTGTTCTTGATGATGCACGCAAACGTCTCGGCGAAGTCACCAAGAACGAGTCCGACTACAAAACGGTTTTGAACAAACTTATTGTGCAAGGCCTGTATCAGGTGATGGAACCAAAAGTAACACTACGCTGCCGCCAAGCCGATGTGCCGCTGGTACGGGATGTCCTTCCAGTATCGATTGAGCAGTATAAATCGCAAATGAGCCAGGATGTTGAGCTGTTCATCGACGAGAAAGAGTATCTGGCAGCAGATTCCTGCGGAGGTGTTGAGTTGTTGGCTTTGAATGGACGTATCAAGGTATGTATTGTCTTTAACTTCAATAATATTGTACCTTTTAATAATTCTTTAACTTTATTTATAGGTGCCAAATACCCTGGAGTCCAGATTAGAATTGATTTCACAGCAACTTGTGCCAGAAATACGTAACGCCCTGTTCGGTCGCAACGTAAATCGCAAATTCACCGATTAAATTTTTCTTTAAGTGCAACAAAACAAATCCAACAGAAAAAGTTCAAGCTTACAACAACAACATCAACACAAACACAAAAACACTAAATAATGAAAGAAAGAAAACTCATACTCTTGAACTCATTTAACAAAATTGTGTCTATTAATTATAATTATTATTGCCGTTGTCTTTTTATATAGTGAAAACTGAGAGAAACTTTTGGTCAGATATGTAGGCTACAAAATTTATGAGTTCTAAGTAGTTACATATTTGCCAATACTTACAATATATACAAACATACTTATATATTTTCTAGAATATTTCAACAGATAAATCAAGTTCTTAAGTGCATTCAAAATCCGTTTAAAGAGTTTGTTAAAGTTTGTTTTTATGAACTAACCGGCGTAAACAATATAAGCTAATCATAATAACATTCCTCAAAACTTTTGCGATCCGTTTTAGTTACAAAACATACATTTTTGATCGACAAATGCGAATGCGTCGGTTGCTTTTGTATAATTCTACCTTTTTTTTTGTTTTTTGCCTTTGTCTGTAATTTTTGTTGTACATTTTTATTTGATTATTACTTGTTTATTTTTGTTATCCTTTTTCTTTAGACTTGTTATTCAAATATAAATATTATATAGAATGTGCAGTGCAGCGGTGTCTTCTAAAAACCATGTGCCACTTGCATGTTGCACACGCGCACCACTCAGCATTGTTGTCCTCGATCCACCGAAATACTAAATTGTTCGAATTTCGCTGGATCGAAGGCAATGTGTGTCTGTCCAACTTGCAACTGGCACATTTAAATATATAGGCCATAAATAAAAACATCAATGTCTGTTGTTGATCGAGCCAAAATACACAGTTACAAAATATGCACGCTCAATTATTGAAGTATTGCCAAGTGGCCAAGTAGCTAAATTTGTTAAAAACATATTATAAAAGCCCCTATAATGTTTTACCTGCTTCCAATTCCAAATCATATAAAACATATATAAATACATACTTAAAATAAAAAACAAAACAAAAAAATAGGAAATTAGATGTTCCAATTTATATACTTATATGGCTGCCCGCTGCACTTGTGCATTTAATAAAACGCACGTTCATATCTGGATATAAACAAACATAATAATTGTAATTTAAATGTTTGCGTGTTCATGAGAAAAATATATTATAATAACTACAAATTTAGCATACAACAAAATACAATAAAAACCAATAGCATATGCATTATTATATAACATCGAGTAAAATGTAAAATGAAATACAAAATGCAACAAAATTACTTTTAAACTTAAACAAAATTTATGTTGAATAAAAACAGTATTTCCAAAAACAATCACAATTCGACTGTTTCAATATAAATAAATGATTTGCTTAACATTTACAGCGAGGATCACCATCAACAATAAGGATATATCAGTGTAAGAAATCGAGAAATTCTTTTTTTCTTTTCACTTTTATAAGAACATGTTTACTTATTTCAAGGATATCTCTTCATGTATTACAAATAAGTACTTCAATTCAAACATGGCATTTCAGGCCTCTATAGAGCCATAGATCTGTAATGTACAAGGCTAAATCCTAGCTCTTCAAAATCTATGAGTTTGATGCGTTCATACACATAGATTTCAGATATGGCTAGCTCCACTCGGTTAATGCTGATCAATATAGTCTATAGGATCGAAGACGCCACTTTCTTTTCACCTTACTTTATGATTAGAGGGTTCAAAAAGTTAGCTAACACAAAAAATAAGACAGGCTTATGGACATAATTATATCGACCAAGTTTGTGCTCCTGTTCAAAAAGTGGCCTGCTTCCATTTCCGATACCCGCAAACATTAGGAATTATTAGCTGTTCTTAATTCCAAGTATCGATAGAAAATTCAAATGAAAAAGTCTTGCTTTTGAGACAGTTAAGTGAGAAGTATTTGAAATTAATTTTAAAACGGTAGAAACCAAGGCTGCAAACCGTTTCCGAACCGGGTTCTTAGGATCCTCTGAACAGGACCATGAACCGAACTTTACCAATTTTTGTGCTTCTTACCCTGAACACTTTTCAAACCAAAAGGGTCCGGTTTTTCACACTGAATTTTAACTCCCTGCTCCTATTAAAATTGGGAAAATGGGAGTTATTAAGTACTGAAATGTGTGTAACAGGCAGAAGGAGGCATTTCCGACTATATAAACTATATATGTATATTCTTGATGAGAATCAACAGCCGAGTCGATATAGCCATGTCCGTCTATGTGTTCGTATGAACACACAGATATCGGAGAATATAAAAGCTAGAGACACCAAACTTGGCATGTAGGCTCCTGTATACCATACGCAGATCAAGTTTATTTCAAATTTCGGATGCAAGTTGGGAGCAGGGAGTCTCGTAGTCGGACACACTCGACTAGAGCATTCTTACTTGTTTTTCAAGTTTTTGTGAATTTTTTGCTGTGGAAAGCGGAAAATTAAATGAACTTAAAATTGTACGTCAAATGTTTTAAGGCCTGATTGCAATGAAGAAAAGATTATGAAATGTTTTATTTGTAGCGACAATTGTTACGACAAAATTCAAACACAAAAGTAATTGACATAAAAGATTCATTGAATAAACATCCATGAAAGTGGCACGACCAAAAATTAATATTTTAGAGTACTCATAAAGGGAAAGTACTGAACGCTACAAATAAAGTGCGTTTCATTTAAAAAAATTTAGTTTGTCATATTTATATAAAATAATAAAAATTAGTCCATACCTATTTATTTAAATTTATATTCATTTTTTTTAAATTTCAAGGTTCGAACTAAAATCTCCGGTTCGGGGGTTCCAAAAACCGCTCTAACATTAAGTTTTCCATACGGTTCGAACCCCAGAACCAAACCTATTCGAAAAACAAGTAAGAACGTTGCAGTCGGGCTCACCCAACTGCGATATACTCTGTTTTCTGTTCGTATATTAAATTAAATTCTTTTAAAGACTACTTATATATATATGCTACAAACTATAAAATTCTTTCTACTAAGTGCAGAACGCTGCAAACTCCCAAAGCAGAGCGAGACGCGTACTTGTCAAGATGATCGCTCGTTTACTCGGGCGGGGGTGGGCGTGGCAAAATTTTTTTTCTCCAATCTATCGAAGAGTTTAAATGGAGTCATACTGCAAAATTTGGGGTTTCTAGCTATAAGGGTGTAGGAGATACAAGTTTAGCTCATTTGCGGGGGCGGTAGTGGGCGTGGCATATTTTTTTTTGGCAGGTCGGTCAAGGATGTGGTTAGTAGTCTGTATGTCAAATTTGGTTATTCTAGCTGTAAAACTGTGGAAGATATAGGTTTTTGCGGTTTGTTGGGGAAGGGGTGGGGGTGGGGGGGGAGATCTTGACACTTTGTCTTACTATGATATATACCAACACATATACCAAGTTTGGTTGCTCTAGCTTCAAAACTGTGGAAAAAACCTGCGTTCATACAGACGGACAGACAGACGGACGGACGGACATTCCACAAGCCCAATATACTCTTTTTTTCCATTTTGGAAAACAGAGTATAATTAGTTTTTATTCGAAAACAGTAATACAAAAACGATTCGGAATGCAAAGTTATCGGAAATAAGGCTCAAAAATGGCTCTTTCAATAAGTCAGCAACGAAGTACTTGTTGCATCCCTCTGAAGTAAAATGTGCGAGGTTCCTATTTATTTTTTTGTTTAAAACTATTTTGGCAAAGACAAATAGTACGGCCAAATCAATTCGCATTACACAATTCCAGATCAAAATATAATCTGGCGTGTCCTCATTTCCAAGCTCACACATTTCGTATGTGAATTGAAAAGTAAATGGCAAAATTCGTGTGGAAAAACAGCTGACTTCAATCTTAATAATGTTTTATAATTCAAATAAGTTCGATTGCAATTTATTTAATTTAATAATCCGATTTCGTGGTTTCTAAAATGGGAGCATGCCTGAATAATCAGATATTCTGATATTGAATATGATTTCTATACTTATAAAAATCTTTCAAAATTTTTAGTATGCTTTTTACAGGTTGACTGAATTCAATTAAATTCCGCGCACCCTAATCATTATCATGGAGCTTTGATCGGTCGAAAATTGTATTTTTATATATTATCTTCAATGCAAGTTCTTTCTTTCTATCTAATTTCTTTCTAATAAATGTTTAATTCTGTGAAATATAATAAATTATTCTAGCATATAGAACAAATTTTTAATTTCATTACGCTGAAATATAATTATTTCAAGTTTCAATCAACGACGCATTGCGCATTGCGACGTCTTAAATAAAAAAACTGATTACTTGTTTTACATTTGTTTAATTTAATTGTATATTTTAATGTATGTATATTTTGTTTTGCATGCAATTGCCCTTTTTTATAATCATTTTGCCCCCATTCCATTTGAGATGTGTAGTTTTTCCCAGTCAAGTGTTTTTATGTTTTTCATCTATTTAAAGATGGTCCGCTGATTTCGTTATTGTTAACTATTCAAGTATTATAAAAATTGAGTGTCGATGTCTAACTGCAAAAATGGCATATACTATTTATCCTAAGGTCCTGACAAGTTTTACTCAATATCATTTCTTACTGATTTACAATTAATTAAGAAAATTACATTGAATGTGATTTTTGTTGTTTGTTTCTTTCAGACGCAACTGAAGTAACAAAGAGACTTATTATGTAGATCATCTGCTGCACAGATCATAGCAATGCATTGTATTGTATTATATTGTTGTAAGAAATTTATCCAGTGTTTTGGTGGAATTCACTTAAGTATTGCTCAAAATGAGAAGGATATTTTTAACGTTTTTAAGTGCACATTTTAAATGATAATATTAGCAGTATATAGTAAACAATAATTAACTGTGTACAATAAATTTCGAATTTTGCGGCTTGGCTCTCTCTCTCTCTCTATAAGTTGCAGAGTGCATGATGGGTCTTGTTTACATCTAGGAAATATTTCCAAATGGGAGTGTAGTTCGGTTGGCTGTTCTTAATGCGATATATAATGATGGATGGTGGTGTTGTTGGTGGCGGCGGCTGCAGCTTTCATTTCCTTTTTTTAAGCTTCTTATTCGCCCAATTTTTGCTCATCCTCCGATTCAGATTCTAAAAGACAAAATTAACACATGTTACTAATTAAAAATTGTTGAATTTATAAAATATTGCAGGTGCGGCAATTGCATTAAAATTACAATTTGTTTGTCTGAACAATTATTGGCCAAATGTAACTATGTTTAGTTATATGGACACCCAATCATTCTTTTGCTCTGGCATACCTAATTAAAGTTTTGTACCCATTTGGAGCACAACTTTTAAAATAGTTTAATAGTATGCACAATAAGTTATCTGATAACTGCTGAACTAGGTGGTGTTAATTGAACATAGCTAACATTGGTACAAGCGATCAAGTGTTTTATTTTTATCAGCCCTGTCCAGGTTTCCACTCGTACATAAACAACCCAATACAACACAAATTTCTAAACTCATTAATGCTTGTCCAAACAATTATTGGCCAAATATAACTATGTTTAGTTATTTGGACACCCAATCATTAATTTGCTTTGGCATACTTTTATAGAAGATTGGTAGTCATTACAGGAGTACACCTTTTAGAATAGTTTAAGAGTATGCCAAATATGTCCATGGTGATATTGTGAATGTTGTTGAAGCATGGCTGTCGTTTGTGAGTGCTCAGCCAAATATATTATTTTTGTCGCAACAAAAGAAATCTTTAAAAATCGAGTTTTGCGAAGAATTAAAGACAAGTAAAATGTGGCGTTTTATTTTGCATTATTTTGACACCGATTAGATTACAAGGTATCAGTTAACCGGTTCTAATAATATGCAACGGAGGATTACCTATATTCAAATATCATTGTAAATTACAAAACATAATTAAGTTTAATTATCCGAACAATTATTGGCCAAATGTAACTATATTTAGTTATATGGACACCCAATCGTTCTTTTGCTCTAGCATGTTTTACAAAAGAACTTTAAAGATTTTGATTTACTTAAAAGCTTGATAAATAAAAACGTGCAACATTAAATAAAACATGAAATTGTTCAGGTTTTCATTGGCCTGCGAAATTCATTGATTTCGAAACAACGAGGCAAGCAAAAAATTAAATTGCTCTTGCAATTAGGTACAATAGATAATGCCACAATTTCAAGGCAAAACACTTCTCAAAAATTGCCAATAAAAATACTATATGAAAATCTTAACTTAATCGCAAATATGTCCAGGATTTCATTGGCCTACGAAATTCATTAATATCGAAATAACGAGGCAAGCAAAAAACCCAATTGCTCTTGCAATTAGGTACAATAGATAATGCCAAAAGTTCAAGACAAAACAGCTTTCAAAAATTGCCGGTGTGAACAAATAAATAAATATATTATTTAAATATAATGTGGGAATGTTCAGGTTTTCATTGGCCTGCGTAGTTCATTGATTTCGGAACAACGAGGCAAGCAAAAAACCCAATTGCTCTTGCAATTAGGTACAATAGATAATGCCACAAGTTCAAGGCAAAACACTTCTCAAAAATTGCCAACATATTCATTAATTTGAAAATAAAAAAACTCAATAAATACTAACCTTCTTCAGCGGATTTGAGCCATTCGACGAATTTGTTCATTTGCTCAAGGAAATGCATTTTGCCCTTGTTGGAGTGACCGTCCTTGTACCAGCGCAAGATGATCTCCTCGGACAATACCTCAGTTTTGTAAAATAGCAAGATGATTTTTTGGAACGCTTTCATGAAGTTCATATTTTCATAGCAGAACTCCTGCACTTTCAATATTAATGCCAATTCTGAGCGATCCGTTGAGGCAAAGGCCTGCAATAAAGTGCAATACGCCTTCAGATGACGCACCGCTTGATCGGTGACAAGTTCCTCCTTCTTATTCCACTCTCCCAAAGACATGATTGTTGACCAAATCTTAAATTTTTAACAACAAATTAAATTTACGATAAGTTAAATGATATCGAGGATGCACTTACAATAACAATTATCTCATGATCAGGAATGTTGGTACGTTGTGCAAACTCTTTGATGTCTGCAGTTATTTCATTATGTGCCTTCTCGTCGTTAATATCATCGATGAGAGTCTGTTGCAGTTCACGCTTGGCCTCTTGGCTGGCCTGCGCCTTATGCAACTTAATGATCTCATTAAGTTCTTTGTCAAGAAAAACTTGTTTAAAATATTCATCAGTACGTTTGTTTGGTGGGAAAAAGTCCATAAGTCTGTAAAAAAAAATTCAATTCCAAAACTCGTTATAGCCAAACAGCAGAATAATTGTTAAAAAAGATTGTACGAAATAAAATGGGCACCCAAATAAAGCCGAGGTTCATTTGCGAAATGCATCAATTTCATGAATATAATTACTCTAGGAATATCAATTAAAGATGCACAACATAAAATTGTTGCATCTTCCTGAGAATATTCCATATATTGACTACGAAATGAGTTCTTAAATTCGATACTTTTTGTGGAGCTACGATTATCGATCATCGATATTTTTTTAATAAAACCGCACAAAGAATTCATTTAATAATTTTTGGGTATCTGTTTACTAAAATAAATTTTTAAAATTTTCCAAAATCAATATAAAATTAATCGTTTGCATGAGCATTTATTTAAAAAAAAAAAAAAAATTATTTTAAACAACAAAATTAACCGATTATTTCATAATCATTTACAATCCCAGTATTAATGTAAGAATTGTACGAAATAAAATGGGCACCCAAATAAAGTCAAAGTTCATTTGCGAAATGCATCAAATTCCATTAAAATAATTACTCTAGGAATATCAATTAAAGATGCACAACACAACAATTTTTACATCTTCCTGAGAACATTCCAGTTACATGTATATAAAATTGTGTGATAATGACGCGACTTACTTGCTTTCCAGTCCACCCTTTTTCAGCGCCTGAATCAGATATGCAATGCCCTTCTCTTGCTTGAACGTCAAAAACAGCTCCAATAAAAACTCGAGTGCAATGCCATCCTTAATCAGATGCTCATTATTAAGTACCAGCAAAACATTTGGCGGTACAGAGCCGTTAACTGCAAATTATAATATAAAATTATCCAAATGTGTACAAAAATATAAAAATAGATGCATTACAATGCAATAAAACTAGTTCGGAACCATCAGTTTAAAAATTGATTGCGATTTTCAGAAGAAGTTATATTCTTGTCCTTGGGCTCGTGGCTTCTGCACATGGTTTATTTTGCATGCAGAAGTCAGTATACCAAGAGTAAATTTAATGTTTGCCATGCTGTTTAAACGAGTATACTATTATTTTTTCAATACTCAAGTAATGTAACAGATGACAATTGGTAACTATATGTAAAGATATTTGTGCAATATGTTAAATTAAAGTGCTTACCTAACCAGAGCGCAGTCATTCGCGCAAGTTTAATGCGTTCACTTGGCGTAAAGCCCTTTACGAATAACAAGACTTTACCCATCTCCTCTTCGAACATTTTCTCAAGGTACTTGTACCGTCTAATGAGTTTAACAAACACCTGGAAATAAATTTAATTTAATTAGATAATTGCCTAATTAGACAAGGCACATGTAAATTTGTGTAATTTATATATTTGTCGCAACAAAAGAAATCTTTAAAAATCGAGTTTTGCGAAGAATTAAAGACAAGTAAAATGTGGCGTTTAATTTTGCATTATTTTGACACCGATTAGATTACAAGGTATCAAATAACCGGTTCTAATAATATGCAACAGAGGATTACATTATGTGATCTGGCTTTAGATTATTGTATTTACTAAACATAACAATGACAAGTAAAATGTCGTGTTTCATTTTGAATATACTACACCGATTATCTGCTGAAGCCAATAACCGGTTTTGATTAATATGCAACAAGTTGTATTAAATCGCTCTAAATAAGTTCGATAGACAGGTCGGCGATTCATTGTTCAACTAGTTTCATTTTTTAACCTTGGTTTTTAACAATTTTTTTAAACCCATTATTATTACTCGATGTGGATGTCTTGGCTCAAGTTATGTATACTTATAATAAATATATCGAACAAGAATTATATTTAAACAAACAAAACGGGCAATAATCGAATAACGATTCCCTTGTTCGCAAGAAAAAGGGGTGCAAAACACAAAAATTTGTAAACTATTTTTTAGAGATAATGTAATTAATTACAAACCTGCTCATGGTTGCGCATTGACTCCATGTCCTCGGGTGCATCGAAGATGCAGAAATTTGTTCGCGGCTTTTCGCCATCCTGAGATATTGAACCACCAGGAACTACAAATTTGATTAAATATTAACTTAGTTTTAGTGATGAATAATATTAGAATAAAATGCTTACTTACCTAATAGACCACCCGCAATCAGTATATCAAATAGCACTTCACCGTAACGACGATAATCGAGCTTGTTGCCAGCGCTGTCTAAATATTTAGAGATTTGTTCCAGGTCGCCCTCAGTTTTTTCGAGACCAGCAATGACCGCATCACGGAATCCCGTTGGGTCATATTTTTCTCTTTCATCTAATTAAAGAAATTCAAAACTTAAAGTTGCAACTCTTTCTGCTCCAAGGCTTCTTTAAGATTACCTCTCTTTCTGGTCTTGATGCGTTGACCCGATAGCACTGGTCTTTCTATTTTTTGACTCATACAATAAATTGCTACAGATATGGAGTAGAGTAAGAAACAATTTTTAAAAAATGTTTTTTTTTTAATTACTTTGTTAAATGTATATATATTTTTACACTTAACATGTATGACGTGAAATACAAGGTTACTAGATTCACCGTTTACACGTTGAATTAAATCGAGTGGCAATGCTATCTAACCTAAAAAAAAAAAAGATTGCTTGGTTGCTTGATCGGCGTATGTGCTTGTATGTGTGCCGTCACACACACACACGTTCACACACACACTCTCATAATCTTTTACAGTTTGATAATGTAGAAGAGCGAATGAAAGGCAAATTGCGATAACTCGTCTTTTAGAAGAACCGAAAAAGGAAACGGGCAAAGAAACATCAGAATAAAGTGAAATTTTGACTTTGTTACTGGCAGCAGCACAGTTGAAAACGAGGTCAATGTACATACGTACATATATATATCATATTTTTGTGCACAAAGGCTTTGTTTGTCAAACAAAAAACAGAAATTTTTAACTTACACTTTCACTTAACGGATATTAGTTTGGCTAAAAGATTTTGCTTCCGCGTGCACGCCTTGTGTTAAGTAGTGTATGAATTGTAATGGAAGGTGAGCGCGTGTGTTTAGGTTATATTGTATGTATGTTTGTATGTGCGTTTCGTTTTTATAGTTCGCGCACAATAAAATACTTGAAATTGTTAGCCTCGTAGCACACACCGCAGTACTATTATGATTTTCTATCAAAATGTTTGCCGTCTAATTTTCTTTAAATAAATTTACTGTTAAAATTGACACGCACGCACACACATACACTCAACAGTTGATAGGGAGAGAGAGAAACGACCGCAGCTTTTTCGCCTGAATGTGTTTTCTGTTTGAATATGAACTGAAACAATTTTGTAATCCTTTTTTTTTTTTTTTAATACAGTGTATGTCAAAAATTCTATTTTTAATAAAACAAAAAAAATATATCACAATCGCATACTGTGTACATACGTGTGTATTCTTTGCTATTAAGTGTTTTCGACGTCCGAGCGCTTCTCCCTTGTTCTGCGCACACCACTTTGTTATACGAAATTCAGAAAGCAAATGACACACAAATTCCGAACTCTTCGAATGCCGATGACGATAACGACACGACGACGACATGTGGTCGGCGCCATTTTGAAGCAATACATTGACATTCAAACAGCATACACACACATGCGTTCGTCCATGTGTTTTTCTTTTGTCTGTGCGCACATAATTTTCGAGGTTGTACGTCTGGCTTTTGCAAAATGCCATAAAAACAGGTCTTTCCTGAACATTCTCGTTAAAAATACAGTTGAAATTGACGAAATTATTTTCACATTATGTATGTAACACGCTTTTACCGCCATTATAGAGTTCTGAACTCAGTTTTCAAGGGGTTCTTTACGTAGGTACAGTCGCTCTGGTACATTTCGTACAAATGATAATACAATTGATTATTTTATTGATTATGAATCACTATATGCAAGTATATGCGCACCATTTCAACAAATATATACACACACACACACACACATATGCATTAATAGCCTTTCTTTTAATAAAAAAAAAATATATGTACAGCATAGATACATATGCATGTGTGTATAGCAAGTACACACACCTACACAACAAAGAAAAACTTGAGGCCATAAAACGTGTACTTCATTAGACTGTGTATTTAATTAAATCTTATCATTAAACGTATAATTAAATGTTTATAAATGTATTTTACTGCTTTTCAAATATATATTTTGTATGTACTTACGATTAAAACAAAAAAAGCTGTTTTGCTGAAGAAATAAGCTGTTTGTCCGTGTACGTGCGAAAAACACTAATGCAGTGCTGCTGGTGATGGTGTTATTAACGATGGTTAGGTGAATATCGATATGTATGAAACTATCGATTAACTTGGATACGCCCGCAACTGATATATGTGCAGCATTTGTTATTTATGATGGATTCGAATATTAAAAATTTTAAGTATTTGCAGTTACGCAAAGTTTTTGCTAGATTAAGAACACTTGAGCCATATTGCAAGTGTGGTGGGGTGGAGAACAAGTTGGAGACACAGGACGATGTGCAAAAGGTAAATCCAGTTAAATGTTTTTAGGTGCACAAAAGCAGTAACAAATAACAACTTCCCAATTTAATTCAGCTGTGTTACGCCTTCTTTGACGGTCTTAAAAAGAAATTAAGTCTGGCAGAGATATCATCACTATATTCGGCTGCTATTATGTTACTTTTACTTGGAGAACCTGAAATACTTAAACTGCGTCTGGAACTCTTAAATGAATGTTTCAATTACTCGGATATGCTAAAGCCAACAATGATTGACTATGCCACTCGAGAATTGCTCGATAATTTCAAATTCGCTGCAAGCCTGGCTGAGAATCATGCGGACTACGAATACATGCTTTATTTATTGACAGCCATACCACATATTATTATCGCAAGCGAAACGGGGAAAATGATATCGCTTGGATTGCTGCGCGCTTTTATAGCCGAGTTGGCGAGTCCAAACTCAGTGTTTCCAATTATTATGCATATATATCGAAATGTAAGTCTAGCTCAACTGAATGTTTGCTTTTTACTTTTGTTTATGAAAGATTTCAGAAATCTGGCAAATCATAAAAGCCGTCAACATGGAAACAATACTGGAGCAATGGTCACCCCAAAAGTTATACACCTTCATAAAAAGTTTCGGCTTAATCCTGTCGACTGCTGCAGTTAATCCTAACAATACACCCTTAAAACATGCCGGCTATCGCGGCTTTGAGTTGCCTCAAGCAAAGACTGAAATTGAAATATCGGAATGGTTTAAAACGCTTCGAAACAAGCTGGAAGAGAAACATAGGGCAGGCAAATGTAAGCCCGGCTTAATGGTATGCGCATTTTATGAGTAGCAAAACGAATTATGATTTAGTTTATAATTTTTTCAGTTGGTGCGGTTTATTGACTTTAATATACTGAGCTTTCTAAAAGTGGGAAATGAAACAACTTCAGAGGCTGGTCACGACGCTGCTGCACAATAATCTATATATACAACAAGAACGAAATGTTTTCTTCGGCGTGCCGGAAATACATACCCTTGCAGAAGAAAACTTATTTTTCAACCAATCGTTCTTATAGTAGCTATAAGATTATTATTATTTTTCCGTTCTTCGTAATTGCCAGGTTTCGAAAAACAAAAATTTTTGAAATACCCACCGAAGAATTCGGGAAATTGAAAAAAAGGAAACTTGAAAATGTTTCAATAAAGATAGCTCTTTCCAAAATTTCAAATAATGAAATTTGAAAATGTGTCAAAAGAATAAATCCAAAATAAAATTTTCAAATAAGTAATAAACTATATCGATAATACATGTCTGAAATCGTCGTGTTTGTGGCGGCAGGTCAAAAAGTTGAAATTGACCACGAACATGAGAGTCGCATTGCAGAACGACCTTTCGGCAGCGGAATTCTCTAGACAACTGTTAGCGCTTGGAAATTGACAAATTCCTGTTGATGTTTCGACTGGATTGATGTCATTCCCGGCAAATTTTTGCGGAACCAAAGTGTTTCACAGCATAGCACAAAATTATAAAAATCTTGATTGGATTAGTGAATGGGCAATACTAGCAGCGAAGAATAAGGGTGTTGATGATTTGAATTTCATTATTCAATTCAAATCGCTGGAGAACTGCATTCGTAGAAATCCGTTGATAGCGTGACCGATGAGAATGACGCAACCAACTATCCGTCGGAATTTTTGAACTCCCTTGATGTGCCAGGAACTCCGCCGCATAACTTACAGTTTAAGGTAGGAACGATCGTAATCATGTTGAACAATCTTAATCATCCGAAATTGTGCAATGAAACGCGGTTGTCCGTTAAACAACTGATGAACAATGTGATCCAAGCGACGATTATTAAGGAAAAATACAAAGGAGAAGTACTTATTCAAGCGGATTCAGTTCCCAGTACGATTATCTTTTGCGATGATAATAAATAAATCGCAAGGCCAATCATTGTAAGTTTGTGGTATTAACTTAGAATTTCCATGTTTTTCACACGGACAGCTAACGGTTGTTGGGAACCGTCTTCGTTGTTTGTTTATGCGCCGGAAAAAAAATCAAAAAACATTGTTTATAATATCGCTCTGTACTGATTTTAATTCTATTGAAAAAATGAATTATTAAAAGTATGTAAATAATTAGAAGACGTTTAATGTGGGGCAAGACAAATTTCGCTGGGTCCGTTAGTTAGGAATAAAAACATACATATATTTAAGATTATGCAGTGTATTTCTTATTTTACACATTACAAAAATTCATATACCAATTTATTTATTTGTACTTTTTACCACTTTTACGCAAAGGTGCATCCACAGCAATAGCAGCACTGTTGTAATACTTGGAAGAGATTTTGTTTATAAAATACAATCCCACTAAAGAGAAAATAATACTAAAACAAAGAAATTTTTTGTTAAAAACTTGTATTAATGTAGGGCGTTGTATTCGACTTACCTAGTTGTTGCACAAACGCGATGAACAACGCCGGCTGCTGTCGCTGTTAGCGTTAAGCATAAAATAATCTCCGGAACAAGCTTGGCTTGAAAATTTGGACCAAAAATTAGCATTTCGGCATTTGAAACACAGGTTAGGCTCAATATAAACAACCAGGAAAACAAATAGCCGCCAAACAAAATATTTATTTGGGAGTCGTTGAACCATTGGGCAAAAAAACGTAACGTTGCAAAAATTACCAAGCACAATATGCCAGATATAACTGAGGATATCAATGTGCTCTTGATAGTAATCGATGCTGAAATATAGAATTTGTTGTAGTTTGCATTTTTATGGCAGTATTTATAAGAATTTAATAACTTACACATTTTTAAGCTAGGAATGCAATAGTTGTGTGTATATTAGAGATGTACTATCGATACTTTCATCAATTAATTCTTCGAGTATTCACATATCGACAGGTTTAATTTTGGACTAGCGATGTAGTATCGATATTTTCACCATTTAATTCTTAGTGTACAGGTACACACATATCGATAAATATAATTTTGTATTAGCGAAGTACTATCGATATTATCACCAAATAATTCAAGTTGATACATCGATAAGCATCGATATATAAAGTAATAAACCAAGAAGCATTGTTAAAACTAAATATTACATTTATAACTTTAAGTATTAATGAAAACATGGCTAAGCTTTTAAAAACTGCCACAAGCACGCTGCGAAGTACGTTTTGGCAGACGCGCAGCATTGCAACCAGCACACCCTTGCTAATAAAAGAAAGTAAGTGCAATATTTCATACAAAAATTGTTTCATAACCTTGTTCGATTGTTTTTAATGAAACAAAATTCTATCTTTTGTATTTAAAGTACATGAGAAGGTGGAAAATAATGCGCTGATTTACGAGGGAGTAAACGTGGTGTCGCCACGTTTAGACAAAATGCTGAAACCGGCCTGCGACAGCGGTTTCTGTCCAGAGTGCACCCTAGGCTTGGATATTAAACACACAGATGTGCTCATTCTGTCGCAGTATGTTCGATCTGATGGCTGTATGCTACCCAGGCGCATAACACGATTGTGCCATCGCCAGCAAAAGAAAATGGGAACGCTAGTTACAATGGCTCAAAAGGCTGGTCTAATGCCGAACCTTGGGCCGTCATGGAGCAAGAAGGACCCAACGAAGCGATTTGGTTGGCGCAAATTTAACAAGTACTTCCTGGAGTCAACGATTAAATACTAATATTAGTAATAATACAAAATAAATGTTATATTTGATATATTGAAATGGTTATTTTTGATTTATAGATAACCGATCCGACTGGTTCAGATCTATAATGTGTGGTGCGTGCAGCAAGAAAACGATATAACGATTATTAAAAACGGAGAAAAGTTGTTTTAATAACAGACGAACATGGTTTGCTTGACTCGTAAGTATACGCTGATCGAGAACATGTACGAGTATTTTGAAGACAAGAGTCAGAAATTCTTTTTTTCCGCTTATTTATTTTCAAGATTTTGATTTCTAGCCCATCAAATCTTATAAATTACTGCACTAATAACAATAACTCCTGCGCCATTTCGTTTTTAAATGCGGGTGCCATTATAAGCTTTTTCACTTCACGTCTTATAATATCACTGATCGATTGTTTGAATAGTGGTTCATTCGAGTCAAGTAACTTTTTTTTAAGAGTTCCATTGTCGTTTTTCAGAAGAGCCTCCTTGTCCTTCACGCTCATTTCGTTACTATTAAAATTTTACTAGAAATTTAGCTTAGTTAGAAGTATATTAAAAGTTAGTAATGTGTTGTTTTTCAAAGCATTCTTAATTAAATGAAACATAAAGTAAATTGATTGCTTATAGTGCTGCCAACATTTTATATAATACACGTATACGTAGAAACCAAAATTTATGGATTTCAATTGGTCAACAATATTTCAAAATCGTTAACTAGAAATCCGCAAAATTGGCCGCGCCTTCCAAAAAACAGCTGTTTGTATATTGGCTATTTTCGTAGCTAGTTCTGGCTATTTAAAAAAAAGCCAGATCTGCAAACTTAACAGAAATTTTATTATTTTTCGGTAATGTTTCGATATAGCTACCCCTGCGAAACAGCGATCAAAAAATCTGGTTTTGGGCTCAAAAAATGCAGAAAAATTGTAGGATTTCAAAACCGGCATCGGAGGCTGACTTTTTTACGGAAATATATACTAAAACACCGTTTAAAGATAACTGTACTACGAGTACTGTAATGATTTAGTATCGAAACAGCATCGAAATCAGCTGCGTTAACAGTGTGGTGCTGGTCAGCGTGTGTGTGCTTACTGAGTAGTGTTGGTAAACAATTTACGCGTCAATATATTATATTTTTGAAATATATGAAAAATAAAAATTAAATTGATTATACTTTTTTTTACTTCTATTCAAAAATATATTTACATATGTTACATACATATATTAACAAACTGAAATCGCCAAAAACAAATGCATACATATACATTTATGTTTATTTTATTTTGGCCTGGATAAATGAACAGCAGCTGCTGGCAGCATAGAAATATATAAAACAAAGAGATTTTAGAAAATGTTTTGTATGTCTATATAAATATTAAAAACATTAAATTTGTACTTATAAGTAAGTTTGTAATAATAATAATAAAATAATAAAAATTGTGGAAATTGTCTAAACTTCTTGAAATGGCGCTGCTATGGCAAGATTTGTGCTGTTGCTGTTACTGTTACTGCTGACCACCGAGTTGCAGCCACTGTGCTGCCACCAGCTGAGTTGACAGCCGTATCTAACAATAGCTTGTTACGCTCCAGATGCTCCTCCTTGGAACGCCAACTGAAGCCGTTGATGTTATTATCGCGCGTAAATTGTTTTCTTCACCTGCTGGCAGCCCCAATTGTTTACCAACACTACTCAGTACGCACAGACACGCTGACCAGCACTACTCTGTTAACGTTTACAGACATTTCGATGCTTTTCGATACTTTTGCGACGCTTGGGTATCGGCGAAACTAAAAATAGCTTTTTAACACATTTTTCCTCAAAAATTAAATATTCCGAGCCTAGTTTTGAGATCCTAGAATTATTCCGAATTTTTAGAGCCCAAAACCAAGTGTTTTGGTGCTTTCTTTCGATTTCACTTGGGGTAGCTGTATCGAAACATTACCTATTTTTCAAAAACTGCGGGCTTTTTACAGAGAAATGTTAAGCCTCTGTTAGAAAAATGTTAAAAACAACAACAAAATCGCGGCAGAAAATTCCACGAAAAAATGCCGTTGTTCGTTTTCAATTTTGCGATTTTTTCGAACATCTGTTTTTTTTGATGCAGTTCGATTCGAAATAGCATAAAATGGCATGTGAGTAAAAAAGTTGTTCTAAAGGGCCGCTAGTTTAGTGGCAAATAAGCAAAAACCGAAGTTACCGAAGGACAAGCGTTCCATAAACAGCAAAATTAAAGCGTAAAAAAGGGCTATTTTAAGTCTTTGGACAAAAATCAAAATTAGATAATGAAATTTCCTATTCATACATTATTCATTTTATTTCAAGTTCTACCCCCAAAACTATAAAATTCCGCAAAATAGATCAAAAATGGCAAAATCGTCAAAAACTGTTAACTTGGGATCAGCTGATTAAAAAACTAGCTATTTTCTGTCGTTTTTCTGTTAACTAATCTGGTTTTTAAATAAAAAACTGAAGATGTCTGTAAAGAAGTTCTTACGACAGATGGCAGTGCCGGGTTCAAAAATCTAACTGGATTTTTAGTATTTTCTATTATTGATTTTTGTCGTTATTTAAGTGCAAATTTTGCTGAGAACAACTTGCGCAGCTTTTCAAATTTTCATTTCTCTATTCGTCGCGCCTGGTTTCAGTCACTTCATAGAAAAATGGGTTGCCTAATAAGCAGTTATTTGGTGCACGTGCGTTTAAAACGCTTTAAGAAAAAGATGGTACTCGAAATTTATTTTGCAGTATTTTTTTTTTACTCAAAGGTTTTTAGACGTTTGGAAGGATATTGAACCCGAGGCCATTCAACTCGAGACCATTCAACTCGAGACCATTGAACTGGCTCGTCTTTACAGCATTTTAAATGCAGCGAACGGTGATGGTACTCGTAATTTAATTTGCAGTAATTAATTTTTTTCTCAAAGGTTTATGCTGACTGAACGGGAGGCCATCGAACCCGAGTCCCTACTACGCTGGAATGTTTACTTGCACCAAACGCCAACATTCAATCGGTCGATCCTGATAGTTGGATTTGTAGTGTTTTTCACATTTGAATTGAAACGTTTTGTTTAATATTTATTGCAAAGTATTCGTTTTGCTGGTGACGTAGTTTGGTCACACTATCATTGGCTTGCTTTAAAATTTTCATTTAATTCGGCGCGTCTTCGTACAAAAAATAGCAACCTTTAAAGCGAAAAAGTACATTTAGATATATGAAAATGAGTTTCCTAAGCAGCGGCAACACGGTGCACGTCGAAGTGAGTTTAAAACGCAGCGAACAGTGAGTAAAAGATGGCACACGCAAGTTATGTTGCTGTATTTTTGTTTTTTATTCAAAGGCGCATGCAGGCGCTTCGAGCGGCCATTGAACCCAAATTGGGCGCATATTTAGAGTCCTTAAAATTGATACGCTGGAATATTGCATTTGCGCCCGAGCCTGACATTCAGTCGGTGGAGACGATTATGCTGGAGAGAGACAACGGTGAAAATGGACCCATGCAACTGGCTCAGCAGAAGTATCAATTTTGCTATCATTTCTATATGGTTCAGCGTCCAGACTTGCGTACAAGCGCTGGTCTGTTTGATGGCGGTGATGGAACTGGAGGAGCTGGAGATGATGGCAATGGTGATGGGTTGGAAGGTGTGGTAGCTGCAAATCACGTTTTGTTGCCGGGCAACGAGTTCGTTGGCCTCTGGGAAAATTTGATATACGAGGAAGGACTAAAGGAAAAGGTATGTATATATGCAACATGCATATATATATGTATTCAATATTCATTTGTGTATCCTTTGTAGCTTTTGAAGTTTGCACTTTCCGCCCTTAACTTTTCGCTGCATAGTGTAGACACAAATGTGATTGCCTGCAACCGGCTGCTGTTGCTGCATGGTCCACCCGGTACGGGCAAAACGAGCTTGTGCAAGGCCCTCGCCCAGAAGCTGGCCATACGGACGCAAAATAATTTTGCTTACACACATCTTGTAGAAATAAATAGCCACAGTTTATTTTCGAAATGGTTTTCGGAAAGTGGCAAATTGGTGGCACGTCTATTTGGCAAGATTGGGGAGCTTGTCACTGATAAAAATAATCTGGTCTGTGTGCTTATGGATGAGGTGGAATCTTTGGCTTATGCACGCAGCGCCATGAGTAGCAATGAGCCGCGTGATGCCATGAGAGTGGTAAATGCGGTGCTTACCCAACTGGATGAAATTAAAAGCTGTTCAAATGTCCTTATTTTGGCCACTTCTAACTTAGCTCAAAGCATTGACTTGGCATTCTTAGATCGGGCTGATATACGTCAGTTTATAGGCTTGCCAACTGTGACAGCCATTAGATACATTTACAAGTCCATGCTGGCCGAATTGATGGCAAGGGGCATCTTGAGATCTGAGGACCTTGAGGCCTTCGAAACGGACTCTGAGGGACTGCTAACAAGTCTGGCGGAGCGCAGTGTGGGTCTAAGTGGCCGCACTTTGCGTAAATTGCCGCTTTTGGCTCACGCACATCATACGAGCCGAGATTTATTTGAGCTTAACCAAAAGATAACGCTATCGGATTTCCTGGACGCAATGCTGCTGGCCTTGGATCATCATTTGGCTGAGATGCGACACTTAAAGCAAGACGTAATGATTTTTAAGTAAGCCACTTCTGCATGCAGAAATCCTTATGATTCCAACATCCTTAACTGTGATACTTTGGACAGCAATCTTTCAAACGCGCAAGGACTTTCAATTAACGTGTCTATGCTACTAAGTGGAATCAAGCCCAGTCCAACACTCCTTAGCGGGCAAGATTTTTAATGCTGTTACCTTATACCATCAATATATAATGATTGATCATGTCCAATAAAAAGTCTCAATGAAAACGATTAATCAATTTATTAATGTTCATTTTGAAGTGGAGGGATTGCTAGAATAGAATTTAAAAAGCATGGATCAGAAGGTGTAAGAATGTAACCAATCGAATTGGATTGTGGCGTTTCTTCGTTGAATGCATGTGCTCCCCAATTGTTTTGTTTACGATTGTTTATTCCGAGACTGAAATCTGACTTTTTGTACATTAGCATATTAGTCCTGTACATCTGCCGTTCAGCTATAAGTCTCACAGATCTGCTCTGTATGTGTGTCCAGTCCCGTGGTTTAAGTGAAGTCCGTTTTATTGGTAGACTTGGTGGCTTAGGAATAACGGAAACATTCGACAAAAAGTGTATATCCTGTGGACTGTATACGCATTTGAGATCCTTATTGTAATGTATTTTGAGGGTTTGATACCGTTTCAGTGCCTTGACAATATCAAAGCCGCCTTTAAGTCGGTTGGTCAAACGATTCTTCGGCTTAGCTAGACTAGTCTTCATGGGGCAAACTCGTTTTAGATTCTTGCGTTTGATAATACTGTGCAAATCCAGCGTCAACTGATCGATGCGTTCCTTGAGCTCTACAAGCTGCTCCTCCATGGGCTGTGTCCTCTCCTTGAAGCATTTATTTTTGTCCTCCTGTGTCAATAAAGTCTGGTTCGGATCATCGTGGAAGATGAGCTTCTTAACAATTTCCTTGACATCATCTAGCTTCACATATTCGCAGTTTGAGTATTGGTTTAAGTATGGATCTACAAACAATAACTCCTGCGCCATTTCGTTTTTAAATGCGGGTGCCATTATAAGCTTTTTCACTTCACGTCTTATTATATCACTGATCGATTGTTTGAATATTGGTTCATTCGAGTCAAGTAACTTTTTTTTAAGTGTTCCATTGTCGTTTTTCAAGCGAGTCTCCCTGTCCTTCACGCTCATTTCGTTACTATTAAAATTTTACTAGAAATTTAGCTTAGTTTAGAAGTTGTTTGTATATTAAAAGTTAGTAATGTGTAGTTTTTCAAAGCATTCTTAATTAAATGAAACACAAAGTAAATTGATTGCTGCCAACATTACATTTGCAATCAAATTTAGATCATATCTATCTATATATCTATTCATATATATAAACCAACCCCAAACCCACAGAAATCCGCAAAATTGGTCAACAATATTTCAAAATCGTTAACTAGAAATCCGCAAAATTGGCCGGCCTTCCAAAAAACAGCTGTTTGTATTTTGGCTATTTTCGTAGCTAGTTCTGGCTATTTAAAAATAAGCCAGATCTGCAAACTTAACAGAAATGTTATTATTTTTCAAAAATTGCGGGCTTTTAACAGAGAAATGTTAAGCCTCTGTTAGAAAAATGTTAAAAACAACAACAAAATCGCGGCAGAAAATTTAATGACCAAAATTTATGGATTTCTTAATTTTTTTCTGCTATGGATTCGAGCTGATTTGATATATAATAAATACTATTTATATCAAAATAATTTTTAATTAGTTTCAGGAATAGCCAGCTTGACAGGCTTCTTATTTAAGCGATCTGGCAGCACCAACAATTTTGATGTGTCCGTTGAGAATTGAAATTACTTGCTATAAAATTCAAAATGTTGCTATAAAATGCTACAAAACAGACAGAAAATAGCTAGTTTTTTAATCAGCTGATCCCAAGTTAACAGTTTTTGACGATTTTGCCATTTTTGATCTATTTTGCGGAATTTTATGGTTTTGGGGGTAGAACTTGAAATAAAATGAATAATGTATGAATAGGAAATTTCATTATCTAATTTTGATTTTTGTCCAAAGACTTAAAATAGCCTTTTTTTACGCTTTAATTTTGCTGTTTATGGAACGCTTGTCCTTCGGTAACTTCGGTTTTTGCTTATTTGCCACTAAACTAGCGGCCCTTTAGAACAACTTTTTTACTCACATGCCATTTTATGCTATTTCGAATCGAACTGCATCAAAAAAAGCAGATGTTCGAAAAAATCGCAAAATTGAAAACGTAAATTTTTTCGTGGAATTTTCTGCCCGATTTTGTTGTTGTTTTTAACATTTTTCTAACAGAGGCTTAACATTTCTCTGTAAAAAGCCCGCAATTTTTGAAAAATAATAACATTTCTGTTAAGTTTGCAGATCTGGCTTTTTTTTAAATAGCCAGAACTAGCTACGAAAATAGCCAAAATACAAACAGCTGTTTCTTGTAGCGCGGCACGCGGCATTTCGGACAAACTTCGATGATTTTGACATTTTGAATTCAAAATCTTCGACATTTCATTTCGACTTTGTTGGCTGCTTCTCACTTTCGACTTTGTTCTACCTATTTATAAATTTATATTTATGCATGTAGTTTTAGCCCTGTAACACGAAATGGCTTTCCAATATGGTCATAAAATACACATAGTAATTGCAGCCAAACAAAGACCCCATAAAGGCTGATGTTTGGTTCTAGAAATATAGTAATTGATATTGTTATTTGTACATAAAAATAAATATGGACCTGCATAGATGCTAACATACATATATACTGACCGAACAATTCAGTGGCATGCCAAGCAATTATAAACACCTGCCTCTCTATTCCATTCAGTTTATTGATGAGATTAAAGTAGAACAGATAGAAGAGCATAGTGCAGGTAAATGTTTTTGTATACTTTATTTTTCCCATATGATATTTGTCTGTTGATTTTTACATTTTCCGCTCGAAGGCTCGCTTATTGTTTGATGCAAGCAGTATTATTATTTATTTGATTGTTTACGACTGTGTATCGTATTTGTAAAATATTTGATAGCTTGCCTGTGTGTTCTGTGTCCTGTGTCCTGTATGCTGTGTGCTGTGCCTGGTTGTAGCCAGTGGGCAATATCAAAACGTTGAAGAATCCTTTGGATAAATTGCAAAATAAATGTGCCGTTCAGGCCGATGCAAAACAGTATTAAATTGAACAACTATTGATGTCTACGTTTATTTATGTTTTGTTCAATGATTATGTGTGTGTGTGTGTGTGTGTAAATTGTCGGCTGTGGTTCTATGCTTGGTAAGTGTGTATGAAACCTGTAAGCAGCGTTTTGCGATTGCATTTCAATATGGAACTGAATCTGAAAACTCGTATTGTTATTAACGGAGCAATAGTTGATGCTGCCGAAGCATTTAAAGTGTGTCTTGTTTGTTTGTGTATATGTACGACAACGAGCAGCTATATAATACAATTGTTTCATATTTATTGTGCAGTACTACCGGCTTACACCAGGTAAGTTAAATACAGCAATGCAACATTTAGTTGGACTTTAATTTCAATGTTAATTGAACTAGAGCAAATTATAAAACGAGTTGAGCAGTAGTAAAATCCATATAACAAATCAATTTCTGGGTAAAAAATATAATACAACAAATATTCTTGTATTTAATAAGTAAGTTATACAATCATTTAAATTATAACTTTCATTACAGTTTATATCTTTAATATTTTTAGAACTTAAACATATTTTGTTATACTTTTCTCATAATGTGGTTTAAGCTAATGCTCAGGGAATGGAGAACAATTTCTATATTTGATTGTGAAAACTCTGCTCAAAATTGAATAAAATCTTATAACTGTTATGGGAAAATCATTTTCCATTTATTTTACTCCAAATTTATCATATCCTTCTGATAATAGCTTGGAAGTAATAGAACTCGTTTGAAAATGAGTTGCATGAAAATGATCATTTTTGTCAAGAAAACTCAACCAAAGTTGGAACTATCAAGTGTTATACTCTGTTATTATCAAAATGATGTCAAAGGGAGCCAACTTTAAAAAATGTATGTTATGTGTGAATAACTTTTTTGTTTTATCTATGATTATGTACCTAATAGTATGTCTTTATCTTTAAAATATTGATCTACTATCAAAACTGTATTATTATGTTCTTGGTTAAAGTTTCCTTTTGGCTTAACGGCAACGCAACGCGTTTTGGTTCAATTTTCATTTAATTTAAATTCCTGCGGCGGCGTCCGCGAATTTTGTTTATTTTGTGGTTGTTATAACTTTCTTGTGGACAGGCCTCAAATTGTGTAGTTTTTATATAATGACCGACATTTGCTGTATTTAATATGTTTATCTTATGGCGTGAACAAATTAATAGAAAGTTAAATAAAAAAGTTTTCTTTATTGCATGCTGGCCAATTTTATCCAAATAAAGATTCAGAGAAAAATATCGAAAATGTTTGTTTTGTAATTTTTCTTTATAGTCTTATTATTTACAAATTCCCTGCTTTCAATTAAAATGTTTGAGATATTAAGTGCATTTTGTTTCGTTCTTGCAAGAACACAAGAACACTTAAAATTTTTTCTTAAAGGAGGTGATTTGCAATATAAGTTTTTAAACTTGGCTACATTATGTTTATTCAATTAGCCTGATTATAAACAAGTAAGAACGTTGCAGTCGGATGCACCCGACTGCGGTATACTCTTTTTAAGCCTCTTTGCGGAGTCAGAAGTGGGCGTGGCAATTGTATATTTGCTCAAATCTTTCAAGTTTTGCCATCAATTTAAATTTGGTTGGGCCTGTTCTACAGGTTTGGGAGAAACAAACATTGCTTGATTGCAATGGCGGGGGTGGGCGTGGCAAAAATATTTTTATCCAATCTCTTAAATAGGGAAACAGAATTGAATCTGCAAAATTTGGTGATTCTAGCTAAAGAGGTGGGGGAGATACAGACTTTGCATATTTGTGGGGGCGGGGATGGGCGTGGCCAAATTTTTTTTAGTCAGATCAATCAATGTGCTAAGTAGCCCTTGTGCTAAATTTGGTTACTCTAGCTATAAAGCTGTGGAAGATATAGGTTTTTGCGGTTTGAGGGGGAAGGGGTGGGGGTGGAGGGGAGATCTTGACACTTTGTCTGCCTATGGTATATACCAACATGTATACCAAGTTTGGTTGCTCTAGCTTCAAAACTGTGGAAAAAACCTGCGTTCATACAGACGGACAGACGGACATTTCACAAACCCAATATACTCTTTTTTCTTTTTTTTTATGTTCTTTAAATCTATAGTGAATATGTTTTCTAATATCAGTTTACAATTTAAGCAGAGTTATTTTAGTCGAAGAAATATGCACAATAAAACACAGTCATGGGGTGTGTGAGTGTGTGTGTGTGTGTGTGGTATTTATGCTAAGAACGTGACTGGAAATATGAAATGCAGCAAATGTGTTTACTCAAATGAAGTAAGTGAGAATTGACAAATGCAGTCATTGTGGATGGGTTGTGGGCTTCTTGGGGACTTTTGGAGGCAATCCTCCTTTCGGAAGTTCTGTCAGTGGGTCACCCGACCAACTTAAGGCATATGAAAAATGCTCAAAATTTGGAGTTGGCTCTAATCTGCTAGTCGTCGCACAGTGGTACCTTTTCTGATAATTCAAAATTTTGAAATAAACGTAATGTTTTTGAAACTGCAGACAAAATTTGATATGTCTTGTCTTTAAGGTTGACAGATGGATAGTCATATGGGAATGATGAGATGGCCAAGATTATTGTTTATAGCAATTTTAATATTTTTAGTTGGAGTAATAATATTGAATTATAATAATAAATATATTTTAATTAAAATTTAAATAATTAAATTTATATTATTACCAATATTTATTTAATTCAAACTGAAATCAAAATTAAAATTTATATTCTATAAAAATTAAAAAAAAAATTCAAATGTAATTTAAATTATACTTAATTATTTTCTATCAACTTTTACTTATTATATGTTACGTAGGTTTAAATAAACACTTCCTTAACATTTCGTTATTGAGTGAGTAAAGTGTTTTAAAGAGGTTTTTTATTATTATTCAATTTTGTGGAAAAACTATCTTCAATTCCTTTATATGACAATAACCTGTTCCAGATTAAGCTTTCGACAAGATTTTGTGAATGCTTCGGATTGACCTCACTAGACTTGGAATTTAACCAATGAAACACGATTCAATTCACTCGATCAAACTTAATTAAAATCCCAATGTACAGTATTTTGCCAAAAATGGAAACTTATCTTGAAAAACATAGTTAAATGATGAAAAAATTAGGCAATGTTACGCTCAAAAAGTTTTGAAGGTGTAAAAACATGGAAACTGTAAAAAAGATATATTAAATATTTGATTTATGATTTTGAATCATTTTGAATTTTTGCAACTGAATGACAGGCTAAGAACACACAGTGCTTTGCTTGTGTACATTTGAACATACTATTTGGTATATACATTATATGCATACATACATATGGTGTTCATACTCGTGTGTCAAATTCAATAAGAGTGTGACAAAGTGACGTGCAGCAACCAACAGCGGCGCCAAGGACTCGACAATGCATAGCCCGCTGGGGATGGGTGGGTGTTGGGTGTTGGGGTGGATGCTGCCTCATTTCACAGACGCTGCTGGCTGACCTTATAAAAATGTACGATTTTTCTTCATTTGATGAAATGAAATACAATTTCTCAACGAGCGACGCGATGCTGTGGAAAAAAGTTCGTTGCAATTGCAATTTACTTGGGGCACAAAGCGCAGCAAAATCGGAGCTGGATATTGACATTTTTATAAGTCAATATTTTCTTGGATTGCAGCAGTGCTATAAAAGGCACACAATTGCACACAGATCTTTGGCGAGCAACAAAAAAAAAAAAGAAACTTTGCCAATATAAGTATATTTAAAACTTTTGTATACAAAATTAATTTATTCGAGCAATACGTTCATACATATATGTATTGTATGTATGTTGGTTTGAATGTACATAAATATCACGCACAATGCGAAAAGTTTTTTTTGTTGTAGTATTGTTTGTTTGATTGCTTTTTGCTTGCCTTACTCTATCGTGCACAAACTGTCCTGCAATTGCATGTCCTGGACATTAAGTGGCTAAAGGCTTAAAACCCTTACTATATGTAAGTATGGTATATGTATATGGGGTTCAAGCAGAGTCTCACCTGGACATCAGCAGCAACCATTTGTCGCCTGCAATTACTTTGATTAATAGCGGTTTGGCAGCCAAGGGAAATACGCCTGTGGTTGCCCCCAAGCTCCGCTCCCAATCAGACAGTGATCGGGGGTGTGGGAAGGCTCTGAACTTTTTACAAAACTTTTGCAAATGAAAACTGCAAACGCAAATGAAATTAGTCGAAACTATTTTGCCATACGCCACGATGAACATTTTCAGCGTTGGACACAGCATGGGTGGGGGGGGGGGGTTAAATGAAGGAGGGTGACTCCACGGTTGAAGTCAAGTTCGTGACGCGCGTATTTCTAATTAGATTAGTTCCAGCCTAACAGCCACGCCCATTTTGTTACAGTTGTAGTACTACGTTTTGGCCAATGTGATTGCCATTTCGGGATGTGAAAGCGTGTTGTTGGTGGCTTTTTACTAATTTTAATTGAAAAAATTCTTCAATTTTGCCATCTATCTGACTGGTGGGTGGTGAGCGGTGGGTGGTGAGCGGTGAGCGGCAAGGGGCGCTGTGTGCCCCCAAAGCTTTGGCAGACAGGCGTAGAAATGTAATTAGCCACACTCAGAGCTGCTATCTCTAAGCTCACCTCTCTCCCTACCTCTCTCCCTCTTCTTCCCACTCTCTTTCTCTGCCGAATGCCCAATGTAACTGTGACTTGTGTGTGTGTTTGTATGTGCGTTATGTCAACTTTTCAATTTTACAGTGATAAAAATGAAATTTGCCAGCCAATTTTGCAATTAATTTTAAGTGCTGCATAAGCTCAGGCGCCGTGCCTAAATGCCACTCGTGTTTATAATATGTGTGTGTGTGTGTGTGTGTGTATGTTGCTGCGACAATTTTAATTAAAATTGCGAGGCATGATTATTGCTTAATGAGCGACTGTTGTGCAAATGAACCAGTTCTCAGCTTTGAGCTAATTTTAGAGCAGACCCAAAGATTTGTCTTGCATTTCACGCGCAGCGCTTTGTGAAAACGAAATGGCAATAATTAATCATAGCCTTTGTGGTAACTTAACCAGGACCTGGACACTCGCTACTGCCATCTTTCAATC
The DNA here is from genome assembly GCA_949708635.1 of Hirtodrosophila cameraria. Classification (NCBI taxonomy): domain Eukaryota; kingdom Metazoa; phylum Arthropoda; class Insecta; order Diptera; family Drosophilidae; genus Hirtodrosophila; species Hirtodrosophila cameraria. The sequence goes on from OX453089.1 coordinate 54,425,584, forward strand.
GCACACACTAATGTGTGTGTGTGTGTGTGTGTGTGTGTGTGTGTGTGTGTGTGTGTGTGTGTGTGTGTGTGTGTGTGTGTGTGTGGGTGTGAAATACAAACCAACGTGAAATCAGCGTACTTTCTCGCTACTTATTATGACCATTTGCTGTATTTCTTTCTTTCTTTATATTTTTTTTTCTCTTTTAAGCAATACTCTTTGCGCTTTACCGCAGGCAATGCCATCGAGTTGCTTGCTTAATTTAATTAGAAGTCGCAACTGTTCTACAGTTGGCGTAAATGATTGCCTTGGCATGATTCAACCATTTCCATTTCCATTTCCGTATCCGTATATATTTTGTCATTTGCACTTGCTGCTTGCTACACATTGTGTGTAGCATGATCAAAAGCTCACAGCTATGAAATTTCACATATTGGGTTAATGAGTATCACCTGCACCTGAAAACAAGTAAGAATACTCTAGTCGAGTGTGCCCGACTACGAGACTCCCTGCTCCCAACTTGCATTTCAAGCAGTTCAGCGGCAACACAAGCAAGCAGCGTACTCAACTGGCACAGTGCATGTCAAACTGTTGTTTCTGCCTGCTGAGACAGGGGAAATAAGTTCTTCCATAACTTTGGTGCTATTTATCCGATCGTGTTGAAATTTACACATCTGAAAGACATTGATTAAACATACATGTGTACCAAAAATTAAAGCTCTATCTTTAAAATTGTGGCTGTGGGAGTCTTTTGCGATTTAAGGGGGTGCGGGGGGGGGGGGGGGGTCTGATCTGCGAATGGTATACAGGAACCTACATGCCGAGTTTGGTGTCTCTAGCTCTTGTAGTCTCCGAGATCTGTGTGTTCATACGGACAGACGGACAGACGGATAGACGGACAGACGGACAGACAGACGGACAGACAGACAGACAGACGGACATGCCTAGATCGTCACGGCTGTTGATGCTGATCAAGAATATATATAGTTTATATAGTCGGAAATGCTTCCTTCTGCCTGTTACACACATTTGCAGTACTTTATAACTCCCGTTTTCCCATTTTTAATGGGAACAGGGAGTAAAAAAGAGTAATTTTGCAATGTCATTTCTCGTTTTGAATTTAACTTTGAGTTTTTTGTAGCAAGTGTGGATCAGTACAGCAATATATGGGAGATGTTAAACAAAACCAAGTAAGAAAAGTTATCTTCGGCGTGACTGAGATTTATATACTAGCAATAAAGTTTCGTATATAAAAACTATTTTTCACCTATGATTCCTATGACAGCCTTTGTCATCATGTGTGGAACAAACCAAAATTAAGTATAAATAAAAATGGTTTTCGCAAAAAAAATAATTTTTCAACCGATTGTTCCTATGGCAGCTATAAGATATAGTCAGCCGGTTTCAATAAAACTTAATTAACATGTGTGGAACGTAATAAAATTCAGTATAAGAAATTATGGCTGAAATATCTTAATAAATAAAAATTGTTTTTATACAAAAAATCATTTTTACACCGATTGTTCCTATAGCAGCTTTAAGATATAGTGATCTGTCAGCATGCATAGAAAATTGGTTAGATTGACAAGGACAGCTTAAATACAATCATTTCATTTCGATATACTATTTTTATGGCAGCTATATGTTCTAGTGGTCCGGTCTGGCCGATTCCAACATATGTACTACCTGCACAAAAAAAAGCAATTTGTGCCAAGTTTTAGAAAGATAACTTTAAAACTTTTAGACAAGTTCGAAAATAATTAGCGCCATATGATGTCCCTGGTGCCTACATTTTTGAATCCCTAGTTCTTTCATTACTAAAACAAGTAAGAATGCTCTAGTCGAGTGTGCCCGAATACGAGACTCCCTGCTCCCAACTTGCATTTCAAGCAGTTCAACGGCAACTCAAGCAAGCAGTGCACTTAACTCGTAAAGTGCCTGTCAAACTGTTGTTTCTGCCAGCTGAGCCGGGGGTAATAGTTTCTTCCGTAACTTTGGTGCTATTTATCCGATTGTGATGAAATTTTCACAGCAGATCAACATTGATGCAACATATATATCAAAGCTCTATCTTTTAAATTATGGCTGTGGGGGGGGGGGTGCATCCGAAATTTGAAATAAACTTGATCTGCGTAGCTCTTATAGTTTCCGAGATCTGTGTGTTCATACGGATAGACGGACAGACAGACAGACGGACAGACAGACGGACATGGCTAGTTCGTCTTGGCTGTTGATCCTGATCAAGAATATATATAGTTTATATAGTCGGAAATGTCTCCTTCTGCCTGTTACACACATTTGCAGTACTTTATAACTCCCTTTTTCCCATTTTTAATGGGAACAGGGAGTAAAAACCAATAAAAGACACATACTGGACATTATGTTGCTTCTAAGGACTACAGACACAAGCAAAACGCTTCTAATTCCAATGCCAGCAAAAATTTATTCAAAACGAAATTGTTAGCTGCTTTGAATTCCGAAAATCAAACGATGCACTCTGAAAGGTTTTGCCTTTTATCCAGTTGTTGATATTTGAAAACTAGGCAAACACATGACTTCAAAAAGAAAAAAATCGTTTGCTTTGACTTTGTCAACAGAATGAAAAAAGCTTACCCCGCGGCAGTTTCCTGCTGACTTTTGTAGTTCACATGAGCTTTTCGTACTGATTTCCCGGAATATTTGTGTTGATTATGCCTTGCGATTGCGAAAATTGCTGTGCTTTAATAGCTGCAACGACAAATTTCTAATGGGCAGTTAGTGGCCACGCCCACTAGGTTGACGTGCAGAGAAATCTCTCAATTAGCATGTTCTTGCTGAGCAGTTATAGTGGTTAACTTGAGCCTTGCGGGCTTTTCAAATTGCGGCTAAGTCGAAATATTTTAGCCCTTAGAAAATCGATGACATTCACAATTAGTTAAGTGAACGGCAATTGTCACGGCCACAAATTTCAGCAATTAATCGAGCAAATGTCTAAGTACTTGATTAAGCATACAACGAACACAGTTTTAATGTATCGTTTGTGCCGTTAAGTAGGTCAGATTGTTCAGGATAGGACTTGTATAACACTGCGTCCTTGCTGATTCATCACAAGCAGCAAGAAATACTTGAAACAATAGCATTGGCTTGTCAGTTATCTGTTTTGTGTCTCTTTGAATCTGTATCTGTTTGTGCAGTAGGTATGTGACATGTGTGTACTTGCATCTTATAGATACTTTCTACTGTGCTGCTCCCCTTGGCTACTGCTCTTTCCCTCTGCTACTGCTGCTCCCACTGTCAACCCCCTGCGTAAGACAAAGCCAAATCTAAAGCCTGTTACTGTCAACCGGGTTTTTATCAATGCGAATATACAACTAGCCATGTACGTTATGTTACGGGGTAAGTGACATTTATATGAGTTGGACTCTGTTTGGTGCATGTCTCCGTCACTTTTGTCACTTTTTTACACATTGTATCCGAACCTAACGCAAATAGACAAAAGAAATAACAGAAATCTGTAACACTATTTCAACAGCTTAAGGTTTCTAGTTTGTTACTTTGTTTTTGTTTGTACACTGGCTCGGTGATTGTATAAACTAGCAGGACTGAAAATTTTTAAATACATGTAAGAATCGCAATTATAAAGATACAGATCTATCTATTCTAAATATTTCGCAATAATCATTTAAATGGTTTTCCTCGATTTTTGTTCATTTGCAAAAGGAAATTTTTTACCGATGAGAGAATACCCTGCTTGATAGCAAAATATAAGAAAACAAAAAATAATATGCAAAGTTATAGAAAACATAGAAAGACTCAATCCATATCCAAATATTTTATTAGATAAAACTAAAAATTAAATTTTTTAGTATATAATAATTTTGGTTTTTGTTAAAGAAAAAACCAAAAAACCCTAAACTCTAGAGATCATACCGTTTTATTCTTCAAATTCTAAGTATTATGCGTTCTTATGTATTCTTAAATTCAGTACGAATAGTTCTACAAATCAAAAACGACCGTAAAATGTTATAAAAAAGAATAAAATTATTTGATTACAAAATATTTTGATCTTTAAAAAAAAAGTCCTTAATATAAGATTTATTTTTTTTTAAGATGTTTGGCTAGATTTTTTCACAGTTTCGAATGGATTTGAGCACAGAATCCTTGTTTTTTTCTCTGAGTGTTGTTGAGATATCTTGACTGAACCGATCTTCATTTTTTATCAAGATATGTGACGGACAAGATCAGATTGACGTGACGGTTGATGCTGATTAAAAATACATATACTTGATGTGGTCTGAAACATCTATTTCAATACGTTACAAATTTCGTGACAAAATTGTAATTTGTACATTTGTAATATTATATTAATGTTTAGCACAGTTGTTGGAAGCCATTGTAAATTGAGTTGCTGTGTATATGTGTATGTATTTATATTACCATACTGTCATATGAGATTTATTCTCATATGCAATTAGCATTTTAAATTCATTTATGTACGTGTCATTACTCATGCAACTACGTTCCAAATTAAATAGCTTGTTGTGTTATATCAAGTCATGACAAATTAATCAAACTGTTTGCAATATAATTGTTGATTTTGCAATTCTCGTTGCTTTAAAGTTTCAAATTGAGTGCATTTGATTTAAGTATACTAAAATGTGTGTTAAACAAATATTTGTTTTATTCTAACGAAATTATATTAATTGCACATGTTGCCATATATAAAAGTAAACAAGTTTTCACAAGGAATGCTGTTTTTGTCATGACTTGTTTCCTAGATTCGAAAGGTGCTTCATTTCCATTAGGTCAGTTTCCGAGCTAATAATAAATAATAAACAATGGTTTTCAGACATTTCATTGGAGGCATTGGAGAAGTGTTCATTCCGATAGATATAACTAAAAGATAAAGCTCTTAAATCCAGTTAGGATAATCCAAATCCAAGGCAAAGCTATCAAGGAACATGAACAGAAGCCAAAGATGTTTAAGCAAAAGCTTTAAGCAAGTTTCAAGTGTACAACTTTTACAATTTAACAAATTTGCAAAACATATAAATGTTATATACGATAAAAACATTTTGAGATGTAAAGATTTCCAGTCTATCGAAAAAGGGCTTACCTGTTGTAGATTTCAAAAATCCCATAACATAGTCAAAACCCAGTTCTCAGCCTTTATATATGGTAAAATACAATAGTTGTTTTGGCTGCTGGCAAATTTTGAATGTGTGCCAAATGTTGTTGGCTTTGCTGTAATTGCTACACCAAACAACCAAATAGTGAAATGTGCAATGATAACGCCACACTGTCTGTGTTTGCCCCACATTTTCGGCTATACATGTGCATAGTAATGAATGTATTGGTGTTGGAGCGCTTCATATCTTAACAAACACTGTGCGATGCTCCACAGCCAGTTTTGTTGCACAATGGGCATAATAAGATATAGAAATAAATATTTACAAATACATTATTTTATTGTAAGTAAAAGTTACTTACAAATAAATGTTGTATAAACTGTACCTCTTAAGATTTAAGCTCATTTATTTTGCAAGATCTATTAAATTTGAGTATACAGCCAAACCGGTGGAAAATGGGTGTACAATTTGCAGGTGTCTTGAGGAAAACAAAGTTTGAAAATGAAAACTTAAGTTGACATAAGCTACAAAAAGTCACAGCGGTGGAAATTAGAATGCCTGGCTAAATCAGCGCTGAGTTTATACATGATTTCCCGGAATTGTCTTGAAAATTTTCAGGCCTGAGAAATCTCTGAGTCTGAGCGAACCCAGAAGCGTTACAGAAAGATACCCTTACGATAGAAGCGAGAACGAACTTTTCCGAAAATTTCCAATTGGGAACTTTACAAGTAAGAATACTCTAGTCGAGTGTGCCAGACTACGAGACTCCCTGCTCCCAACTTGCATTTCAAGCAGTTCAGCGGCAACAAAAGCAAGCAGCGTACTCAACTTGCACAGTGCATGTCAAACTGTTGTTTCTGCCTGCTGAGACAGGAGAAATAAGTTCTTCCATAACTTTGGTGCTATTTATCCGATCGTGTTAAAATTTACACACCCGAAAGACATTGATTAGACATACATGTACAATTGTGTCTGTGGGAGTCTTTTGCGATTTGAGGGGGTGCGGGGGGTTGCATCCGAAATTTAAAATAAACTTAATCTGCGTATGGTATACAGGAACCTACATGCCAAGTTTGGTGTCTCTAGCTTTTGTAGTCTCCGAGATCTGTGTGTTCATACGGACAGACGGACAGACAGACAGAAGGACATGGCTAGATCGTCACGGCTGTTGATGCTGATCAAGAATATATATAGTTTATATAGTCGGAAATGCTTCCTTCTGTCTGTTACACACATTTGCAGTACTTTATAACTCCCTTTTTCCCATTTTTAATGGGAACAGGGAGTCAAAATAAAAGGGAAATATTCATATTTAATACATATGTGTGTAATTGTTGCTTTCGATTTAACACTGACTGTTGTTTGCACGGGTCAGGAGGTATAGGGTTTGAATCCCCAGTTGCCGCCGGATTGCTTTTTTAATTAATTTTTATTTAGCAAGAGAATAGACCTTACGAAAGAAGGCCTTCTGTAACTAGGACATCCCATACAAAAACATTACTTTTCAGGCCTGAAACAATATATTGTTGAACTAACCACTGGATTGATTTTATAAAACATGCTCAAAACTGATAAAAAAAAAAAGGTCACTTTATGTTTCAAAGTAAATATAATAAAGTCAACTTGACGTGAAAGCTTACAGCTGTAATCAAAGCACCACATTCAGTCCCAGTTGCTAACTGTCTCTTTAAGGAGGCAATGTTGGACTTTAATTAACTAAATTTGCCTCAAATAGTATATGAACTAACTGCTATGCAGCTAAAATGCACTTAACTGTTGCCGCGCAACGAAAAAACTGTTGCATACCGTTGGGCGCTCGAAAGTCAGTTGCTTTTGTTGATTTACTTAGTTAAGTCCATAATTACAATTGATTACACCGTTTTTATTGCGTGCATGAAACTTTTACAACATTTTGTCTGATACACACACACACATAGACACAAATACACAGATCTATAATTGCCGCAGTCTTTTTGCATAAGAGGCAGCAACACCTGCATAAAGTCTGATTTAACATTTTACACACGAACATAAAAACGAACACGAACCCCATTTGCCAGTTTGCAAGCGGCTAACTTTTTCTGCGCGAAAAGAGCACAGGAACTTTCTTTCACATTCGCAGTTTATTGGCATTTTACGTGGTCTAAAGTGAATCCAAAAATATTCTTAGAGTGCTGACTTGGATATACCCTGTAGAAGAGCTGCAAAAATAATATTATTTTCTAAATCCACAATGAATTTTTAAAAAGTTTGTTTTTAAATTCATAAAACTCAAATGCAAAAGTCAATCTAGCGAACAATATAAAACCACTATTTAAGCATGGATATAAATTCAGTTTTAAGAAAGTTGAAATCAGTTAAAGTCTGAAAAGATAATTTTAAGCAATAAAACACTTAAGAAAAAGTTCAAGGATGGTATTTAATACTAATTTTGATGTCCCAAATGGAGCTCAATTTAATTATGCAAGGATATGATTTGAAAGGATAATTTAGTTACATAAAAAATGTTGTCCTCACTGGCGATGGCGATTGACGATTGGCAATCAACGCAAGGCCCAAACCATAAGAGCTAGATACCGAGAGTGAGCACTAATCTCAAATTCTGGAAAATTCGGTCGGGAAATGTGGAAAATTCGCGTAAAATCGTTGTATGCAAATTTTTTGTTTATCATCCGTTCAGCATCAAATTTATTTTCAAAGATCTATATAAAAAATAATTTATGACTGCATACCAATTTTCCGGGAAATTCACACCCTGGGCGGAAAGTAGGTGGTCAAGGTTGTATGGGCGAAAGATAAGCTTTTATGCGATTTGCTTTAATCTCATTTGCTACAAATTAATTTTCAGAGATCAATATGAAAATTCAATAAAAACTGCATACCTATTTTCCGGAAAATTTACCCTGTTGAGTAGAAAACTGTTGGATGAGGTTGTAGGGGCGAAGTTAAATTTTCGTGTGAATATGATTTATACGGGGCGTAGCACCGCACGCCGGAAAATGCTAGTTATGTATAAAGTCAAAAAGTAAAATATGAATTCCATATTTAGGAGCCATTTATGCATAAAAAAGTCTCAATGTATGCACAAGTAATCATAAAATATCATTGAAATGTAAAAACTATGATGTATAAAGTCGAATAACTAATCATGTTTTCCAAACTTAGGAGGTATTTATGGTTAGCATAGTTATAATGTTACATAAGTAATCACAAAATGTACATTGAAATATAAATATAATGCATAAATAAGCATGAACTATGAATTAAAATGTAGCAATTCTGCTTTATTAATAAGATGTTGTTCAATAATATGCAAAAATTACGTATTACTTATTCTATATTGTGCATAAAAAATCGAAATTTATTTGCACAACTTTACAACTTTTCAGAACGTTTATTTATCCATTTTATAGTTACAGGGTATAAAAAGAGCCGTTCGCTGTTTGTTTGCACCCAATTTTAAATGCATTTTTCTGGTATTTTACTAATTTTGTTAATATTTGCAATATGTTTGCGTGCCGTTTGCAACGGTTCCAAGGGTAACATTTGATTTGTAGAACTTTGTGCGTGTGGCGTTTAGGGACGTTCCCTCTTTCTACTTTTCTACCTTTCTTCTTTTAGCTGCCTTATCAGAAAAAGCGCCTATCATGCATGCAAATTTGCCAAACGTAAACTGAATAAGTTTGAACATTCTTTTCTCAATTACCTTTTTATTGTTCGACTTATTTAAGCTCAACTGCATACAATTTCAAGTCAATATGACCTTCCTCCGATTTTAGACTTGTGATTTGCAGCTTATGCTGATTATCTTAAGGTTAAGTGTACCGTTTTAGCTACGATTTGGCTGCAAGTATGTGTACTTATTAAGTTAGTAACTTGCACTACTTAATTTTTGGTAGTAGCAAATAACAGCCAGATAACATCAGGAAGTCGTTGTGTAGTTCCTGTAGCTGAGGTGACAGGAACTGGCACTGCACTAACTGAGTCCTGTCAGGCACAGTTATTAAATTAGACTGCATCGTGCTGGGCAGAAGTGAATCCTGTGAGCAAAATAGAAATCGTCTATCATAGAAAGCGCTGGACGAATTCTGAAGTTTGACAATTATGCTGTTTAAAGGACTTGTCGAAAGACAAAAGTGTCTCATTCAAGTTTAATCTCGTAATGGTAACTGTGGTAAACACTGTTGGGTCTGTTCTTCGCACTTTTGAAACATTTTTCCAGAAAAATGGATAGCATAATAAAGAGTATAAATCCCTTCTATTGTTTAACTGAAATTAATTTTTTTGATTTGCAAAAAAGTGTGTTCTACATATTTTAATTAAATTGATGGAATTGATTCGAAAGTGGAATTCGGAGTAGACCTTTATTAGTTTTATTATAGATAGATTATATTATCTAAAATATATCTAAAATTAAGAAATTCGCAATATTTTTGGCACTAACTGCAGTTCGCATTGCTTTTTAAAAAGTATAATAATTTAATTTATAAGAAGCTATATCCAAAAACTTTACAATTTTCTAAATTATCAAATTGCATCTCAGTAATCATTGTTTACTTCTTGCTTATTTAAAAACCAGCAAGTGTTTAAATTTGATTCAAAATATTGCAATACTCATAGTTATACTATATATATACTATATTTATGTAAATAGTACTGAATACCTAGATACACAGACGCAGAAAATGACTATTTAAATATTAAACAAGTGAAATAGCTGCAACAATAGCTAAAAAGGACGAAACATTTCATAGCTCATTAGTAGAGCAATGCAAGGATGATGTGGAGAACAAGCAAATTTGCATAAATTAAAAACCTACATTTATGCAACCACACTTCATTTGTGTATGTATGTGTGTGTGTGTGTGTGTGTCCGTGCGTGTGGCAACTTAATAATGTGCAGATGCATATATAATTATTACTACTCGTATTATGCCGAATGTCTTTGACTGCAGCCAAGATAAATAAATGAGTGCACATAAGCAATTTCTTGCGGCATTCATGCTAAACAATTGCACTTTATTTGCAATTGATTGCAATTTATATATTTAACTGTTCAAACACTTGTATAGACAATCAGCACGATAAATAAGGACTTTTAGAAGCGCATTAAATACTTATATCAATTGTAATTATTTGAAATGGATATGCACTTGAGTGTGCTTTATTGTGTTTAAGTGTAAATGGATATCTCTCTCTCTCTCTCTCTCTCTCTCGATGACCACTTACATGTTGTTGTAATAAGTACCTTAATAATGTAATTGACAACCAACTTTTTGAGATTTTCAAACAAGCAGAAAATGCAATTAAGCTCAGAAAGTATCCTTTAATATGCCCTGATAGATATGGTAGGTAGTTTAATAAAACAAAAATAAATTGACCTGATAAATATAAACTTATTTCAAATCTATAACTTTCTTATTTTTAAATCAAATTATCTTATCAAATCTTTTAACCAGTTTTATCAAAATCTTTTGCTTTTTATGTAAACTGTAATATGAAATTCTGAAAACAATGTAAAATCAAAATTTTATTTTGTATCTAGTTAATCTAATTACAGGCTATGAATCTCTGGAAAATTATTTTTAAAGGCCGTTTAAAAGTGTTGGCTTCCCTCAGTGTAAATTTGTTCAGCTTAACATTAGGTTTGTGTGTGTAATACCATTCATATAAACTAATGATTGATTCAATTTATTTATTCATATGTGTTTGCTACGAAATGATTTTATTCACGAATGATTTGCGTTTTACCACACACACACACTTGTTTGCCTTATTGCCTTCAGTTAAGGCTTTATTGCCATTTTGTATAATTATTTTGTGGCTAAAAGTCAATAAATTTGCATTTTGATAGATGGCTTGGCTTGGAACAGGCATGCTATCAACAATATCAACAGTTTTATACATTATTTCCCAGAATGAGAAACATGTGCATCTGTCAGTCCGTTCTGTAACCAACATTATCTATTTGAAATCGACAGATAAATTTAAAAAAATATATGAAAAGCAAAAAAGAACGTTGCAGTCGAATGCATTCGACAGCTATTTACTCTCTATTCTGTTGCGTGGGAGGGACTTGTACAAAAATATTAACAGATTGAAATGGCTTGCATTCATAGCTAATCTGCGTCACATGTTTATATTGACGTCAGTTAAACTTAGACTACACTGAGAACAAAATTTGATCCAAATAGACCGAAATTTGTACAAATAACGTTCGTGCATGCAAAGTTAGTGTAAATCAGATTTTTTTTTTAAGTCCAGATTATGATTTTTGTACCCTTGCAGAGGGTATAATTGTTTTTTCATGAAATGTGTAACGCATTGAAGAAGACGTCTCCGAAATAAACAAGAAAGAAATGTTATCATCGGCCTGCTTTAATTTATATATAGTGAGTTTGGTCAAGTTATCTTGAAACACAAAAAAGTTTTTCATACAAAAATTTATTTTTCAATTGCATCTCTTCCATATTATAGTTTCAGGGCATAAAAAGATTGTTCGCTATTTGCTTGCACCTAATTTTAAACGCATTGTTTATACTCTTGTAGTCTCCGAGCTCTGTGTGTTCATACGGACGGACGGACTGACGGACAGATAGACGGACATGGCTATATCGACTCGGCTGTTGATGCTGATCAAGAATATATACATTGTTTATATATTGAGAAATGTCTCCTTCTGCCTGTTACATACATTTACAGTACTTTATAATTCCCTATTTCCCATTTTTAATGGGAACAGCCAAAAAAAACCTCGAATTGTTGCATAGTGCTATCTGGTTTTGCGGAGATTCAAACCCTATTTCCCACTCAAAAAAAGTACGTCGGCTTTTCTTGAAATTATAGCTTCCAGCCTACTTTTTGAAGAGTTTTGATAATAGTATAAATATTTGGTAGTTTAAGCGCATCCCAGGATACAATTGAACGAATTGGTAAATTTTTTATCACAAATAAAATTAAGATGTCTTCAGAAACGATTTTTCCCTCAGTGTATAAGCATTCTATATTTATCCCTATTGCATGTGCATATGTTCGTGTCTCTCTTATTTTTACTGCCTGTACCGAGTAAAAATGGGGTGGGTGGGTGCAGAATGTCTCGTAGTTGGACTAGAGAATTCTTACTTGTTTTTTCTTTATATTGTCCAATAACATATTAACATGATCTGTTAAGTTATTAAGCTGCTGTAAAGGATGCATTAATGTAATCATTCGCTTACCTATCGTGTATCGAAGAAGACGTGCATATCTAAGATAAATTTTAAATATAATTTAAAACAAGTTTTAACAATGAGTAATGTTGAAATAAATCAGTATTCGGTCGCGCAGCTAAAAGCTTGGCTAGCAACGCTGGGTTTATCAACCAGAGGCTCGAAAGCAAAATTGATGGCTCGATTGAAAGGTATAACTGCTGCAAATCGTGGTACTCCTCCAGGGTATGAGATGAACCAGGAATTAAGTATTGAAGACGCACAACATCAACGACATGATAGTTTTGAAAATGAAACTGAGGACTGCTTTAATGGCGCTGCCTCATTGGAGCTACAAATGTATTTGGCCGAAAATGCTAAGAAAATACCAGAAAACAACAGTAGTCTGATGCTGGAGCAAGAGGCAACAAGTGTGAAAGAAGTGGACTGTTTGAATAATGACGAAATTGAAATGAAATTAAATGAAGAAAATGATAAAAAGTTGCTCAATATTAACTATACAAAGGATACAACAATTGAGTACAACTATGGTGAAAATGTTAACAGTGAAACAAAAGCCCGCTTTAAGCAAATTGTAGAAGACAGTTATATAAATGTCGAAAAGCCAAAAGTACCATTAGTAATATATGAAATTAAACTAAGTATAAAAAAATCAAAACCAATTAGTTGTGCTTCTGCGCAATTGTCATTTATAGAAAAGGATAAGTTGCAAGAAGTTTTAGATGAATATTTAAAATATGGAATAATACAACCCAGCGACTCGGTATATGCATCACCTATAGAGCTTGTTGAGCAAAAATCAGGGGATATAGAGCTATGCATAGACTTTAGAAAAATTAACAAAGTTATCATTAAAGAAAATTATAAGCTACCGCGTATCGGTATACTTTTAGCCAAAATAGTTAATAAAACAGTGTTTTCCAAACTAGTACTAAAAAATGGATATTTCCAAATATACGTCAATAGCGAGTCAATTAAATACACATCTTTTATGACACCATTAGGACAATACGAATTTCTTAAAATGCCAGTGGGAATAAGAAATGCGTCGGAGGTCTTTCAAGGTTTTTTAAACGAAATATTTTTTGACTTGATTAAAGAGGACACAGTAATAACTTACATGGACAAAATTATGATTGTTAGCAAGGACATGAATAGACATTTGAAAACATTAAAAAAAGTTTTCAAAAAATTGGTTCAGAATAAATTAGAATTACGATTGAACAAATGCAAATTTTTGCAGAGAAGCATAAAATACAACGACTTCGTGATAACGAATGACGAAAATGAAGCTGTTGAGAAAGGATTAGAAGTACAACATTTTCCAATACCTATTAAAACAAATGAAATTGACAAATTTCTCGGTCTCTGTTTGAATTATCGTACATATAAAAATGACTTCTCAACACCTTTGTATGATTTATTAAAAAAAGACAAACACTTACTCTGTGATGTAAAAGCATTAAACTGTTTCTTGGATCTTCAAGAAAAAATATTGAAAATTTATGATCACATAGAATTAGAATTACATTGCGATGCAAATGCCCAGGAATTTTGTGCAATATTAATTCAAAGGAAATTCAATGGAAAGATAGTTTATCCAATGTTATCTTTTTCTAAACGCACATCGGAAGTAGAGTCAAAATATTATAGTTTTGAACTTGATACATTAGTTATAATATACGCTTTGCGTACATTTCAAACATATTTACACGGAAAACATTTTAAACTTTTTACTGATTGCAATTCATTAAAAGTAATCTTAAACCAGTTTTATTTCAACCCACGAATCGCTGCTTGGGTTATAGAGCTCCTAAATTATGACTATGAATTGGTTCATCGATCAGGTAACACAAACCGTTTTTGGCATAATTTAATAATAAGCCAAGCAAAGAATCAAAAGATACAAAGTATTAAGAAACTTTTTGAAAATTCTGAGCACAAAACATTCGAAATAAGAAATAATATAGTTTATAGAAAAACGAACGATAACAGAATGATGTTTTATGTTCCAGAAGAAATGGAAGAACAAGTTCTATACAAATATCATGATGAGTTAGGGCACATGAGCAGCAACAAAATGTTGGAAATAATTGTCAAAAGTTATTGGTTTCCAAATATGAATTTGAAATGCGAGACGCATATTGCAAAATGTTCAAAATGCATAGATAACTTGCCGAAGATAACTGGGAACCAAAAAAGTCTATCGTTAAGTATTCCTACGGGCAACAAACCATTTCAGATTATTCACATTGACCATTATCAAACAGTAGATGCAAACAAATTGAGAAGAAACCTTTTTGTAATACTCGACGGATTTACGAAATTTGTGCGAATTTACTCAAACAAGACAACAAAAACCGGAGAAGTAATTGTGTCATTGAAAGACTATTTTCGAGCATACAGTAGACCGAGATTTCTAGTATCAGATCACAGTAGTTGTTTCAGCTCAAATGATTTCGATGACTTTATGGCTGAGTGTCATATTAAACATATAAGAGTTTTAGCCACTGAAAACGGACAAGTCGAAAGTTTGATAGCCAAGATCGTGGAGTTAGAAACTGGCATGCAGTGGAATCTGGTGGTAGAAAAATTAGAATATACTTTAAACAACACATTGCATCTAAGCACTAATCAACTGCCAAGCAAAATGTTATTTGGCATTGAACAGAGAGCAAAAGTTATCGACGAAGTATAAGTAAAAGCTAGAGAAAACGCAGAACTATATTAGAAAGGAGATTTTGTAATGAACAAAAACTAAATTGTTTTTGCAGCCAGAACATTAATTTCCAATAACGAGTGACCGTATATGATAGAGTTTGGACCAAGCAAAGTATAAAATATTGGAAACAAAAACCAGTTTTAAATAAATGACGGATTTTTATTTTCGATCAATATTTTTAAGTCTTTGATAACCATTACAAGTGATTTGTATTTTAAAATTAAAAATAATAATTATTATAATGAACTATTTTGGTCTATATTTTAGGCCGATCTTTTCATAAGGTTCTGTACTGTAACCAAAAAAGATATTTGCGGTCTTTATTTTAAAATAATAAAATTGTCATAATTATAAGGCAGATATACAAATTGTTTTTCTTTACTCATACTATATTAAAGAATATGTGAATTTGTAATAAAAGATTAATAAAACAAATTATAAATGTTCAACTCTAATTCTTTTCTGATTATCAAGATTTAAGTGCTCCATGTGTTTTTACTCCCTGTTCCTATTAAAAATTGCCATTGCAACAGGGTTGCTATGGGGCGACCAAGTTTGTCTATAAAATTAACTTTTTTTAAAGGTGTCAATATACAAATGTGAATACAGTAGTACTATGTTTCTTTTAGCTGAAAATGTTACATATCAAATAAATATATAAACTGTAACATAATCGAAGCTTCTCCAGTTTTGTATGTCATACAATAATTCATTCATAAATAACTCATGTTTCAACAGATTTTACAGACGGTAGCTAAAAGATATAGTAGTGCGATGTTGATCAAATTTTATCAGAATGACCAAAACATACTTAAATTCAGAATGGGCAAGTTTGGTTGGGTTAACTAAGAAACTTGAGAAGTTTTTCATTTAAGTCTTTTTTAAACCGATTTTTCCCATCGCAGCTAAAAGATATAGTTGTTTGATTTTGATGAAATTTTGTCGAGTTTTTGTGAGATTAAACTTTAACTTAGAAATGGTAAGCTTGGTTGAGATATCTGGAAAACAAGCGATCGTTCCTATGGCAGCTATATGTTAAAGTAGTTCGATCTGGCCGATTCTAGACTAGTTTTCATATAAAAGTACTCTGACAGGTAGACAGATGGACATATATAGTTTTTTCAAGGCTGTTGATGCTGATCAAGAATATATTTTCTTATAGGGTTGGAGGCGACTATATAAAAAGTAAAGAAAATTTATTGCTCTAGTTCAAAACACAATATTTTTGCTTTACTTGTGTTCAACTGGATTCAATATTTTTGATCTCTCAAAAAATAATTATTTCTAAGCAAGAAAATTTCAATTTTTGAAATTTCTCTTCATATATGAAGCTTAAAGTCTGTTTTCCATGAAAATCCTCAACATGTTGCAATGTGCATTCCAAAAGTTAAGAATGCATGCAGTACTGCCAATGATTATCCAAATATGCACACGCAAAACAATTGGTATTTATATACAGATATGTTTGTGTGTGTCTGAGTGTGTGCGTGTGTGTGACGTTAACTCTGTCTGTTTCTCACTCAGTGCGTGTGTGTCGTGTGTTTTGGGGCAACACTACATGGCATAGAAGTGCGCTGATGCCGTTGCCATTAGTATTAGTGTCATAGAGGCACACCTGCACAGTTCGATAAGCTAGTCTGCTCATCCCAAGGATGTTGCTTAGATTTGCCCATGTGCATGTCCTGTGTGCTGATACGACTATGCATTTCAACTCAATTCAATGCATTTGTCATAATTGATGCCGGTATGTTGCTGCCTTCCCATGGGTGTATCTAAAGTAAGGCAGAGGGATATGTTTTTCTCCCCCTTGTGTATTCGAACTATGCGGGTTGCATAGTTGATTTTGATAACATGCATAACAACAATTTCGTTTGATTAGTTATATTCAAGAATATTTTTTCAGTTTTACAAGCTAAGCTTTATTTCGGTAAAAAAAGCGCAGTAAACTGTTTAAATCCTTCTGTCGGAACAATAAAAGCAAATAAAAAGGACTTTGGCGATATCGAAACTGTTGTTTAAAGTCTAGTGACGATGCATATTCAAGTCACAAAACTTCTGGTATAAAATTTTATTACGAATGATGTTCTGATTAATATAAGGAATATTTTAAAGAATTAAATTAATTTTGTTTATCGCACGTTGCGCAACAAGATTCACCGCCTTTGTATTGTACCTAACTAAATTGTTCAATTTTAGTTGGATAAAATTTTTCATTTCCCACCTGCAGACCCCTAAACCTATGAACCAGGTGAGTTACTAAAAAATGTAAGTTGCTTTTTTCTTAGTTAATGTAATACATTTCGATCAGTATATAGCTGGATCTGATCGAACACTCACAAAAAATGTTGTAATTTTTGCTAGTCGACTTTCGCACCCCTCGTGATGCATCTTCACTAGCGTGGATAACCACGCTTTGAGTCAATTGGTTACTGACCATCCGATTTCCACAGAATTAGAGACCGTTTCATCATCTGCTGACTCTCAGTTTGAGAGTCAAAAAAGAATACTCAACCGAAAACAAAAACGAAGAGAAACGAAAAGTAATGTTCAGAGCGAGAGCAAGCGTGTATAGTTTTTACTCCCTGCAGTACATCAAAAATGGCGTCCGTCCATCTGTATGAGCGCGTCGATCTCAAAGACTATGAGAACTACAGACACCTAACTTGGCATGCAAGGTCCTGTGTACTATTCGTCGATCAAGTTTATTTAAAATTTCTGGTTCCCAGTACCCCCGCAAATACAAAAAAAACTCCCAAAGCTACAATTTTAAATTTTTTTTTTTATTCCAAATGAGATTTCTCCAAGTAATTCCATTTGTTATTGATGTTTCTGGCTTATGGCAATATTATCCATTAAGATAACTATAATTTAAAGAATAGTCAATACTTTAACACTTTGATTTTTACTCCCTGTTCCCATTAAAAATGTGAAAAAGGGAGTTTAAAGTACTGCAAATGTGTATAACAGGCAGAAGGAGGCATTTCCGACAATACTAAAAAAAAATGTTATGTTGTGTTTGTCAAACTGTAACTGTAGCTGAAACACTAATTTAAATTTAAGAAAAAACAAGGTCTAAAAGATTCAGCTTCCTTGTTTTGTACCTAAGTAACTTTTGCAGCATTCCGAATGCAGAATTAGTTTTATTATTTAAAACAGTTCTTGTGTTAATAGGAAAATAATTCGTCACAAAATTGTATGTCAGAAATAGTATGGCCTGCATCGTCACTAGACTTTACCACTTACCTTGCGTAGAGGTGTTTTTATTTAATATTTGACATTTTTAGAAAGCAAAATAAAGAGAATGAGAGGGAGACAGAGAGAGCAACAATTTTGTTTACTTTTGCTTTTATGTCAAAGATCATTAGTAGCCATCAATTTAATTTTGGATGCTCGAGCTATGCATGTGTAGTACATTCATTTTCAGAGGCGAAGGTGGGCGTATCAAATTTTTCATTATCCGAAATTTTAAGTCTCCAGCTATGTGGGTGATACAGTTTAAGCTCATTTGAGGGGTCGGTTTTGGGCATGGCTAAGTGTATTTAAGTCAGTTTTATAAAGGAGGCAAGATGTCAATTTTGGTGACTCTATCTACAAAACTGTGGACGATATGTGACTTTGCGAGTGATGTAGGGTTATGTTTATGTATATATCTGCACTAAAAGCCACACGATCAAATTAACGAAGAATTTCATAATTAGGAAAATTAACGTCCTTAATTTGATACTCAGAACGGTTTTGGAATATTTTTAAATTTCGAAATTTTAACATATTTTTTTCTATTTCTGTCGAATGGAAAACATTAAAAATGGTAAATCATTATTTTTTTTTTCTTTTTCAATTGTATACGCTAAGCATTTATGAAATTATTTATTTAAATAGAAAAGGAAACTTTATTCCAAAGGTACTGATACTCTCTTAAAAATACCTTTCGAACGAAATGTAGAACGCATCTGCAGCCTCTGTGGTTTGGAAACTATGGGCGTAACAATCTTAGCAATTTTTATCGTTTTGCCGCTTAAATAGCTGTTTTTCTTTGTAAAAAGTCCATCAAATTCTAGACAGCTACCTCAACGCGTTGATACAAACAAACTGACAAACGCACTGACAGCCTTTTGAAAGCCCACTCTAACTTTAAAATGTTCATATCTCTTGAACGAACTGTCCAATTGGTGAACGAAGTGTCATTCGACGCGTATTTAGAATTCGAACCGTTATGTATTTAAGAAGTTCTTTTAAAAGCTACAACGGCCCCATCAGCTCCAATTCTTTAAATTTTGGCTTTCCCACCTGCAGGTCAATAAATTATGAACCAGGTGAGTTACTAAAAGTTCTAGTTTTTATTTAGTGAAAGTAATGCCTTTCGACCGGCATATAGCTCGATCTGATCGGACACTCACAGCAAATATTTCATAGTTCTAGTCGACTTTCACACCCTTTGTGTTGCTTCGTCACTAGCGTGATTTGAATACCCTCAAAGCCATTTTTAGGATTACATTTTGCGTTCCTCTTGCCAAGTTAAGTGACTACGCCCTTGGTGTCCCCTGCAGTTGCTAGTGCACTGCTTATCACCAGGTGCAATTGTAGCTGTAGCCATAGATACACTAATCGGCTCAGTTTCCTGTCGTTCACAAACCTTAACTTGAATGCAGTAAAGTTACATTTAGTACGCAGACTGAGTTACTCCCAATTTCGATATAGTATGTTATGGTTGGGCTGCTTTTGTCACGTTGCTGACTTGTTCCTCAATTTTGCGTCATCAACTAGCTTATATCGTGTCTGTGCCACGTGCTTTAGCGTGTTTGTGTAGGTGTGTGTGTGTGTGCATTTCTGTGTGTGTGTGTGTCGAAGGGTCGCAACTGCTGTGTTTGTCATTGGCAGACCGCATTTTTAATATGCGCATAAATTGGCTGTCATTGATGGATCCTAATAGAGTTGCCGTTGCTGCCGTCGTCAGCAGCAGCCGCAGCAGCAACAACGGCAGCAACAACGGCAGCAACAACTACCTCGGCGACATTGCAGGAGCTTTTCTCCTCCAACACGCCGCCTACCACTTGACGTAGTCTCGACTTCTGCTATTGTTGTTGCACCTGTAATGTGCAATGAATTCGTAAGCAACTCATGAATACCAAGCACGTGGAAATGTGTATGCTTCTAGGCCGCATGCTACATCCAACATATCAAGCTATGTAATGCAATATAATACAAATAATATGGTTAATATTGCTAACATTAAATCAATCTAATTTTCAACAGTTAATATCAGTTAATATTAATATTTATGCTAAGATATGCTCTTGCATGAACAGCGATTACGTGATCTGAAAATGCAAACACTGTGAACTACATAAATTAAAAATTACAAATGTTGCCTTAATAATTTGACTTCTAGTTGGCAGACCTCAATATATTTAAATTATAGAAACAATCTGTGGTATTTATTTTAACATTAATAATTTTAATTAAATTTTGAGTGTTTGTTCATATGACAGCTATAAGATGTATTCATCCAAATTTGATCAAACTATATAAAGTAAATACCCATAAAAAATAAAATGGTTTTTATACAGCTGATATTGGCTAAGATATCTAGAAAAAAACGAAAAACGTTTCAAATGATTGCTAAAGTGCACACTGGTCTGAATCAACATTTTTTTGGCATAAAGCCCAAAAATAAACTTAAGACACTTTAACAACATGTTTTTTTTTAATAGAAATGACATTGATGTATCCCATAAACATTATTTAAAATTTTTTACTGCAACTCTGGCTTTTTGCGGTAGCCATGAAAGTAAGCTTTAATTCTACAAAATTTGTATTGTTTTGTCGTTGCCCTATCAAGTGTAATTTGTTGCAGTAAAATTTCGCTCATATTAAAAAAAACATTATTTGATTGCAATGGAAAGCTAAGATAGAGGAACTATATGTAGAAAACATGTTACGTTTTTAAGTGCTTTGTCTTTGTTTTAATGTGACGTTGCTGTGTTGTTTTTTCGACCATTTTAACCTCAATGTTTCGCATGTTGCAGTTGGCTATTTCATCTAAAAACTATGCTTTTGTACATTACAGCTGAGTTTGGTTAATATATCTGTTTAAACCAAAAAGTTGTTCATTTAAAAAGTTAATTTTTCATGCAAAAGTTCATTTTTCAACCGATTGTTCTTATGGCAGCTATTAGATATAGCAGACCGATTTCAATGAAATTTTTAAACTTAGAGTAACTGAGTTTGGTCAAGATAGCTTGAGAAACAAAAAAATTCTTACAACTCCTTTTTCAACCGATTGTTTTTAGGATATCTATAAGATATTGTGTTCCGATTTTAAAGAAATTTTGTGAACATTTTTCGACCGAATTAACAATTTTTTTTTTTTAAATTCTATGTTTGTCTCTAGCTCAATATTTACAGTTTATGCCGAAAGAAGACGTTTCAGACCAGAGTGCAGTGGCAGATAAAATATAAAGTATTTTGATTTTAAAAAAATTTGGAAATATTCAACAAATTTATTAAAACTTTAAGTTTGATCGAGATATCTGGAAACACATAATTTTTGATAAAAATAAACTTTGCATAGGTATAAAAGTGTGTGCAGAAAAATTTGTATTCGATGTATTTCTATTACACATATTAACTAAGCTTTAAGCTGAATAGACGCCGAATAAAGCAAAATGTTTTTTTTTTTCATGAAACAAAACAAAAAAAAATTATTTTCTGGGATGTGGAATTTCAGGAATTTAAACTGGCATGCTACAAAACAATCCGAAAAGTAAATTTAAATACTTTATTTTGGTATTGGGCGAAAAGCTTTAGCTGCCAAATTTAATTCAACGTACCTTGAATATGTTGCATACTGTTCATTTTTACAACATTCTCATCAAGCAAATTATTATCAAGCAGTAAAGCACATGTCTTAATACAAAATTGGGAAAGAGCTAAAAGTGTGTCAGCCTAAATCATAATAAGCATAAGGGCTATTAGAAAAACAAAGATTTATGCACACGTAAAGTAAATCGGGTAAACATTGGTAGGCAGTTGCTCTATATAAGGAGCCGTACAGCTGCCGCAAGGCTCTTAATATATATTTTTTATAATGCGGTATATGCTTAACGTTAACAGCTATATTTTTATAGCATACTTTTTGGCGCCAGTGCTTAAAGCTGTTGCGCTAAGCAGCTTAGACAGGGTCCTTTGGCCAGGCGACACCTATCATGCTCAAAAAGTTAGGCTTCACATGTTTAAACAGATTCAGCGAGAGCATAAATACATTCTTTTGGGAGTGCTCAATTTGATGGGAAGGGAGGGGGGGGGGGGCGAGGGAGGGCTGTCACGAGTGGGGCAACTGAGGCGCGGCATTTCAAGCGTGAATTGTAAACTTTTGATTGGATTGTGCAGTAAGTTGCGTGTGCGACTGTGGGGCACGCGTCGTATAAGCAACGTGTGTTAAATTATTGGTTAAAACAGCTGGCAACATCACTGCCTCAACTCATTAAAAAGTTTTCTTTTAAAACTGTTTTGATTTGCTTTTTTGTCGATTTTGTTGTTTTTTTATCACCGCTGGCTGCAGCTCGCATACGTAACAGTTTTTTGATGGGTATTTTAATTAAGCAATCGCTGTCGCGATTTTAGCTAACATACAGTGTCCGCCGCGGCTGTCAGCTAAACCAAAAGCGAAATCAATCAAAATCAACTCAGGCTACAACAAAAGTTCTTTGTGCCACATGAAAACTCATTTTCATTATGAACTTGTGCGTCGCCGTCAGACCCTCGACCATGTCATGTTTTGGTTAGCTCTGCTCTGTTTGAAATATGACGTTGTTTCAATAGTTGTATACCCTTGTTCGGAAGTGTATAAGCGACCAGCTTTGTCAGCATGTCTTTCAACCTGTTTTTCTTATAACATTTGCTTACTCGGCTGTAAATGTGCCTATTTGATTCGAATCTTAAGTCGAGTTTTAAATGCAATGATAAAGCATTTCACTTAAATGGCAACGTTTTTATCTCGACTGTTTACCCGGGCATCATCATTTATTCCATAAAATCTACCGATCTTATGAGCCTATACAACTATTCTGTTTCTACTTTAAATTTCATGCCTCTATTCTTAGTTTTTGTTGTTCAAATTTTAAGTTTAGCTAGCCCAGTGTTAGCTCTTTCAACCACCCATTTCAGTTCCTTTTTTCACAACCACAAGTCAATTTAAAGGTACTTAATATTCGGTGTAATTTTTGTCTTTTTTTTGAGAATGCTAGCCAACAAATACTTACTTAATATGTTTTTGTGTTAGTTTCCATCGGTTCGTTGCGCCTCCGTTGCTTTGCAGCTTATTGGAAATTGATCAAATCTCATCGTGATGTGGCAACATTTTGTGGAGTGGGTTGCGTATCAAAAATATATCAAAAATTTGCACAACATTGAGTTGTAAGTGGTTGAACAAAAAAAAAGAAAGTTTTTTTCTCTGATTTGGAGCATTGCAGTTAAAGCAATTTGCGAGTGTGTTTTTGGGGAGAGCAAGGAAAAGCGTTCAACACTCGACAAATTTATGCATGAAAATAAATGCGAAATACACATACTTTTTTATTATTTTGTTTGCTGTTTTTTTTATTTGTGGCATTTATTTCATTTAGCTAACGGATGCCATACTAATTGTGTGACAGGAAGTTTAATTTGAAATATATGCGGGAATGCGTTTGCAAAGCATTTTATGTGAACTGCACAAACAGTGTAGCACATATATATATGTATGTATGCATACATATATAATAGTCATGTACATACATAAAAAGCGAAAGCTTTAAAGCCATACAGAAATGATTTTCTAATTTCCACATGCCATAAAAAACATGTTGAAATGTTTACATTGAGAGTGCTTGACTGCAAAATACTCTGAACCTGAAGTGTCCTTACGAATATTCGAATTTAGATGGAGTAGTAGATAGGGTATATGATATATGCACATAGGGTTATGCAATAAAAGCTGGAATGTTTAATGAGTTCTTAACTGATCAAAGTTGTAGGTGAACTAAAATTGTAGCTATAGTTAGCATTACAGTGTCAGGATCAGAATTATATAAAATGCCATGCCTGAATGCAATGCCATTTGCACTAACCTGTTATACCCATTTAATGGATACCGGGCATTATAACGGAACTGCAGCGGCAGCAAAACACACTGACATCAAACAGACAGCTGGAGAAAAGAGCAGAGAGAGGGAAATGAAAATCATCAGTTGTAATTTACAAGCAAACAAACAGAAAATACACACACAAAAGGCGCAGTAGCAAACAAGAAAAACAAAAATAAAAAAAAACTTAACAAAAAATGCTGTCAGTTATTTTTGGCGCGTAAAAGTATGCTACAAAAATGGAAAAACGAACAAGCACTCACACACAGATACATGCTCATATGCATGTTGTCGATTGTGAGTTGGAGCTTAGTTTTTCTTGTACTTTTTTTTGCTTTTTGGTAGTTTTGGGGCAGATTTTATAAACTATAGCGGCGCAATGGTTTTGGGGCTGCGTTTTATATTCGATTTTGCGCCAGTTTCAGTAGCCTTGCTGGCTGCAGTCACGTGCTTGTGATCATAATAAAATGGCACTTGACAGCAGCCATAAAAAGCAGCCGACACGAGGACAACGGCAATGGCAGTAGTACAATTCCTGTGAATCGATGACCCTAAAATTCTTATTGCAGTAGCAGCAACAACAACAGCAACAACAACAACAGCATTAGCGTCCAATGCGCGTAAACAACAACAAAATGCTGAAAATCGCTGGCACCTCCGCTGGGGCAGGATGTGCCGAGATGCACAGAGCACAGTGCACAGAAGCATTATTCCGCCGGATGTTGTGTGTTGACTATGCTGCTGCTGCTGTTGCTGCCAATGGCAAATTGACTGGACATGAAACTGTAAAGCTTCAAATTTATAAGCACTTTCACCCAGCTTAAGCCTTTCAATGTACGCTAGCTAATTTGCATGCAAGCTACGCAAAAGTGACTAAGAATTTCGGTCCCTTTTTAGTTGAGTCCATTAAAGTGGCACACACAAATTACAGAAAACAGAAAACAGCATAAACGAAATCCTAAAAGTCTGGTTAAAATGTTTTTTCGTTCGAAACAGTGCGACGAAACAACAATATTGACAGAGACAATGGCATAATGCATGCACTGAGCCATGTGTGTGTAAATGTGTGAGTAACTGTGTGTGTGTGTGTATGTTTGAATGCAAACAATTGCAACAACAGGCATAACATGCGGAAAAGTGTCACTATTTTCTTGGCAACAGGCACAGGCAGGCAGGCAACAAGCACACACTCGCCCAGTTGCATAAACACTTATAGAGCCATTTCAGTATAGTCATCTAAAAGCAGTGCCATTCATCCATATACGCACACAACTGTAAACACCCACACACACACACACACGTAAGTGCCGCCTGCTCATACGTTATGGTCGCTAATGTATCTGTTTTGTGTGTACTGACAGGACCCAAAAGCAAGGACGAGGCATTACGAGTGCAGTGTCCCAGCACTTGCAACATTTACGACTGAATTGCTAGGCTTTTTCAGCACCCACCGATTTTCCACTGGGTGGTGTTTCTTCACCCACTTTAATACGGGCGTAACAAGAGGATGAACAAAAAAACAGTTCACATCGGTGTTCTGAATTGAAAATACTCTTCTTAAATTATATTTTAATATTACTTTGAAATTTAAAATGAGCATGCAGTGAGTTTGCTCAAAACTTTTTTAATAAAGTTGCCATTGAGATATGATTCAGTTCACTTGCAAACACATTTTTCAACATTTAAATAAATATCAATTACGTTTAGACGATGCAATTCTTGCATGAAATAAACTTGCTCACAATCTCTCTTAATAATATTTGTCTGCGGACGGACGGACAGACTGACATTTCACAAAATCAATATACTCTTTTTTCTTTTTTTTTTTCAAAAAAATTTAAAAAAAAGGGTATAAAAATCAAAAATTATCTTTATAGTTTCGTTTTTATAATGAAAGCAGTACATAACGTTTTTCAAAAACTCACAAGCTTAAAGTTTGTAACAAAATTGTAACATACTTCAAAAAGGGTATTTAGTAATTCAAGCACTTCTTGCACAGTTTTTACGCATTTTTTAGATTGCACAGGCGGCCCATTGATAATCTGCAACATTCTGGCCAATAATTGACGTAGCTTCGAATGGCCCTGAAAGTACTATAGCCACTTGCTGACACCTGTTGGCCAATTGTTGTTGTTGTCGCAATTAGGTGAATGGGTCTGTCTGAATGGGCTGCCATAAAAGAAATTGTTGGTAGCTCTTAAAGCTAGTAAAAGCAACAATCTGATTCCACAGGCTGCTTGACTGTCTGATAAAGACATGGGCACATTGTTCATGTCTTTTGTAACTGGGATATTGTTGTAGTTGTTGTTGTTGTTGTTGCTGTTGCTGTTGTTGGTATTTACTGGTGGCACAACACATGCAGACACGCACATACACACTCACACATGTACAAGTATGCGCATGTACATGAAATATTTCACATAACTTTGTTGGCTGCCGCTGTGTTATCATTTAATTAAGTTTTCTTTAATTAAGTCGACATGTGAGAAGCCGCAATAGCAGCCAAAGTAGGAGCTGATGTTAGCAGCCTGTTTGTTGGCCGTATAAAAGCGCATCGTCGCATGTTGCAGCAACATGCAGCAGAAACAGCAACAACAAGGTATCTCTAGTAGAGAGAGACGAATAACAATCGATAGCATCGATAGTTTTTTTTAGTCATTGCAGCTATTTTCACTATTGGTGTAATTCTTACATTATATAAGAGGGTGTCACGGAAATCTCTAGAGATTTTCGGTTGGTTTGCATTTTCATTCGCTCATAAAAACGGCCGGTGCTAAAATGATTTGAGATACTTACTTTTTTGACTTATTGAAGAGTCACTGAAGCTATTTAAATTTAATTGCAAACAATTTAAAGCCAAATAAAATGTCATAGATGTGACAAAACCGTTTTTCGGTTGGTTTCGTATTTCGAGCAAAATTACTGTCAGATTCATTTTAATAACAAAAGCAATATTTTACATTTAAAAAAATCTGCATTAAAAAAATCCACTCAATAAAACTCACTTTAAAGCAAAACTATATATACAAAATAAAAAATAAAGCAACTCTTAAATCTCTAGAGATTTCTGTGACACCTAAGAATTGGAATTCGGTTTGAATTTGGTTGGAAGATATTTTCGTGACATCCCTAATATTGCTTATTTTATGAATTAATTTGAAACCCTATAAAAACCTGTTCCCAGAAACCTGTACACTTTGATGTTAGTTCGAAAATGGATTTCTGAACAGGTTTGTATATCTTTATTATATTTAAACTAAACGGTGCATGACATAACGCCCATTACACATTCATTAAAGTGCCTTAACGCCCGCTCTCAATGTGTAATAGAACCCTCGGGCGTTATGACACCTTTAAAAGTGTCACAACTTCTAAAAACTTGTAAACGCTTTCTTTATTGTGTAGCATAGAGTTAGACTCTAACTGTTAGAGCCATTATTTTCTTAATGACAGGCAATATAATTCTCAACAGAATTTTTCGATTGTCTGATCAACCAAAAAAACGACTTTCTTAAGTGGGACACCACATTTGAAGAGTCATGTTCTGATTTGGATTCAGAATGTGGGCAATACTTTGCAATTAAGTAAAATGACTGATGTTGTCAAATGTATTATTTGCATCGATAAACCGCGTGATGTGGTACTTCTGCCTTGTAGCCACTGTAAAACATGCTCTGACTGCTACGTATTCTTTCATATTCTTCATACAATTCTTAATACAATTTACGCATTTTCCCCTTATAACATTTTTAATTACCAACGCTGAAACAGCAGATGCCCTATTGCTTAAAGTTATATTTATAATATGTTAGGATTAAGGACGGCTAATTCGCAACATGGATGCCTCCGTAGCGCTGTCAGCACGCCAAAGTAATTTTATTACATTTTTGTACCTATTTTAGAAATATGAGTACGTCTTTGAATTTGTATTTACTTTTATATAAAACCTAAATAAATTATGTATTCAATGGAACAAAAACTCAGATGATTTTCAATTTCATTTAAAGCAGGTATTCAATTCTATGCTCGATTGCTTTCCCATTGACTGCTTGCTTTCCTGACTATTTTACTAGAGATTTAACTAGAGGTATAGTAAAGTGCAAAATATTCAACTTCGGGCGTAGCAGTGCCATAAAGCCCACAAAAAAGTGACTTAAAGCCCGCCGGGTGCTATGACACTTTCGCAAGTGTCATAACGCCCGATGGCTTTATGCCATCACATTTCAATTTACATTTTCATTCGAGCTGTAAACGAATAATTCTATTTGTTTCATATTAACTCTCAATAATAAATAAATAATAATGGATTTATTAAGGATCAAGCTAGTCTATATTAAGCACTCTACATGAGATTATATGTATAAATAATAAAACTTTAATATATCTTTACAATTGTAATGTTTTGTATCGAAACTTTCGAGTGCTGCAATATCGATGGTTTTCCAGCTCTAGTTTGTTTTGGCATCAATGCTTAATTATTGAGCGCATGTCTTCGACAGAAATGCACACTGCACACACACAAACTACACACACACACGCACAAATACACAGTGCACATGATATGTGCAAGTAAATGGCATCATGTCAGCCTGCTAAATAATTTTCGCGAATTTTCATGAACCCAAAATGTGAAACCCTTGCTGCAAGCGCAAGTTGCAAACATTTTCAAATCATTTGATGCATTTTCACACTTGTGGAAATGACATTTTCATAAGCGTATTGCTGCAGAGCGTCCTTTAAAAGTGCATAAAAGTGCTGCTAGCTTTAATTTCTGTACTGTTGTTAGCCACAGGCCGTGCCACACCGCCCCCTTTTGTCATTGTCTCTGTGGCAGTGACCCACCAAAATGTGTGTCACAATTGTTGCTGTATTTGTGGTCAATAATTTTGCATGTGTGTGTGTGTGTGTTCATGTTGATGACTCCCAAGGTGACTGTTTCATTTTCGTTCGTTTGCCCATGTGTTGACAGTTCACGCACACAATGTTCCATTTACATATTGAACTTTCGCATACATACGTTGCAAACACACTCACACATGAGTACACACACATACAGAGAGATACACATATGCATGTCATAACGTCACGTCATCTGGATGCTGCATAGTAATTGCAACATTTGCTGCTGTCGTCGCACAGTCTCAGCTGTGGCAACAGCGTCAGGTAGCAACAACAATGGCTGCTGCTGCAGCTGCAGCTGCATCTGCAACTGCAACTGCAACAGCAATGGGACCAACATATCCCCCAAGCATTGCAATTCATGTTCTCTCAATTACCACGTCGACACACAGCCGGATGCTGACTATTGGCCCAGTTGCCCATAGGGTTCAAGGCACTGCTCACCCACAAATCGATGATTGTTGCTTATATTCTCTCCATCACCCTCTCTATCGCTCTCTCGTTCGGCTTTTGTCTTGTTAAGTTCAGTTTGACGTGCAGATAAATTGTTTTCCGCTTGTCCTTCATGTTAAGAAAACATAAAAATATGGCAACGTCACAACAATAAATTGGCAATACATTATCGGAGAGTTGACAGAGCTTGTTGCAAAATGTGGCCAGACTGTTCGATAGTTAGCCGTTTGTGTATTTGCATTGAAAGGTGGCAACACTGCATGGAATATCTTTACATTTTGATGACAAGTTTTGCTCTGAAGATACAGTTTTCGACCATTTAACATTAAAATGAACATAAGAAAAATAATTTAATTTAGAAGATTCGATAAAACTCATTTTTAATGTTTATCATTTTGAATTCGCAGATTTTTTTTTTAAATATGACTTCATTAGCATTGAAATAAGTTCTATTATTAAGAACAGTGTTATAAAAGTAATTATTTAAAATACACTTGAATTTAACATATTCATTTTAATTGCTAATTTTCGTATATAAATTCTCATCTAGTTCTTATTTTTCAATAACTTTTTAATTACATTTTGTCTCTTGAATAACAATTTTAATTTCAAACATTTTGTCTATTAATCTTAAAAAATTTTTGGTCTGCTCTTTTTTAATTAAAAAAAAAAAAGAGTATATGGGGTTTGTGAAATGTCCGTCCGTCCGTCTGTCCGTCTATCTGTCCTAGAGCAACCAAATTTGGTATACATGTTGGTATATACCATAGGCAGACAAAGTGTCCCAAACCTGTAGAACTGACCCAATCAAATTTAAATTGATGGCAAAACTTGAAAGATATGAGCAAAAATACAATTGCCACGCCCCCTTCTGATATCCGACTGCAACGTTCTTAGTTGTTGTAATTGGTAATTGGCTTTCCCCAATTCTTGCAACCAATTCTTGTTGGACCAATATTTTTTTTGCTTTTAAATTTTTATTTTTAACACACCCACTAAGTTTTGAATCCTTAAAAGTTAATATTTAATTTACTTAATTTTAATTTTTAGTCTTAAGCTTTTAAATTTCAATCATTTTAAATTTCCATCGACTGCACACAGCCAACATTGATCAAATAAATAAATACTCTGAGCAATATTTTCGTTGCCAGATCCAAAAGATGGTTTGTTTGAAACATCAACTTTGTTTTAATAAACTATTTGAAATACTTTTCAAAAAAATGAGAAACAAAAACAAATGAAATGTAATATGCTGCAACATAAAATATTTATGATTTTGCGGTTTCACATTGTTTGTGGCAGCTTTGCTAACCGAAAAAAGTTGGAACATTTCAGTGAAACTACAAAGGACGAACCATAAACAATTTGCGCTAATTTGGCATTTGATGTAAAGTTGCCACAAATGTTGTTAAATGTAATGTTAATGTTTTTACCAAGCCACAGAGAAGCTTATAGTTTGTTATGTTTTTGTTTTGTTTTTTTTTTTTGTACGAATGTTGCCAGCATTCTCGCAAATTCTGTGAGTTGAGGGTCATGCTGGAAACGAAGTGACCAATGTCCCTACAAAAAACAATGGAGCAAACATATCAGTAATCCTACCTGAGCACTTCTGCAGACTTTCAAAAGAAACACAGAATGGCATCACTTAGCAGGTGTAAAAACAAGAAAGTAAACAAAAACTGGGCCGTCAGTTAAGTGCAAAGACATCAAAGAGATAGCTTAGCCCATAAAAATATGCGTTCTTTGTTTTTTACTCCCTGTTCCCATTAAAAATGGGAAAAAGGGAGTTATAAAGTACTGCAAATGTGTGTAACAGGCAGAAGGAGGCATTTCCGACTATATAAACTATATATATTCTTGATCAGGATCAACAGCCGAGACGAACTAGCCATGTCCGTCTGTCTGTCTGTCTGTCCGTCTGTCCGTCTGTCCGTCTGTCCGTCTGTATGAACGCGTCGATCTCAGAGACTATAAGAGCTAGAGACACCAAACTTGGCATGCAGGTTCCTGTATACCATACGCAGATCAAGTTTATTTCAAATTTCGGATGCACCCCCCCGCACCCCCGCAAATCGCAAAAGACTCCCACAGCCACAATTTTAAAGATAAAGCTTTAATTTTTGGTACACATGTATGTTTAATTAATGTCTTTCGGATGTGTAAATTTCAACACGATCGGATAAATAGCACAAAAGTTATAGAAGAATCTATTACGCCCGTCTCAGCTGGCAGCAACAACAGTTTGACAAGCAGTTTACGAGTTTAGTGCACTGCTTGCTTGTGTTGTCGCTGAACTGCTTGAAATGCAAGTTGGGAGCAGGGAGTCTCGTAGTCGGGCACACTCGACTAGAGTATTCTTACTTGTTTTTTCTATTTTCTTCACTTGTTTATTGTTTTCTTTATAACAGCTACCGAAAAAAATGTCGTACAAACCGTGAATTTTATGAACAAATTGTATATTGAAAGACATAAGCAAACTATTTCTTGACAAATAATTGAAGCAGGGAAATTTTGTTTTAGGCGCCAACCAACTTTTGGCCATTTCTTGCAAAAACAGTATGTAGGTTTCTGGGCACTACACTCATAAAAAAAGAGCACACATTCGCCCTTGAAACTAGAAATGTCTTCCACTAACGCGTTTTTTTTTTTTTTCAATATATATATATATATATATATTTATTTTTATTTTTTAACATAGGTGCAAAGTTTATTCAATACCCTTAAAATTCAAGGCGCTTTTCTAAAAATATTTTCTAATCCCAAAGGCTAATTTTAGCTCTGAAAGAAAAAAATAATAAAGACAAGCTTGTCTTAAATTTAAAAAAAAAAAAAAAATGATTTAGAATATTTTTTCAAAAGTCAAGAAGTGGCTTCTTTTTCAGTTTTTGTATTTAAGAAACATTGTATTTAAGAAACATTTCTAAAACAAAGACATTTTTTGATTGACGAAGGCGTCCTAATTTAAAAGGCAGTTTCCTTAAAAAGTGCCTTATGAGTGTAGGAGGATTAACTATAAAGTCTTCTACCATTTTCACAATCAATCTAAGATTGAAATTTTGTTCAGAACCGAAAAAACCTGAACACTGGTCATAATAAATTGTATCTTTCGTATTTTAGTCAGTTTGGCTCTTAAGTTTGTCACCTGCGGCTTGCCAAAGCTGCTTCTTCTTAACTTGATGCCAATAAGTTTGTTGTGTGTGTTGCCAAGTTAGCTTTTTGTGGCAAGCACTCCGCTTACATCTCTTTCGAACTTGCCACTTGACACAGCATATTGCAAAGTTTCTCTTGTGCAACTTGCCAGATATATTTGCACAATTTGATTATCTATTTGTTGTTGTGAGCCAAATGTATGTTATGTGTGTTTTGCAAACAAACATTTATTTGATATGAGCTATATTTTAAAATGTTGTGCGCGTCTAAAATCATAAAATAAACTTGCCACAATAAATGCTTTCTACACTGTGGCTATTTGTATACGCAGCCGTAAAATAAATTTTCAACAATTTGAATAAAATGTTAAATATTTATGTTTGCACTGGGTAACTTAATACCCTTTTAGCAGGACCAAAACTCAAAAGAGAAACAAAGTGCGTGTGGCATGCAATTGCCTTGGACCAAACCAGCTGGACTTAGCTTGCAATTTGATGCAAACAGGTGCAAGTTTGTCTTAGAACCTACACATATACAACCATAAGAGTTGTACACTTTAGTTCTATGAAAACTTTATTCTTTTGAAGTTATATTTTTAGTGAACGAACAAATCGATCATGTAAGTTCCTATGTATTTTGTATTTAAATTTCTTTGTGCACTTTAAAAAACAAAATCGATCAAACTTACTAATTGTGAGTTTTAGCATTTCAATGCAAGCTAACAAATTTTCATCAGCATCGAAAGACAATATCATAGGAACAATTTTACGACAATCTTACTGAAACGCACATATTATGATAATGGAATGTTTTTTCATTTTGGAAACTGAAAAACTTTTGTGCTTATGCTATAGCTGTCATAGGAACAATCAGCCGAACATTATGATTTTATATGAAAAACTTTTCTGGGCGCCGAAAATAACTTTACTTTCGTGTTTGTTCCAGAGATCAAAAATAAGAGTTATTTTTACTATTTAAAAAAAAATAAAATCACAGTAAAGGAAATTTACTGTAAAATTGTGGAATACATCAATTAATTGGTCCAATTTCCAAGTTTCAAGAAGTAGAATTATTATATAAAAACAATTTTTGTGAAAAAAATTATAAATAGCTCTTAAGCTTTGAATCTTAAAATATAAATCAATCATAAGAATTATTTTTTAACTTATATACCATTATATTTTTGATTTTTAAAATAATAGTTGTGGTATAAGAGTTATTTCTGATTTCCTAAATATAAGTTATGGAACAAAAGTCATAATCGATACGGTTCCTGGTTTATTCGTTCGTTCTTTTCTATCGTTTCTTTATATGGCTAGTTCAGTTGGTCCATCTGTTCAGTTCGCTCCATTGTTCAAATCGCTTTTTATGCTTCAAATAAATAATCGAACTCAATTGAGCAATCTTTTATAGGTATTTAGTTTGTTCATACACAGTTCATTGAGTAATTCGATTGAATTTATTTTGAACGAATCAATACAACACTATACTATAAAAACATACATATACAATGTATACATATATATGTATGGGCATGTAGGTTTCTGTGGCAATGTGGCTAGCTAACTTTGTGCATGGAATGGGTGAAAGGCAGAGAGCCAGGAGCTTAAATGCACTTCACAGTGGAAGAAAAGTTATTTTAAATATATATATTTGCTTATACAACATATCCGTAGTGCAGATGGTTTGTGTGAGTGTATGTTTGTGTGAGAGAGGAGGTCAACTTTGAGACAACTGTCAGGGTTTAAGTCCATTTACTCAAACAAGTTTTCCACCTTTTGCACTTTGGCATTAATATTAGCAAAGTGCGTTGGCCCGCAAACAGAAAGCAGCTTTTCTAAAAAAAAAAAATAAACCAACAACACAAAAAAAAATGTTATTAAAATGTTTTCGAAATTTCAAAAAAAGCTGGTATATTTGCATAGTTGTACATCGTACATATGTATATGTATATTTTATGTAAACATACTTATTGTATTAGTAGGCTTTAGAGCCGATTTTTGTTGTCATGTTGATTTATTTGCCGTGCGGATTGTCGGTCTAACGAAATGTACAATTTTCATCGATGAGTTGGCAGGACTGCTGGGCAAAGTGGGCAGTTTGATGACAGCTGATTGTCTGGGTGAAGAGTGGAACAATAAATGTTTATAATGGGAAAATAGGAATTGAAGTTTATTTAAAGTGCATACTAGCTTTGTTGTGAACATGATAAATCTACTATTAACAGGAATGATTCTATTTTGTTATCCACATGATTTATGTTTGTTATCGATATTCTTATATAATATATAATCTTGTCAAATATATTTAGATGCAGTAGTCCAGTCTATTAAACTTGGCAATCGTTGAGTTTTAGCTGAATTATCAATTTGATCAACAAGCTGCAGCATTAAATTTGGGGCAGCTTAAAGCCAAAGACAAAACCGACTCCAGCTGTGGCAACTGAACTGACAGCTGACAGTTGAAACAAAGGCGTGCAACAAGACAACGAACAAGACACGAAAGCAAGAGAAAGGAGACGCGCAGCGACAATAAACCATTTTTGTGGCACTTCAAAATGGGGCACACACAGAGCGCGACAAGTGGCTCGACAGCGCGGCAACAATTGCAACTGTCTGGCATTGTCTTTTGGTTGGCGATTCCTTCTTTGATTTTGGCTTTTGGCTTTGGGGCACGCAGTTGCTGTTGCAGTTGCAGCTGTAGCTGTAGCTGTGGCTGGCAAAATTCCAATAAATAAATGAATTTGATAAGGCACATGTCGGTGTAGCATATAACATACTATGGACTGCCACTCGTTTGTTGCACAAACAAGGTTGCGCTAATCAGGCAACGTTGCTGCATGCAATCAGTGTGTGATTCATTAAAGAAATGACACTAGGTCCAACTATGTATAGCACTTCCGGTAATTAAATATGGCGAATACTGTGAGTGTATGTGTGTGAGTGTGGCTGACAGCAGCGCTGCCGGTATAGCATTTTTTCAGCATAATAGTTAGCAAGCTTCACATATCTGAAAATATATCCTTTTTAATGCAATTAAATCTATATTAATATCAAAATAATTTAATTTTATTATGCCAATTTCAAAAAAACTCGTTATTGAGAATAATATCATTTTATCTGGATGTAATGTGAGAATTATTGAATAGGAATTTGAACTGATCAACTTTGCTATCAACAGCGGTAAGTCTGTCAACAGCCTTCGTTAAACTTACAGACTTTTATCAGTCAGACTAGATACACATAAACTTAATTCTTATAACTAGTCTGAATTTTACTCTTAAAACAATTCCACAGAGATATTCGGTTGGTTTGCATTTGCATTCGCTCATAAAAACAGCCGGTGCTCAAATTATTTGAGAAATTTAGTTCTTCGAGTTATGGAAGAGTCGCTGAAGCTATTTCAATTGAAGAGCAACCAATTTATAGTCAAATGAAATATCACAGATGTCACAAGCCCGTCTTTCGGTTGGTTTCAAATTTTGAGCAAAATTGCTAGAGATTTGGCTAAAAAAAAAACACCAAAATCATTTTTGAAAATAAAAACAATATTTGCAATTGAGTCAAAAATGTTTTTCTAAACTATCTGCATTATATTTTATAATCATTTGACTTGTTTAGGTAATTAATTTTTCATTTTAAAAAATATCCATTCAACAAATCATTCAACGGTTGTATTTCAACCAAATTACCCAAATTCATAGATTTGCCAACTTGTTTGAAATCAATTGCTACAATTTGGTAAACTTGACGGTCAACAAATTTAAAAAATTTGGTTTAAAATAATAGTCGCAAAATAAGTTAGTGAAAGAAACTTTTATAAACAATTATCTCAGCAAATTTGATTAAAAAAAGAATAACAAAAGTGAGAATAAACTAAAAGCAATATTATTTCTGTTTGGTGCCACTTTAAGAATTTTGTGACACGAAAAAATGCAAATTCATTTGGAGCTTGGTTGGACGAGATTTCCGTGACAACCCCGTATATTTCAGACAATTCAATATTATATTATACTTTCACTTACATTTTTATCCTTAATACATTTGGTTTCAATTGTCTCGTGTTCTTTGAATATATATTTGAAAGGGAACTGCGAATCGAGACAAACAAGCTTAAACTAGGCTGCAATTATTTGCATTCGAAATATAATTTCTTTGATTGTGAAATTTTTTCGCAAACTGAGTCCCAAAAAGTTCTAATATACAACTTTATTGGTTTGTTAGTGACGAAATGTTTGGAGTGAAAATTATGAAGAAAACATGTTTATTTTTCATTTTTCTAAACTTTTTTTAAAGTCGATTTGTATTTGAAGTACAGCACTGGCACTAAGCCAAGTCCGAAACAGGCGACACCTGGTTGCGCCTTTAGCTTTCTTAACATATATATATATATATATATGTACGGAATGGTATGGAATCTGATGTTGGGTTTAATGCGTGTACTTTGGTTGTGTGATAAAATGCATGCAATTACGCGTATGTTTTTATTGTTATTTGTGTTGCAATATTTAATTTAGCTCATCAGTAGTACACACGAGCTGGCATGTACGTGTTCCATTAAATGGGTGTGTGTGGGTTTCGTTGAATAAACTCACTTTGTGTGTGTGTATGGGTGTGTGTTTGTGTAAATCCTC
Organism: Hirtodrosophila cameraria; assembly: GCA_949708635.1. Lineage (NCBI taxonomy): Eukaryota > Metazoa > Arthropoda > Insecta > Diptera > Drosophilidae > Hirtodrosophila > Hirtodrosophila cameraria. The sequence continues at coordinate 54,462,855 of OX453089.1, forward strand.
TATATGGCACAGTACAAAATTAAAGCTTAACTGCCACTGCTGTTGTCAGTCAATGTGTGTTTGAGTGTGTGTGTGTGTGGGTTCTTAGTGCTAGTGTGTGTGTTTGTATTTACGTAGTGTAAAATTATTTGTTTTTAATGCTGATGATTTTGTGTGTTGTATGGTTGCTTTTGCTAATGTAATGCAATGCAGCGTCTGCGTGGCGTATACACAACATTGGATTTCTCATACGCATCAGCGCAATTCTTATGGCATTTGTATACAGCATTATGACAGCTCAATTTGTCGTGCCGCGAAACATGCAGCACTCCATCCATCCATCCATCTATCAATCAATCAAACTTGATCAAGTCCTTGTTTATACCCCCACACACACACACACACACACACACACACAAACAAACACTTGCCACACTAAGCGCGTTAATAAAACGCAAATGTTTAATTTTATGCCACAGCAGGCAGTCATTATTTTATTTTACGCTGCGTTTTGCAAAGCACAATAAACGCTTTTAATGGCAAAATTGTCAATGATGCAAGCTTTATTCAGTCGCTTATGGCACCTGCCATTTGTCAGCTACCTTTTCGTGCTGTCGTCTGTAATTAAAATGCATATTAGAATTTAATCGCGTGTTAAGCCGTAAGCTAAAAACTCGCTCGCCTGTTAAATTTTGTAGCAAGTGGCTTTGTCTTTTTCGTATCAATAAATTTGATGAGCTGTACACAAATGCGCATCAGCATCAGGCTCCGAGGTGCAAATTCGCCACCTCTTTCGCATTGTTTATGTGAACATGCTGTTGGAGTCAAGCTGATAAATTGATTTAAAACATTGTGTAAATATGCGTGCTCAGAGACCATGCTCTGTTTCTCACTCTCACTGTCACTTTTTCGATGGCGTTTTATTTATTAGACAAGGACAGCAAGGCCGAGTGGCATTCATCGTTAGCCATGTGCTGTTGCCGACTTGCCTGCTTTCCTTTCAATATGAACTTATTTAACTCTCCTCTCGAATATCGTTCAGCTTCCAAACTCATTGAATGCCATTTAAATGGGCATTTTGGCTATAACTGGCGCCTATTTGGTACTCAACAATCACTCCACCCCTTAGTGCTGTATAGTTGTGATTAATGACCTGCCCATGCCACCTGCTGGTTTTTTGATAGTCTCCCTTGTAGCGCACAGTGGGTTTATTGACACCAAAAGTTATTTCCAAAACAAACAAACATATAAATAAATATAAATTTTTAACTTTTCAGAATCTCTTTGGTTTGATATTTTACATAGCATACCTTTCTGATCCAAATATACTTACAATTGTTTAATCAATTGAATGTGTCATATTTGTAGATGTCCTGGCAACAAAAGGTAGACAATTATGCAGTTGTATGAATTAAGTATATGTTTTTCCAGCTTTAGCTATAATACTTTAAACTCATTAATGTTATGTTATATTTTCAAATGTGTCTTCCTAATAACAGGATATCTAAATCAATATTCTGACTTTTAATATAATTAATTTTACAAGTAAAAACCAAAATCAAATTTAATATAATTCGTTTTTAAAGTAAAGAGTTAAATCAAATTTCAACACAATTCATTTTTAAAGTAAGGAGTTTAATGTCAAAATGTAATTCAATATAATTAAAAATATATGAATTGAATTAAAAAATTGTTAATTCAATGTGAATCAAATATAAAAAAGAATCAATCTTGAAATATCTAGCAACAAGATTATAAATGTAAATAAAAATGTTGTTTTATATAATTATTTTTATCCTCTTTTTTTAATTTTTTTGAAAAAAAAAAAAAGAAACAAGTAAGAATACTCTAGTCGAGTGTGCCCGACTACGAGACTCCCTGCTCCCAACTTGCATTTCAAGCAGTTCAGCGGCAACACAAGCAAGCAGTGCACTTAACTCGTAAACTGCTTGTCAAACTGTTGTTGCTGCCAGCTGAGACGGGCGTAACACAAGCAAGCAGTGCACTTAACTCGTAAACTGCTTGTCAAACTGTTGTTGCTGCCAGCTGAGACGGGCGTAATAGATTCTTCTATAACTTTTGTGCTATTTATCCGATCGTGTTGAAATTTACACATCCGAAAGACCTTGGTTAATCATACATGTGTACCAAAAATTAAAGCTTTATCTTTAAAATTGTGGCTGTGGGAGTCTTTTGCGATTTGCGTGGGTGCGGGGGGGGTGCATCCAAAATTTGAAATAAACTTGATCTGCGTATGGTATACAGGAACCTGCATGCCAAGTTTGGTGTCTCTAGCTCTTATAGTCTCTGAGATCGACGCGTTCATACAGACGGACAGACGGACAGACGGACAGACGGACAGACAGACAGACATGGCTAGTTCGTCTCGGCTGTTGATCCTGATCAAGAATATATATAGTTTATATAGTCGGAAATGCCTCCTTCTGTCTGTTACACACATTTGCAGTACTTTATAACTACCTTTTTCCCATTTTTAATGGGAACAGGGAGTAAAAAGAGTATATTGGGTTTATGAAATGTCCGTCCGTCCGTCTGTCCGTCCGTCTGCATGAACGCAGTTTTTTTCCACAGTTTTGAAGATAGAGCAACGAAACTTGGTATACATGTTGGTATATACCATTGGCAGACAAAGTGTCAAGATCTCCCCCCACCACCACCCCTTCCCCCACAAACCGAAAAAACCAGTTTTGTAGCTAGAGTAACCAAATTTAGCAATTTAGCAATCCTTGATTGATCTGAATAAAAAAATTTGGACACGCCCACCCCCGCCAAAACAAATGAGCAAAATCTGTATCTCCCACACCCCATTAGCTAGAGTCCCCAAATTTTGCAGGTTGAATTCTATTGCCCTATTTAATAGATTGGATAAAAATAATTTTGGCACGCCCACCCCTACCCTTGCAATCGAGCAATGTTTGTTTCTCCTAAACCTGTAGAACGGGCCCAACCAAACGTAAATTGATGGCAAAACTTGAAAGATTTGAGCAAAAATACAATTGCCACGCCCACTTCTGAGTCTGCAAAGAATCGAAAAAAAGAGACTGCAACGTTCTTACTTGTTTTTATTTATTTTACAGAAAATATATGTTTAGAATCAAAGAGAAGTAAACAAAGATATTCAAATTAAATTTTTGTTTTTAAAAAAACATTTTAAATAAATACCCACTTTTAAGGCCAATTAAACCACAGTGCACTTTACAAAAACTGTGCTTTATTGCGTATACGTTATTTATTTATATTGCATTTGCCATAATACTTGTACATACAGTGGGGAGCAAAAGTAAGTACTTGTTTGCTTGAAGCGCATTTCGGTGCGAATAAAACCGAAAATAGTAAAGCAAATACAACAATTTTTTTTTTTTACTTATTGTACATTTAATACACTACAAATTAGCCAAAAATAATAATACAGTTTGAATAACATGGAAAAAGATAAATTTTAAAAACAAAAACAACTCGCATGTACTCATTTATGCACCTTTGGCATTTCAATTTTCTTATTAGTAAACTGATCTAAATTTATAGTTAATTATCATCCTATTGCTTTCATACTATTTCTTTGACTAAATAGCAAAGTGCTTATTATTATTTGAAGTACCAAAGTGGTTACATCACCGCAGTAGAAGCGATTTTTATTGAAATATCGAAGTTATGAGGAAATTTCAGCGCGAAGTCGAAAATTCTATTGTAATCCTCACCGAGAGTTTCTATTCTTCCCGTTGAATTGCAACTAAACTTAAAGCAAGCCAGTTGGTGGTTATACGAGTCCAAAAAAGGCATAATGTTTCTGCTGAAAACCCTCGTAGGGGCCGCCCTAACAGATGCGTATGCTCGAAATATGATGTCCAATATGAGAAAGGAAATGTTCCTAACACCTCATGGTGCTTCTTTAAGCATTAATAAAAATGTCAGTCGATGGACATCAAGAAAAGCGCTCCAAAAAATTGGATATGATTCAGCAGTGAAAAAAAACAAAACTGCTTTGTCTGGGAAAAAATGTGATATTACGTTTGAATTTTGCTTGACAGCACCGAGATTGGACCGTAGATGACTGGAAACGGGCAATTTGGTCAGACGAATCCAAATTTAATAGATTCAAGTCAGATGGTAAGCAATATTGCTGGCACCGGCCCGGAGAATCTATACAACGACACCATGTGAAGCAAACCGTTGAACACGGTGGAGACGCTATAATGGCTTGGAGCTGCTTCACCTGGTGGAATACTGGGCCACAACACAAAGTAGATGGAATAATGAACAAGCACCAGTATCTGAACATTTTACAAGCCCATCTTCCTGTATTTATTGCGCAAAGTGGTTACGTCGAAGCTGAAAAAGTGTTTCAGCAGGATGGAGATCCAAAACACACCTCAAGAGTCGTGCAACAATGGTTGGCTGATCAAAATTTTCAGTTGATGAAGTGGCCAGCTCAAAGTCCGGACCTCAACCCAATTGAGAACTTTTGGTCAAATGAAAAAAGACGGTTGGGACAATATCCATCGGCTCCATCAAACCTGGAGGATTTGTGGCAAAGGGTATTCAATGAATGGAACCTTATACCCAATGAAATATTGAAAAATTTTTACTGATGAGAAAATTGAAATGCCAAAGGTGCATAAATGAGTACATGCGAATTGTTTTTGTTTTTAAAATTTATCTTTTTACATGTTATTCAAACTGTATTATTATTTTTGGCTAATTTGTAGTGTATTAAATGTACAATAAGTAAAAAAAAAAATTATTGTATTTGCTTAACTATTTTATGTTTTATTCGCACCAAAATGAGCTTCATGCAAACAAACAGCAACAAGTGCTTTAAGAGTTTAAGGTTCAAGCATTTAACATAAAATAAAGTAAGCCGCAGTAGCCATTGCCTTCTGTCGAAAAGTCAAAGGAAGCAAACACAACTTCTGCTACTGCATTTATGAAAACATTTTGAAAATCTGTTGCCCTACTACGTGACTTTGAATAGCTATAATTGCTAGCAGTAGCAGCAGGAGGACTTTAGTCTGGGCTACAAGATGTGCTGATGGTGTCCTTCATTTGGTGTTGATGTCTCAAAAAGGAAGAACCCATGCTGTGGGCTGCTCTGAGCACATGGTGTGCCAATAACTCATATTTGAACCGATATGAAGTCATAATATTGGCCCCCTTGGTCAGCTCAACATTCATTAACTGTTCTGAAATGACAGATAGGAAGTAAATCTGACATTTAATATGGCAGTATCGTACAAGTCTTTTAGCACAATTAAACAATTTCCTGTTTTTATGCCAACTAAGCCACAACAAATGAAGTCAGCGCAGACCCTTCCTGTGCCCTTCAAGCTGCTGGGATTTACAGCCCTCAGGCAAGGACACTTTGAAAACTTTGTTAGTATAATCTTAGTTTTTGAGCATTGTGTGTATTTGTGTGGCTGCCATTGAATATACAAAATTAAAGGCGCATCCGCATCGCATCCTGTCAACAATTTCCTAGTTGTTCTTTGATTAGAACAATCGAGTTTTAGCTTTTACTACGCTAAACTTTTCAAGTACTTTTATTGCCATTGTCCCCCTTGCTGCAATTCACCACTCATTTAATAGTCGTACAGATTTGCTGCTGAATGAGGCTCATCATGCTATAATGCCATACTCGTACCTTGACTGAAGAAAATTACGGAGCTTCAACCACAGAAGCTCGCTCATCAGACTTGATTGCTGGCTGGTCCAAAGGTCCGCTGGTTAGCTGGCCAGTTGGTCAGCTAGGTCATGTAATTGTCTGTCACACACACACACACACTTAAACACTTGCACATGTGAGACCGGCACCGGATGCTGCTACAGGACATCATTGAGACAACGACAAGGCTAAGAGTCGCACAGCTGCAGTGCAGCTAAAGTCAGCAGAAGCGATTGTTGCAGTTGTAACTACACTTAGAGAAAAGCAGGCATTGCAAAGACTTATGCGGAATGTGCATAAGACAGCAGTAAAGTATAGTCGTCCAATTTTGATCAAATTTCATTAAACTATAAGAAGTATAAGGTCCCCTATTCTGAATTCCATTTTCGAATCAGTTCTACAAACACATGTAAGCCATACTTTCAGGAGCGAAAACAAATGAAATGAACGAACAAAAGAGCTTAACTTCTTAATTTTATTCCAATCCAAATAATGTACAAACAAAACTTTACATTTTACAAATTTTTTCCATCTCATTTCTAGGACTTACTGATCCAAAAACAAAGTAAGTTTCTCAAAAAAAAACAAAGAATTTCTTAACACAACTCAATTTTAGATCGATTTTTCCTATTGCAGGTATTCAAAAAAGGTGTTGTAAAGCGGTTTTAAATACAATGAAATAATAATGAAGTAAATGTAAATTTAGTGCAGATATCTTTAAATACAAAATAATCGATGGTTGTCTTAGCTAGGGGGGGCAAACATCGATAGCTTTAAATTCTTCACCATCGATGTTTTGTTCAATAGTGACATTTCTAGCAATTTTTCTGGATTATTATGTTGTTTTTGAATAAAATTAGTTAAACGTTAATTTTAAATGTTTATATGTTGATCAGAACACTTTGAAATTATTTTATAAATACATTATCCATTAAAAAATACATGAAAGTCGAAACTTAAACGATAATTCAATTTCTGTTCAATTTCTCCTCTGCAGTTTATTAGAATATCTAATTAAATGTTGTTCAATGTAATTATACTTCTCCAGCAAATGGAAAACCGAAAACAATCGAAAAGATCTTCAAATTTCTGCCTTAGATTTTAACTAGTGAATGAATCTTTATGATCAAAAATGATCAAATTTGAATTCCAGTTAAATGAAGTGAAATATTTGAATTCATCTAAAAAAAATCCATAACAAAAAAAATTTTTTTTTTTAATTTAACTTTAAAAAAAAAAAATAAATTATTTTCGTGATTGTAATCTGTAATCTGAAATCTTTAAAATATATTTTAAATATTTATTTTATCATAACTAAGTTTTTAATAGAACAGATGGTTTCGACTATCACCATCGATTGAATGCACTTCAATGTTTTGCCTTCTCTAGTTTGAACATAACAACAAATGCTCTAAGAATAATATCAAATGTTCCAAGGCAGATTCTAAAGATATTGATTGTATCAACAATTTCAAAAGACATTTTTGTGCTGAGTGTAGAAATGCCATCATTGGCTTTGTTGCTGCACATTTTGGGCATGACGCAGTAGCCAAGTCGAATGCAGGTGGCACAAACGCTGGGGCAGTCAATCTTTTCCGAAACAATTAGGCAACATTGATTGTTGTCGGCAACACTGGCTGGGTCTCGCTTTAGGGGATTGCAAGTTGCAAGTTGCAAGTTGCACGTTGCAGGAACGAAGCTAAAGGCGGCCAATGTGGGCGATGGGATGTGCATGTGGATGTGGCTTGTGTCGTGTCAGTTCATTTGGGGATTGCTGCTTGAATTGCAGCAAGTGCTGTTGGGCCACTTATTCACACTAATTTGGCTTTAAAACAAACATAGACTGTGATTAGAGTGACATTTAGGAATAGCTATTGGATTGGCTAACGCAAAGGGTCACACACAATGATTTCAATTAAAACGTGAATTGCACTTAATTTTAATGACAATTAGTGATGATTGCAAGCCGCACAGCAATTTATCAACGTGTAGTGAAAAACGTTATAATCACTAAATGACAAAATCAGCAACAAATCACGACAACCAACAAGTCAACAGTGGCAAGTGGCAACAACAGCAGCAAATACGTCAACAACAAATCAGACAAATTGCATTAAAAATGCTGTGGCACTCGACTCTGTCTGTTGACGGACAGTTCCATCTAGATACTGGGTGGACAGTAGGTAATAGAGAGGGGTGGGTAGTAAGGGAGGGAAGCGCCTATTCGATTGGGACCGTCGACTAACTGAGCGATTAGTGTCACACCAAAACTGTTCGCTCGACCGTCCATTAACCAGCAGGAACGTCAACGACATCAACAACAAATCAAATCAAATGTACTTTAACACGCTCGAGCTGAGTATTTAACCGATAGCTAAAAAAAGAAAATAGCAAAACAGCTATGGTCCAAGAATCAGAAGAATCAGTAGAAGAAGTAGCAGAAGTAGCAGACGATAGATAGATACATAACAGCCGATAGATACATAGTATCGTATGGATGGCAACTTGGTAAATGGTAAAATGGGCGCTGGGCAAACAAAGTTGCGCCTGAGCCTGACAATGACTGCTCACCGCTTCCGTTTCCGTTTTAAGTGCTCTGAAATTGAGTGGGGCTGTGGGGGAGGGGGGGGAGGATTGCGTCTGCTCCCATGTATGTATGTGTATGTACTGCCATAACAATCCAATCCAGTCCAAGGCAAATCGACGTACTCCATCAAGTGCCAACATTGCGCCTCGGCATCAGCTTCAGCTTCAGCTTCGCTCGTTAGTTACAACTTGCCTCACTGCCTGCCTCATGATGCCTCGTTTAAGTGATAAGAGCAGTTCAAATGTTTGGCCAAGTGTGCGACAATTTTAATTTGCTGTGTTTTCAACCAGTTGTTGATACCCTCTATACATTCAATATGCTGCAAAAGGGACTATATATTGAGTTGCGATCGTTTCCGCAACAGGCAAACGAAGACAACATTGATACTATCCAACATATTAATAAATAAAACGTTTGTTCTGTATAAGCTAGGTTTAATTGATTTGCCAAAAAACATATTTTTATTGAAATTTATATGTGAAGTAAAATGGATTTGTATATTGGAAAGACAATGCTTAAATTGATGGCATACAAATTGATATAAAGTCATATTCAAATGAGTTTAAACTTTAAATGTTGATATTAAATAAGATCAAAATGATGTTTTCCAAAATATCATGTTGAATGTTTGAAATTATTAATTTTAGCTTTTAACATATCAGCTATTAATTCGATATGGAAAAATGTCAAATTTACAAGTTCCACATAAAATCAATTTTTATTTCTGGGCACTTCAATTTTTAGTTTAACTGGAATACATGTTCTATCTTATATGCCCAGCGTAAGTTCAAGTCAGATAAATCTACACCTTAATTATTTTTTATATATTCAAATTGAAGAGCAGCGTTTTAAAAAGTGCTATTTAGTCTACAGGATTGATTTGACCCAAATTCAATAGATAGAAAGATAGGAGATATTTGTAAAACAAAGACCACTGCGAAGAAGGATAAATTTCTAGCCTTGTATATATTATAAGTGTATTTGGTAATTTTGTTGTGTGTTTTTTTTTTGGTTACGCTGTAAAGCATACTTCAAAGTTTTGATCTTTTACTTCTGAAATGATGCCACATGAAGTCTAAAACCCCCCTCCCATACAAAAAACATAGATGTATTTTTATATGGAAAAAATATACAAAATTCTTAAATTTAAAATATCCAAAACATAAAAAAAAATACAAAAAAAAAACACTACAAAATACCGAAAAAACCCAAAAGAATTTAAAAAAAATTCCAACAATGTCCCAAAAAATAACAAAAACAAGTAAGAACGTTGCAGTCGGATGTACCCGACTACGAGATACTCTTTTTAAGCCTCTTTGCGGAGTCAGAAGTGGGCGTGGCAATTGTATTTTGCTCAAGTCTTTCAAGTTTTGCCATCAATTTAAGTATGGTTGGGCCCGTTCTACAGGCTTGGGAGTAACAAACATTGCTTGATTGCAAGGGCGGGGGTGGGCGTGGCCAAATATTTTTTATTCAATCTTTGAAATAGGGCAACAGAATTGAATCTGAAAAATTTGGTGATTCTAGCTAAAGGGGTGGGGGAGATACAGACTTTGCTTATTTGTGGGGGCGGGGGTGGGCGTGGCCAAAGTTTTTTTAGTCAGATCAATCAATGTGATAAGTAGCCCTTGTGCTAAATTTGGTTACTCTAGCTATAAAGCTGTGGACGATATAGGTTTTTGCGGTTTGTGGGGGAAGGGGGGGGGGGGTGGAGGGGAGATCTTGACACTTTGTCTGCCTATGGTATATACCATTATATATACCAAGTTTGGTTGCTCTAGCTTCAAAACTGTGGAAAAAAAACTGCGTTCATACAGACAGGCGGACGGACAGACGGACGGACAGACGGACAGACGGACAATTCCCAATATACTCTTTTTTTTTTTTTTTAAATAAAAAAAGAGCATAAAAAGTATATTTATTTATCTGGTATTTGCTGAAATTTTAGAACCGAGAGAGTCAAAATTTAATTTTTCGCTATTTCCAGGAGTTTACTTTTTCAATAAAATCAATTATAATGCCAGTGATATTCAAAATCATTACAAATATTCAATGATAAGAACAAATTTTTCATTACTTTTTCTGCAATGCTATTACAATTATTTTCATTAAGAATAACTTTTTTCAATGCCAATGAAATGACAAGTGCACTACAAAATCAATTAAATCATCACAAAACTGATGTGTAGCACATAAATTCATGATTTCTTTAGAAAATTTCAGTTTTCTTTACAGGGTAACTACTAGTCAATTACCAATAAACTTATTGTAGTATTTTGTTTCGTAATCAAGTGACAGCAACTATCGAAGACAAAGACAAGCATAGCCATGGGCAAGGCTCTTCCACAGCGTTTGAAGTTGCAGCTAACCCTTTAGGCCGTTTACTGTCTGAAGGACATCCGCTTTGGCACTTCACTCAACGGAAGCCGCACATTTAATTACGGCTGGAACGGAAAGCAATTTTGTAGACTTGAAGGTGAATTGAAGCTGACCAACAAGTTGATATAAACTAAGCAAATTTGCTGTCAGTATTGTTAAAAAAACAATCGATACTATCGATAGTGCAATCGATTGTGCTGCAGTTCTACAATTCACCCAAATTCATATCAATGCCGAAAAGTAGCTAAAGTGGCGTTAAGAGTCAATTTAAAGCATTTAACCAATGACGCTCCTGGCATTGCAGCATGTCAGGGTAAGTCAGCAGACAACTGGCTTCATTTCGTTGCTCGACAAAATAATCAAAGAGACACACACAAACACACATGCGTACACACACATATCCTTGAAGCATGAGAGCGCGAAATGGTATCGCCAAAATGGTAACAGCTTTTCGAGTTGCAGCTGATCTAGACAGAAAGTCCTTGGGGCAGCCAGAGGCTAGAGGCTTGTTTAATGCTCACTGCGTAATCTAGTAGCCCAGTGATGGTCATTTGTAGTTCAAGCCCATGGCTATGCCGAAGTTCTGAGTCCTGCGTCCTGTGTGTGGCCTTGTTAATGCAGCATCGCATTTTGCTGTTGCTAGTTGTTGCTACTGCTGCTGCTGGCTTCTAGGCATAATTTGTGCTTGCATTTTTTATTTATGGCCACGCCCACTGGTGAATTAGCAGCCACGCCCAAACAAATTTATGTTGTTCGCTTAGCGTTGACTGCAACTTTGTCAACGTCCACGTCATCACTGCGTGTTTTCCGTCCCGAGTTCTTGCTCAACGCAAAAAATTAGGCAACATTTCGTTGTCGGGCTGTCATTTGTCCTACCTGGCATGTGTTTACAGTTGGCAGGCAGGCAACAATTTATGGCCGGCACAGCACAGCACAGCACGGTGCACAGCTGCCAACTGCAGTACCTTCTAATGACTTTAATAATTGTATTGCCAAATCGACTAAAAAAAACACAAAACAAACAAACTGCTCAGTACGCACAGTGGGCTAATTGAATGCATAATTCATAAGATTTTTCTCATTACGTAAATATCAAAGTTGGAATTCAAATATTATGCTAAATTTTAGTAAATTTTAATTTATTAATTTATGCTGTTACTTAAGCACATTTTCTTTAGCAGTTTTTCTGCAAATCTTTAAAATTTTGGCAGCTAAAAGAGCATTAACTGTTGATACAAATTTAGGCCATCTCTCGGAACAGCTACCCTATATAAAAATCACTCGAACACGTCAAAGAAAAAGAGATCAATAACAACTTGTTGTCAGCTTGTAAAATGGATATTTTTTCAACTATCAACATTTTGTATCACTTAAAGCCTCAAAATGTTTAATTTGATAATGTCAATGTCAATGTCAAAACTTTATTAAACAGTTTCAAAATTTCAGAAAACTGTACATTTATCTTTATTTGAATGTACTTTTTATATAGTTAAACATATTAATAAGTATTTTATATATAATCAAAAAAATGTATTTGCAACATACTATATATTTTATTTTGTCCAAGTCATAAACTATTTTGATTTGGAAAGAAATTGTTACCAGAACTAAATATTAAATTTTGATTTTATTGCACATTTTTGTGGTTAATTAACCCACAGTAGAACTTGGCCGAAAAATACTGCTATTAATGTACGATTTTTGCAAAAATGTTTGTAGCCAAAGCCAATTGTCGAAGTGCGAGCGCTGGCATTACGTATGCGCCATGTTGGGCAAAACCTGCTTTGGCGCTTTCACTCGTACTCGTAAGTTGGCAGCCAGCAGCTGCTGCAAGCCATATGCTATCCACAAAAATTGTTGGCGGCAGCTGCAAGTGCTGCAGTCAAGTTGAAAGCTATTAAATTTGCTACACAGTGCAAATTTGTTTTGAGCTGCTTCATTTATTTCAAATTGAATTTAAAGGCACAACGAAAGTTGCTATTGTCTTGGCCAGCTTTTTTCGGCCACGTTGCCGGCATCTATTTCAATTTAGTGTGGCTCAATGCCAAGATATGTAATTTTGCTCCGTCTGTTCGTGGATCAACATTTCTCATTTCTCATTTCTTTGCCTTTTGTCTGCTTGCCAGAGATTTCAACATTTTTACCGCATATTTTTGCCGCTTCTGTTGCGTTTGATGCAGCTACAGCTGCTGTTTAATCCGTACGCCATTTTCATTTGCCATTTTGCCATGCCACATTTATGTTGCATATCGAGTGAAGACATGCAGCAGCCATGTGCTTTTGCTGTAAGCCGATTAATTCTCTTGTATTGCTTTAATAACGTTAGAAAGTTACTGAAAAAAAGCCAATAAAGCAATGCCCTAACCGCAAGGCAAACATTGGCCAATCGATAGCATCGCTGACCTGTAAAGCCAAGCGTTGCCAGGGTTGCCAAGTAGCGACAGGGAATATCAAGGAATGCCCAAATGAATTTGGAGCAATTTTCAATTATTGCACAATTGAAGCGTAAATAAGTTGTAAATCATCAATTACCCAAAAAGCAGACACCTACACAGTGTAGCAACACTAGTAACCAGAGGCAGGAGCTAGCCTCTGGCACCAATGGCAACAACAGCAACATCAGCAACAGCAAGAACAACAGCAACAGTAGCAAAAATAACAACTGCAATTGCTGAAAAATCGCCAAAGCGGATACGTGTGCTATCGCGGCGAAAAGCAGGCTATAGAAAAAGAAAAGTTGAAGTTAAAAAAAAAAAAAAATGAAAATCAAAGCTAGAGAGTGAGAGAGACAGAGCGAGTGAGAGCATGCCAAGTAGACAATGAAAATTCTATGAAATGAAAAGAAAATGGGCAATCGTAAAAATAGCAACTAACAGCCAAAAAGTAGTGTTGTTATTGTACGACAATGACAAGGAGCAGAGGGGGTTGCTGCTGGGACAAAGTCGTGAAGTACAACTACTAGTAACAACAGCAACAACAACAACAACAACAATAGTAACAACTGGCTGCAGATAAGGCAAAGGCAAAGGAAGTGCTTCGAGCACTGCAAGGCTAAGTAGATAGATAGAAATGTCTTTGCCGGCTTTAGCTGCTGCCAGAGCACGTGATTTATGTGGTAAATAAAAGAAGACACAAATGAGTATCAAAGCAGATACGGGCACAGCGACAGCAACAGCAACAGCAACAGCAGCAGCAGCATGAGCATCAGCTGCAGCAGCTGCTGCTGCAACTGTAGCAGCAACATGCTGCTGTTGTTGCAGCTGCATCAGCAGCCTTGGCGGCTCAGTCGACAAAGTGCGGTTAAAGCATACATTTAGGCGCACTGGCGAACAAGACAAAGGCGCAAAACTGCCGGAGGTAGAACGCACAGGACGCGCAGAGGACTTGTGCTGGTAGACAAAAGCAAGCGAGCGAACATGAAATCCGTTACGACTCAGACGTATATAGTATATACTATACATATACATATATAGACAGCATCCCCAGTTGAGTAAAAGTTTTTAATATTATTTCAAGTCTGAAATGAGGGCAATCAGCGGCGCAATTGTCGAGCAGCGAACATAACAAAGAAATGCTCTTGGCACGCCGACTCGGCTACCAGAAGTAGCTGCCACATGGTGGCATCTATATGTACTTACATATATAGTATGTGGGGCATGGCTTGGGGTTTTAAACACCGGCAGCGAACAAAGACGACGCTGAGACGAGACGAACGTTTAACAGCACCGCCAAACCAAACCCCACCCACCACCTCTATGCCACCATTTGCCAATAACTGGGCACTGTCAACGGCAGCAGCAGTTGATGCATTTGAGCAGGAAGGATAAGATAACTTGCAACCAGCCAACGCGCTGCTGCAAAACAAACAAAAGTATTTCAAAAAGCACTGAAAAGACAAAGAGTAGTGTACCAAACCAAACACAGACAGACCAAAACCCCACCCCACCCCACACCACACCACCATCCGCAGCAAATGATCCAGATGAGGGAACAGATTGTAAGAATGTAGATAGCATGGCTTACAAATTGGTAAACGTTGTAGCTGCAATTAAGGCTATGGACCTGTTAACTGGACACTAAAGGCTGCGACGGCGCACAAAATGGAACAAAGAAAGTAGCATCTGCATCCTTAGCTAGATGTATGCTTAGCTTATATACTAGAGCTTAAATATAAATCAAATAAAATAAAATAAAAGGAACATAACCAAAGTTTATAATATGTAAATTTATTGACTTCCTTATCACATTGTATTTGTTAGCGGTTGCTTTTCTAAAGGACTTGAGCACTTATGTAAATGGTTTTATTTAAGAGAAACAATATTATATCAAAACTATGATATAAGTTCTTCAAGTCATACCTATCGGTTCTATAAAATCTATATAAAACAAATTGTATATAATGGCTAAAGAAGAAATGAAAAAAACTAGGCACTTTTTAACTAGCTTTGCCAACTTGTCGATTAACTTATCAACATGACGTTGCATTCTTATTTCACACAGTTTTTACATTACGATAACATGAGGATAAGTAAACCAAAAACAGCGTAACCCCAATTTGAACTTTACTAAAAGTACGAAAAGCTGAAAAATACCCAAAGTTTTGTGTTATTTGTTGTTGTTTTTTTGTTTGTTTGATTAAATTGTCATCTGTCGAGCCAGTGTATTCTCAACGGTATTTCATGAGCCACTCACAGCGTTGAGTGAAGGACATTAGCGTATCATCCTGTTTCAATTCCACAGTACCCCTGTACACAATGTGGAAGTGAAATACATGCCCTGCGTCAAGAGAAAACTGAACTTGTACCACTAACCCAGTTAGAGTTGCGATAGATCCACAGGATGCCTACCGCTATGGATTCCTAGTTGCCGCTACGAAAGCACGCGAGTCCTGTGACGAATACACGACTCGGCTAATTGACGAAGTTTTAGCCGAGCATTGATTAAAGAACGCTTTGGCATTAAACTGGCACACGGTTCGAGCGTGTTTGAAGCGTTTTACAATGCTTTTTGAGTGCTAATTGCGAATGTTGCGCAACAATGTTGCTGACTCAACATGAGAATGTTTGTATACATGCTGGCGTTTCTACTGTGTTTGTTGTACTTTTAATGTACTGTTATCGTTTTATACATGGGCGGTGATAAGCCGCCGCTGCTGCTACCCTGCCCCTGCACCTTTATCTTGCAAAAGCTGTTATCAGTTGACAGTGAATCTAACTTATTATGAATCGAAAGCTATTAACACTGGTCGATAAAATTCAAGTTTTTGTTGAGTTTCACGAACTGAGGGGACTGTGAATTTGAATTATGTTTTAAATTTTAATCAATATTTATGGTGTAAAAAACCTATTTTTGGGTAGATATACATCTCCTTTTTTAGTCCTGTAAGCACGGGTGGGTACACATAACGACACATTTAAATGACGTGTTTATTTGTACTTGTTTAATTATGATTTATTTTCCTAACTTAACAAAGTAGTCACAATAGTGTAAAATTACTAATGTTATTTTAAAATCATTTTTTATTTTTATTTTAATTTTAATTTCGATTGAATTTTGATATAAATTAATGACATAAATTAATAAATAATTAAATATTAATATAAATATAATTTTTTAATTTTAATCATAATGTTATATTATTATTATTATCATTATTAGTGCTGTAACTTAAGTGTATACTTGTAGTACTAGGAATAAGTAAATAAATAAATAAAACTACTATTATTATTATTATTTTTATTGCTTTTAACATTTCATTATTAATTAATTAGTTAACTACTATTATTTCTTTTAAAAAGTGTCGCAACAATTCTATTCAATTTGTGTGTGCTCGTAACTGCTTTGATAGGTTGATGTGGTAAGTTGTTCCAGAGTTGAATAGCAAAAATATAAAATTGATTTTTTGGTTGAGTAAACAAACATTTTGGAGTAATGTTTATCTTCCTCGCTAAGGCGAAATATTGGCGATACTTGGGAAAATAGACTGAAGATAACGCATTTTTATTATTAAGACGAAACTCATTCTTATCATTCAGGTGAAAAACATTCTTGTCATAAAGCTAAAACAAAATATTTTCATGAGTTGCCTTTCCTTTCGATACGAAAGCGATAAAATAGCGATTTCTCTGGCGATAATCGCATTTTTATCGCCAGCAATCCAAAATGTTCACAGGCCAATAATACATGAAGATAATAAACATAAGTACTCTGAGATACTTTGTAGTTTTTGTAAACACTTCTTCAAAGATGTACTTCATCTTAACCCCAGAAATGAGAAAACAGAGACATGAAATATAACTGACGGCAGCTGAACTTGGGCTTGGTCAAAATTCGATATAGTTCTTGAAAGGAAACCTATGTTGACCAGTGCTTTATTGATTATGCTTTGTTTTTAATTTATACGCTTTTGATTATGCTTCTATCTAACCCAGTTGTTGGACGATGCACGGATTCGTCAAATTTTGCAAAGCATATATGAAAATACTTACAGTCTAAAAGTGGGCTTACAAAGTGGCCCAACAAATTAAGAAATGCATTGTAGCCTTGTATAAAAAGCGACATTCTGAATTGGGGCACGTGCTTGAAGTCAAGTGTGTGCCACATGTTGAGCTTTGTTTGTTGTCCAATTAATTAGGGCACAATGTCTGCGGGCAGCTCATGTCTTACTAAGATTTTTATTTTTACCAAAATTGTTATACCACATATGTGTAGCTATTTTGCGGGATCTTTTTTCAGGTAGAGTCCATGCTAAAGTTTAGTTAATTTTAAGTTTGACCCAATTGTGTCTTTGCCTGATGTTTCTATATATTATATTTCATTTCATTTTCCATATCACATTGAAAAAATCTCAATGGCCGAAAAGGACTGACCAAGAAATGTTAATTAAAAAATACTCAACGCTGGGCAGCAAAATTTATATATAAAAGAGTATAAAAAAACAAAGCTAGCTAAAATGTCATTTATATCAGCTTTCATACAACACACGGACACTCCGTTTGCCACACTCTTTCCTCCTTGCTCCTGAGGCATCCTCCATCCTCCAGTTGACTTCGACTTCGTTTCACTTAGTGCTTATCTTCCGTTGACATACCTTGTCATTTGGGCTGTCTTCGTAAAAATATCAAATGTAATTTACTGCAACAGGAAGGTCCTGAAAAACATGCAGCTGGCCATAGGTGCACTCGAAGCATCAGTATCAGTATCAGTTTATGGAACTTGCTGTTGCCATTTATTTTTAAGTTTTTTATTTGGACATCAGGAACTTCATTTGCATGAAACTTTCATTTTAGATAGCTATTAAATGAACAGTTCAAGCTTTATACCCTGGACCAAAGATGGCATCATAAAACTGTATCCATTTTTGCAAGCAAAGGGAATCCATACATAGTTTAAAAATGGCCTAATACTGTATGGAAACTTCGATTATTAGACAGTTCTTTTAAACATTCTGCAAATTACAGAAGTCGATTCAATTGTCTTTTTTTAAGGAAAATTTTGAGTTAATAATAAAGAGCACAAGAATATTAAAGAATATTAGGCAACAAAAACTGACATTTTTTATTTTATCAATACAAAAAAAAAGAAGGACCAGAGCAGCTTCGATATGCTCTAAGCTTTTTTAAGAACAGCTTAAAAACAAGCATATTGAATGGTAGTTCTGGCTTAAGAAAATATAGTATATTGTAATATATTAAAAGTTCATTGTATAAAGAGAGTTCATTGTATCTGCGAGCGTATACATAGCAAATCTATTGATGCATTAATCTGTGGAATTTATTTAAGCTTTTGTTTTTTTTAATGATAACTGATCAATTGTTTAGGTTTACTGTTTGTGTTAAAAGACCAAATATAAGTGGAAGGTGTGCAAATTGAGTAAACAAGTAACTTAAAACTATAAATATCAATAATAAATAGCCTTAAAAAAATGCAATAAAAATAAAACATAACTCATACGTTATTGATGAAAACATTTACTTATTAAAATGATTTTTAGACATTTTTCAAATTTGCTTCCATTAAATTAAAAGTAATGCTTAGAGCACAAATGAGTAAATAAATTGATGTAAAAATATATGTGTTTATCATACACATATTTGGTTTGCAGTAAATTCGAAAGAAAAACATTGTTCAAAGTCTGTACTGACGTTGGAGAGTAATTTATGACTGTGTCAACTCATAGAGCATTCTTAGTTGTTTTTAATTGTTTACTGTACTAAACTGTGGCAAGTGCCAATTTATGCATTCTTTCATAATTTTTCATTGGTTTTCTTAACCACGCGCATTATTTTCCTTTACATGCAGCATGTAGTCAAATGAGGGCATGTTGTAGTTTATTTATAATACTTTGCATAATTTTGTTGTTTACAATTTGAGTAGAGAGCAACAAGGGCAACCAAGAAGAGAATTGTGATTGACTTAAATGAAGTTACGAATTTGCAACAGCCAACTCAAGGCAAGGCAAGGCAAGGAGGATCTAAATGCTGCGTTAAGTAAGTGCCACGAAGAACACAAGTTGGAATGAGACAATTTATAATATTCAATTTATATGCATTTTTTTCTCTAAAGCGCCATAGACGACAGCAATGCGAACGACAACAAGCAACAACAATTGCAGCTGCTAAGCTGATAATTCCACAGCAAAGACACACACACACACACACATAAAGACACACACACACACACAGGGGCCAAGCGCAAGATTTTCATCTCTTTCATTGCAAATAAAATCTTCGTTGTGATTAATGAGATTTGTCACTTGGTTCATTTGTATTTTCCATGCTGTTGACTTGACTCAGTGTTGTGAATTTTGCCAGGCCTTAACTGAACTGAACTGAACTGAAACAGTACAGAACAGAGCTCAACTGCACTAAATGCATATAAATTTCATAAATACTAAGAGGCAGCAGTTGCAGACTCTGAAAAGTATGCTACACTTTCTGGCATTGGGTCAGGCTGAATGCTTGAACAGCTGGCAAATTTGTTTGCGATTTTGGCAGGCTACAAATTTGCATTTCATTTTCATTATATTCAAGCTCAATTTGAAAAGAATATAACCAAAATAAGGCCATCGTCTTGAGTGACTCACTTGTTAAGCAACGCAAGATGTCTTTTACGAGACTTATTAAAATGGGATATATCCGGGCACATAACGAAGTGGTACATTTAATTTGACCCGCCCAATAATTCATTTGTTAAGGCCCTTGCATGGGCACGGTCCCAGTCTAGATAATCGTGGAGCCAAGAACTTGCTGGCGTTATTTTATTTTATATTTATTTTTATTTTTAGTAAATTTTAAACGTTCAAGCGAATGCTGCACTTTTGGCTAGCCGGCTGAGTTATGGTTAGCAATAAATTTATATGACATATAAATGTAAATAATTGAGTAGCGCCTAGGCCTTTGTCTGCAGCGCTTTCTTCTTCAAACCATTCCATTTGCATTTTCTGCTAGAAGCCCGGAAGGTTGAGAACGTCCACGTCCGTCGTCATTTACTTTGTGATGAATAGTCGCCCACTTTCTGAGGAGACGCACATAAAACGGCTTTATGGCCACTTTGGGTATGCACAAACATTTAATTTCAAACTTTTTTTGTTACATTTTTTTTCCGACTCGTCGTTTTATTCCATCAAATTATTGCAGTGACTTTGCCAGTTGCTCAACTAGCTTCTACAATATTATTTTGCTACGAATTTCATTGCCGACTTTTATATAAAACTAAATTCTTTGTTTGCTTTTTTTTTTTGTTATCAAGACATTAGACACTTAATGCCATAAGAGGAAACGGTGATGTCATGTCTATATTCAATTTTTTGATAACATCGTTCGTTTGATCCTGGCTTCGCAGTCCGTAGGCATCAAAGGGGCGCGTGTAGAATCGACTGATTCTGTAGAAAGAAAATCATAATTGATTTAATTAGAATATATAAGTAAACAATTGATTATGTAATGCATTAGTAATTTTATTGAATTAAAAAATAAATGAAAAGTCAATTTCATTAGAATTGAAAAAAATATTGATGTTAAGTAATAGAATTCCGTTTAATTAGAATTGAAAAAAATATTGATATTAAGTAATAAAATATATTATTGTTGGAAACAATAAGATGTCTTTAATGCATTTAAAAAACAAGTAGGAACGTTGCAGTCAGATGCACCCGACTGCGATATACTCTTTTTTAGCGTCTTTGCGGAGTCAGAAGTGGTCGTGGCAATTGTATTTTTGCTCAAATCTTTCTAATTTTTAAATCAATTTAAGTTGATCTTGACACTTTGTCTGACTATAGTATATATCAACATGTATACATGTTTGGTTGCTCCAGCTTCAAAACTGTGAAAAAAAACTGCGTTCATACAGACGGACGGACAGACGGACGGACAGGCGGACGGACGGACAGACACACATTTCACAAACCCAATATACTCTTTTCTTTTTTATCCAAAAAAATTAAAAAAGTGTATAATTAATGATAATGAAAAGTACATTACATTAAAATTAAAAAAAATATTAATAATAGGTAACATTTTCTTTTAATTGAAAACTTTTTGCTACTTTTTCTGATTGTACTAAAAATATAATTCATTATTATTAAGTTTTTCAATTCTAATGAAAATAATAATGGTAATGCATATGGACACAACACTGGAGTACATATTTTGTAGAGATGAAACGCACCTGTTTCCCGAGATATTCATAAGGAACTTGTAGTAGCTGCTGCGCAACGAGTTGGGCTCCATGATGGCGCAATGGAAGAGCACTGCAGTGCAGGCTGCGTATAAATACATGTTGAAATGTGGTACTTCCGGCAGCACACCCTCCTGAATGCCCCAATTGTAAAGCAGCTGCAACGCCTTCCACATTACATACATTGAAATACTAATATTAGGGAACTGCAACAGTCCAATGGAGCCCAGTAGACCGGCGGGTATGGCAAAGTAGGCGCTGTCATGTCCACAAACATTACGCAGGGCGCAAGAAATTGCCTAAAACAAGACTGTTGGAATACATGAGTCATATATTTAGAAAGACCGCAATGTTCACCTTGTAGAGCAGTGAGAAGCTGCCCAATGCGAAACCTAGTTGCAGTGATCCTTTATTGAAGATTTGTTTGCGCCAGTCCATTTTCAGTTTGATGATCTTGACTATGTTTAACAACAACTTAAGGCCTACTTGTAGACCAACTCCGCCAAGGAAGGGCTTCAAACCGCCAAGTAGAGCATAGCTACTGCACCCTTGACGATGTGGGCAACTGGGATGCTTGGAGTTGCGCAGACGCTCGTAAAGCTGCACACAAGCGGAGATGCTGCGAAAGTTGAAAGGTTGTTGACATGAGCTTTGCGTGGTGGTCACGGTGGGCGTTTTAAGTGAACCCTCCTCATCCTTGCCAAATAGTATGCGTATCGCTTTAAAAGTGGCATCCTTCAGCTTTGTCTTATGCACACCGACACGATACATATACAACAAAGCGGTCACGCTGCAACCCAAAATAAAAACTTCTCCATTGGGTATGGAGCGAACTAAGCCACGTGCCTCCAACATATTCCAGAGCGCCTCGGTGGCCACATTAGCCACATACAGAGCCAGCGGAGTACGACGCTCTGGACGCTCAATGATCAGCGACATTAGGCTGGCAACAAATGCTGGAATAAACGCAACTGTGCTTAAATAGAAACGACCCAAGATTTGACGGAAGAGGCACACAAACAGGCCAAAGGAATAGCCGTTTGTCGTCAGAAAAGCCGTTGATGTCAGTAAACCCATGATTGTGCGCTTAAGATCCAACAGCGTTGGAATGCGCAGCCTCGTGACCATTGCAATCTGTAAATATCAGGGACGGAAAATAACAGTTATCACTCCAAATTTAAACCGAAAAGTTCAAGGTGTTAAAAATGTTCTACGAAAATTACAATAACACCAATGCTTATATTTTTTAATGAACTATCGCAAACTGCAAAAACTTTTATTGTATAACCTTTATGAATAAAAATCCCAAAATAACAGTTATTTTTTACTTTTATCATAAAATGTTATCAAATATTTGTTATCATTGATTTTTATTATAACAGTTATTTTTAACAGTTATTTTTTCTTTTATAATAACAGTTATCAAATAACTGTTATTTCAAAAGGTTGATAAGAAAAGTCTATTTCAAATATCTTCTAAACCAACAATCCAGTTGAAACCAAATTTGGCATGTATTTTTATGGCTATAATGTGCAGATAATATCATTCACAATTTTTTAATACTGCCCACCAAACCCCCGCAATTTGATAAAAATTAGATAACAAATAAAATTTTGAATATATAGCCTTGACCTTTGGTCTATATGATTTTGTTTAAGAATATGTATGGTGTGGAAATAAATGTATAATGTAACTGGCGATCCCGGCGTTACTTGGGTCACTGTCACGTCCGTGAGCTCACATTTTCCTAACACTGACCTACACGCGCTACGATTTTTCAGGCTTGAAAACTGAGTTTGAAGTAGAGATGGAAGTGCGAAGAAAATTCAATACCGATGAATATTTCGGTCACATCCAGAAATTCAACCCTAACGCCCGACATCCAGTTATTTGACTTTTCCGTTATTAAATGATTAAATATTTATTTTAGGCGGTGACCAGAATAAAAACATAAAATATAAATAAAGAAATCATAATTTATTGTTTATTTAATTTTAAAAATAATAATTTTTTCAATGAATTGGTTGATAAGTTGCACCGCAAGTCCGTCAACATAAGTTTTAGTGCAGAGAATGCCCTCTCCACACTAACCTGCGTTGCAGGAACGCAATGAACAATTTTGGCCAGTTTCAAAGTCTGCCTAAAAAATCGTAACGCGTGTGGGTCAGTGCTAGGAAAATGTGAGCCCACGGTCGTGAAGTAGTGACCCAAGTAACGCCGGGATCGCCAGTTACATTATACATTTATTTCCACACCATACATATTTTTATACCAAATCATATAGACCAAAGGTCAAGTCTATATATTCCGAATTCTAGTTGTTACTTGATTTTTATCAATTTGCGGGGGTTTGGTGGGCAGTATTAAAAAATTGTGAATGACATTATCTGCACATTATAGCCATTGTTGGCTTAGAAGATATTTGAAATAGACTTTTATTATCAACCTTTTGAAATAACAGTTATTTGATAACAGTTATTTGATAATTGTTGTTATAAAAGTAAACAATAACTGTAAAAAATAACTGTTAGAATAAAAATCAATGATAACAGTTATAATAATAGTAAAAAATAACTGTTAAAAATAATTTTTATTATAAAAATCAATAATGATAGTTGATTTTTACATTTAAATATAAAAATAAAAGTTAACTGTTAAAAATAATTTATACAATAAAAATAAATATTAACAGTTAACTTCTATTATTAGATACAAATGTAAGAAATAACTGTTATTTTGGGACTTTTAAACAAAAGTTAAAAATTAACCGTTAAGTCGCAACCTTTGTTCATAAAGGTTAGAACTGCTACGGTCCCTGGTAAATGTAATTCATAGTGTGAAACATAAGAAAATACTCAACAAATGTACATTTTCGTAATGGTTTTTAAGCCATTAGAATTGTACAGTTATTAGAATTAGCGTTTTCAATGCACTTAACACTCCAAAATTATAATTATGTTTTAATGTTATGTTGGACCGATTTGGATCAAGTTTTTTCAATATGCATTGATCATCCTAAAGCACTGATTTGGTAAGCTTTGCCTTAATATCTTAAAGCAAAAATCATTGTCTGTCCCAAGTTTCATTAAGATACCTTTAAAGATATCTTCAAATATACATACAACTTTTCAACCTGAAACTGACTGATTGGCAACGCTCGCACAGCCTAGACCATAAGAGGATTTTGGAAAATTCACTCGGAAAATTAAAAAATTCGTGGAAAACTATTGTTTTGGAAAATCCAGTCGGAGATCTTGACACTTTGTATGCCTATGGTATATATCAACATGTATACCAAGTTTAGTTGCTCTGGCTTCAAAATTGTGGAAAAAAAATTCGTTCATACGGACAGACGGAAGGACATTTCATAAACCAAATATACTTTTTTAACTTGTCCAGTTCCTGTCAAACTGTTGTTTCTGCCTGCTGAGATCTGGGTAATAGGTTCTTCCATAACTTTGGAGCTATTTATCCGATCGTTTTGAAAGTTACGCTGCTGATCAACATTGATGCAACATATATGTGTGCCAAAATCAAAGCTTTGTCTTTAAAATGGGGGGGGTGCATCCGAAATTTGAAATAAACTTGATCTGCGTATGACATACAGGAACCTGCAAGCCAAGTTTGGTGTCTCTAGCTCTTATAGTCTCTGAGTTTTTGTGCTTCAAACTTATTTTAAAAGCCACACATACCAAAGAATGAGCAATGTCTTTTACAAAATTTTCAAATCTACCTGATTTATAGGAAAATGGACGAAAAACTGTTGCTTGATTTTTTTTTTTCGCCAAACCGAATTCAAATATTTTTACGAAAAATTATTTCACTTACCATTTACCGATATTGGCTTTATTTAAGTGTTTCGCACAATTTGACTTTTATTTGAATGGTGTGTGAACAAAAAATGTCTATTCGGAATGGAACATTTTGTTGACTAGTGTAAAAAATAATTAAAATATTATAATTATAATCTAGTACTTGCCAGATAGACAATGCTATAGGTGCGCAATGCCGCGGGAAATGTAGACAATAACATGCCCGCCGTGGCGCAGGCACAGCTTGATGTCCAAGGATGAGAGTACTCCCGGCAGCTGCAGTTGATAGCAGCTTCAATTAGCTTGCTCTGTACAGCCATTTTATGGGTTAAATTCTTCAGGTGGTTCGATTTAAGGCTAAAGCTTAACTATTCAGATAATCGCACACTGTTCGCCGCACAATGTGATAAGATTATTGATGAAACGCTTGCACGCACCGAAACCGCGTACAAAGTGTATACGTGCAGCTAAACTCAAGTGTTTAACGTAAACTGTATTTAATTTCTGACTTAAATTTAAAACTTTATTGTCTAACTCAACGCTTGCGACTAAGTTTCACCTTTGCCACAGACCAATAATAGTGTAACCAAATAGCTGCACGCTTCAACTTCGACTGACAGAGCAAGTTGAACTATTTATTGAAGAGTATTCATTTGAGAGAAATGCGTTTTGGTTATATTCAAATAGGTGGGTGAGGTAAGCAAGTTAAGCATATCGTTGCTGCGATGCACTATGGAGTAAATGACCCCTTTTGTTGGCCAAATTTAATAACTCATAGATTGCGTCTGGGGCCTTAAAAAATATGCCAAGTATCGTTACAAAGTGTTTTTTAAGATAAGAACAGTGGTAATTTATTTTTAAATATATGTAACAAAAACATTTAAATAAATAGGTATACGATTTATGTAAATCCATACATGAAAACATCAACTTTTTGATCACTTACAAACTTCTCTATTCGTGACATTGTAAATAAGACAGCATTGCATAAATAATGGCTAGCTCCTAAAATGTGCAATTGCGGAAGAGGTGCAGAAAACACATAAACTTTGATTGAAACAGTTATGTATTCTGTTAAAATTTGTGGAATGTGACATTATAGTTTGATGTATTTCGAATGTAATGAGAGTAAATGTAAATGGAACACTTTTGGAAGAATTTTGGCCAAAATGAAGGGTCATTTACCCCATAGTGCAATAAAAGAGCGTATTTCTTATCGCACATATAGGCAGAAACATGCTCTGGGACTCTTGAGTTGAGCTCTTACTTTAAATTAAAGAGTTAATATGTAGTTGTTATTTGAAATGCTTTTGCTGGTTTTATTAAAAGCACATAACTTAACTGTCAATATACTCAATATATTTTAACTCGATTTTAATCCTCTAATATGCCAGTATAAACTCGCTCAGAGTCAAAAAAAAAAAAAAAACGTAAATTTTTTTCGGAGCAGCTGCTAGCATACTTACATATACATATGTACAAACATAATATTATATGGTTTTTTGAGAGACGAGCGCACTTATAGTGCCTAGACTTATTATGGTTACTCTTTTGTAGGCACGTTTCAGTTATGTTTCAACCGTTGCTTAGCTCAGGAAGCAAACGAAAATGCTGGTAGTGTCATCTTATCTACGATTTTCAGGCTTTGTAGCATATCATTCGTCTGTTGCTGTGTGTTCAAACCAAATATGTCGAAGGCGCTCAAGTCAAACTTGTTGAGTCTGTAAAATTTTTCAAATATGTTTGAAAAACGATATTAAAATTTAAAGCGCATCAAAACTTACCTCTCGCCTGATATGGCCTGAAGAAATTTGTAGTAATTTGGTCGCAGCGATTGAGCTTCCATAATACCCGTATGGAAGAGCACGGCCGTAAAGAAAGCATAACAATAAAGCATAAAGTGTGGAATGCGTGGAAGTATGCCTCGTTCTTGGCCAATGCTGCAGAGTATCTGCAATGAAATGAAACCTTTAGCATAATGAACTCTTCTAATGCAAAAATATACTCACTTGTATAGCCTTCCACATGACGTACAGTGCAACTGTATTGTCCGGATATTGGATGAAGGCGATTGAGGCTACTAAGCCAGCGGGTAGTGCAAAGATTGCATCGTCCCGATTAAAGCTGTGGCGCAGCAGGCAGGACACAGACTGCGATACACAAAAATGTTACCACATATGCATATAAGAAGTTTGCCATTGTGAACTCACCTTATAAAGGAATGAAAAGCTGCCCATGAAAATGCCCAGCTTCAGTGTGCTACGATTGAAGATTTGTTTTCGCCACAACATACTGCCTTGCGCGATGTTCTTAATGTTCATTACCACTTTCAATGCCACTTGCAACGCCACGCCACCCACAAAGGGACGTAAGCCGCCTAATATGGCATAACTAGTGCAGCTCTTCTTATGACGGCAGCTCGAGTGCTTGCCATGGATTAGATTGCTGTAGACGCGCACCCAATCGGAGATGGTGGCGAATCTGACACTGGGTCGACGCTGTGACGGCGCTGGCTGCTCGCCGGGCACCACGGGCTCAGGCTTGCTTACGGGACCCGCCTCCTCTTTGCCCACGAAGATGCGCAGTATGTTAAAGATGGAGTCTTCGGTGGCGTTCAAGCGATACAAATACAGCAGTGCTGATATGCTGACTGCAAAGATATATGTTTGGCCATGTGGAATGCCACGCACCCAGTTGCGTCTCTCGGCCATATTCCATAGAGCTTCGGTGGCAACATTGGCAACATAGAGGGTAAGCAGTGGTCGGCGCGCCGGGCGTTCCACCAAAATTGCTGTGAGCGATGACAGAAATGAAGGCAGAAAAGCTACCGTGAAAAAGTAATAGCGTCCCAGCAGATTGCGTATCAGACAGTTGTATAGGACAAAGGTGTAGGCATTGGTAACTAGAAACGCTGTGGACTGCAAAATGCCCATCAGAGCGCGCCTTAAATCCTCCAGCGTGGGCACACGGTGACGCATGAGCAGTGAAAAGGCGTAGACGATCGTGTAGACACGTAGACAGTAGGGCGTGGCCGATAGCAAAAGACCAGCTGTGGCATTAACGCACTTGTCCGTCCAGGGATGCTGAAACTGTTGACACGTTACGCACAGCGGATCAATAAGCAGCTTACTTTGTGCGCCCATTATGATGTGTTGTATTCGACTGAAAGTAAATTATAATGTTCATACATACATTAGCGTGTTAGCATGTTTCTAGTTAATGGGGCAGCTGAGGGCAGGGGCCAAGTCCACAAGGCCACAGTTTAGCCTTTAATCTTATCAAAAAGTGCACTTTAATCTTAGTTTTGCTTGTGTTTTTCTTCTTGGCACTTGTTGAAGCTTGCACTCTTGATAATAATAGAATCAAGGTCAGAAAAACCAGTTTAAAATATTGAAGTTGGATACAACCTTAATGAGCATGAATTAAGGTGTTGCTCAACAATGAATACGATAAGCGCGTAAGGCATTGGCCTATCTATCTGCGGGTCATTCAAAACAGAAACAGAGCTGATAAAATACAAAGTACGTTGGGCAAGCTTCATTAAGTTCGTTCAACTTCACTTTGGTGGGGTTTTTGATTGGGGCTGATTGTTAGATTTAGTACTTACACTTAATTGTAATAAAACTGGTTGTTTCAAGTGGCAGCTGTGCGCTTAATTGTAATTTGATTCGTTCAGAGAAGAAATTTAGAAAAATGTATAATACTATATCACAATATAATCGAATGATTTACTATTTGTGAAGTGTACTTGCTGTACTACTGTTTGCTACTAGTTGTTGCTCGGAAAACGTAAACAAAACAATTAAAACAGCTGTGCGTAGTGTGACCATAATTAAAATTGTGCATTTTACCTTATGAAATTGTGAGGGGCAACTTTACCTTTGAACTTTGACTAAATCAAGTTCGTTTCTAGTTTACTTAAGAGACAGCAATGTTTTTGCATCCTAACCTTGCCTCTTATCTTGCTTAACAACTTAATTTCATGTTTAATTGAATTCAATTGCATTCACATTTTAGAATGTTTTTCGATAACAGTTGTTATCGGCGACCACCACAATTTATGTGCGAGTATGAAATGATTTTTCCATGCAGGTGCACTGTATACACTAACATTTTAAATCATAACGAAGTTGATAATTCAAAACCCAATTTTTGCTATACTAACTGAACTGTATACCATGGTTAGTATTATACCAAAGATCAAACTGTAATTGAGAAGTTAGTGTATGTTGGGTGATAGTTGGTTTTATAGATGACTGCAAGCAACAAGTCGAGTCCAATGACTTGAATTGAAATAACAGAATCAGTTAAGCCAACTAACTTCTGTAAGGGTATCTAATATTCGGCGCGACAATATAGGAAGCAACTTACTTGTACATTTATCGAAAGGCTGATAACATTTTCAACGATTATCAGTGACGTACGTGCGTTGTGTAGCAGTCAGCTTTTTCTTAACAGCACTGAGTCGATGTTTGCTGAGCGCGAATTTTAAATAATTCGCGTTAGCTTTTGACTTTTCATTGGTGTTTAAATATTATTAAATCTGTATTGAATAATTTAGTAGAATGTGTGTGACAGCTTAATTTCACTTGTGGCCACTTTGATGAGTCACATACAGATGAGCATGACGATATCTGTCACAAGATTGGATATCCATTTGATATTGGGGTTAAAAATAGAACGCCCCTTTAAACCTGTTTCTGCCTACGTATTTTGACTTGTTGCGTTTGACATGCTGTAAAGGATAACAAAATATTTCCTTCGCGTCTTTGTTGTAGGTGGTGGGAGTTCCTTGTGCGGCAATATTATTAACCTTACCTGTGGCTTGGCTTATTTCGTAAAGCTAACGCGCTTAAGTAGTTCCATTCAGAATATGGCCGAGATGGCGCTTGGCTCTCGTTGTCTGCTCATAGCTTTGTTGGTTTTGTTTTGTTCAGCTGCTTAAGTAAATTGCGGTTGCTTTTGTGTGATTTGCCGCTCTTGGATGTATCTCAAGCAGGCTGTTGCCATGGCCAACAGCCATTTGGGAGTCGTGGGCGAGTATGAATTTCTTGCATACTTTCATAGGATAACACCTACTTAATTTGGTTAAGGTAATACAGGTTGTGTGAGTAAATCTTTGCTTTTGACATGCCACTTGGCGCTAAATGCGCACTTGAAGTTAATAGCTTAAAGCTAGTTAAGGTCTGCGTAAACACCATAGAAACTTTCACCAGCAGACGAATTGGTCAATTGGCCTGACCAGGTCGCCATAGTTCAGTTAATTGCCAGGAGTAACGATTGAGGTCCTTACAAGTACTTGGAAATCAATTAGTTCAGCGAAGCGCGCATTTAATATGCATCTAATATATGCATACCCACAAACAAGCGCACAATGCAATATCAATCAACCAGGCACAAACGGGTGTTCATTAAATTGTTTGTCTGCCGACCAGCCTTACTGCCCCTAAAACACCAACCCCAACCCCGCCCATAACATGCTGCAGCAGCGATTGCTCATGTGACCGGATTGCCATTGATTTTATAGACATGTCTGTGGCCAAGTCGACTCATCTATTCTGTCGTCCGGGCCTTAGACTTGGGTTAACTGGGCCCTGGGACGCCAGCATGTGGCCATTTGCCTAGACCATGTCCAGTGCGTGTTTATGTGTGTTTGCGTCTAAATGTGTTCAATTAAGCGGTTATAAATTGTTCATTTGATCATTGGTGCGCATGGTCATAAGAACAACAACAACAACAATAATAGCAACAATAACAAGAACAGTATCCGGTGCAACTATAGCACAGTAGGCGACATCGTCCTTGTTGTAATATTTTATTGTAGGCTTTGGGCCAGCAGTTCAGCCGATAAGCACAATATGTGCGTCGACAATGTACATTGATGCATATCCTGCCATTAACAAGCTTCGTATTATACTATACACAATTAATTTAACGCAATGTTGTTATTTTATTAATTGCTGCATTTATATATACGGTTTTATTTGGCAGCCAAATTCACAAATCTCATTCTATCAATATGGCCAAGCATTTAGACAAACAATACTTGGCTAACCGAAATGTTAGCTGCCAAAACAAAAGCCGAAAGTCATCAATAGCCTCGAAGCTGGTTAGACCCGAAGAGGAACGAAAAGCTTGCCAGCCAAAAAGTCAGCACACACACACACACACACACACACACACACACACACACACACACACACACACACACACACACACACACACACACACACACACACACACACACACACACACACACACACACACACACACACACACACACACACACACACACACACACACACACAGTCAGTAAGAGTTTAAAGAGCTGGGCTCCGGAAAGTGCTCAGCATCATGTTGGCCATAACCAAAAATTGTGGCCAAGACCACAGAGACTTCACATCAAATAGAAATTTGTGGCTACTGCTAACAAACGAGCATCAACACACCCACACACACATCATATACACACACACACCCAAATGCTGTGTGTCTGTCCATATTTCCGCAGCAAATGTGTCAAATGTCACACACTCGCACACACACTGACACCTACAGTTACACAGATACACACGCATACATTGAAAGCGAGAAGCAACTGCATTACAACCACTTTTCGGCATGGTCGACAACTAGTTTTTGCACTGGCTGCACGATTTGCCTTGTCAAGCGGAAGTTGTTACCAAATGTAAAATTAACAATAGATTATGTGCGAGCTGTGTTTTTCTTTTTTTTTTTTTTGTATTCTTCTTCTCCTTGCAGACTATCAAACTGTCGCATGAATGTGCCAAAATGCCATGAGAACTTTGCTCTGGTATCCTTTTAGCCTTAAACAGAGTACATATTCTAATTTTATTACGAAAAGTGTATGGCTTTATGGGTTATACATAAGTTGTATATAAATAATTACTTGTTAAGCATTTATTTATCATTTTGAAGATCAATTTAGAAGAGCTTCACACTTTTGAAATAAAGGTTCTTGAGTAACTCTCACTTGCAACATTTAAAGAACAGCTTGAAAAACAACAGCTATTTAATAACCTTTTAATAAAATTGAAAAAAAAATGTTAAAAATAAAATGTATAATAAATGTCAATAAAAACTGTTACTTTGGGAATTTTTAAATAACATTTTAAAAACAACCGTTAAATAGCAACCTTCATTCATAGAGGTAATGATCACGGTTACCACATTAGATACAACATTTGACTTTTGATGCAAATGTACCAAAGGGAACCTTTTTTTACAAAATGATTTTTTTTGTTATTATTATAATTTAAATAAATTGTGAAAAGTACAAAAATATTTTTTTTTGTAATCTCTCAATATAAAACTGTGAGAATTGTGCGATAATAGTTGATATAGTGCAAGAAAAGACTAACACAACAGAGAGATTTGTGAAACTTTTGTGAATTTTTCCGTATCTGTAACGAATTTCCCGAAGCCGAATTTTGTTCGCTCCCATTTGATTTCAATATAGGGAAGTTTCAGTGCATGTTAATCTAAAGTGTAAAATTTTGGTATACATTTTTATCTTTGAGTTGCAACCGTTACTGTTGCAACAGTTACCGCTTCAAAGTTCTGCACTTCATTTTATACATGTTGTAAACAACTTTTTTTGTTTATAAAATCGAATTTTTGCAAGTTTGATTACTTTGCATTAAACAACAGCTCTACTGCTTGGTGAAATTTTAGTTCTGGTCCTTAGCAAAATTTCATTTATGCCATTTGACGTCTATAAACAGCTTAATTTTAATTTATTTTCTAGAGTATTTAGTCTTCTTCATTCCGTTACTAGCTATGCGTTCTTGTTGAAATTGAATATGAAACCAGGCCAAAGCTAGAGCCACTTGCTTTATTGTTGTGCATCGACTGCTCGTAGGCACTGTCTAACTCAAATTACCATAATGAAGTGTAAGAGGATTCTAAAACGTTTGGCTATCATTGCCAGCTTCACGTGCAGCATGCAGCTCATTGATACATTTTACGAGGGCTCCGAGAGCAGGTGGACAGGTAAAGTGCAATCAAAGCAGGACTCAACGCAGGACTCAATGCAGGACTCAAAGCAGAACTCAACGCAGTTGCTGCTCATTGAACGATGGAGGGTTTTTGATAGGTTTTCTTTTTTTTTTTGCTGTGCTGCTGCGAGAGTATGCAAATTTGTGTTCACACAAGGCAAGGTGCGCATGCTACCCAAAAAAATATCAAATCAATTCCCGCTATGGGGCAAGCGCAGTCTCCAGCGCAATATCCAAAGCGAAACATGGAAAACTCACACAAAATTAGTTCGCTGCTCATAAAAGTTTCGCCAAAGTTTTCCGTCGCCTTTATTTTGCGTGTGTGTGTGTCTGTGTGTGCTCTATGCAACACTCGTAACTTCACTTGCCCCACTGATTTGTGCAACAAAACAATTTCGTGTTGAGGGACCATCACTTGAAAAACTTTCGTCCCAATGGTTTGATTGTATTTTCTCCTTCAAGCTCTTTTTGCTTGCCTGCAAAATATATCTACGTGGAAATTGCAGTTATACGTTGAATTTTCATGCGTAATAAATTCGCGAAAAGATTTCTTGGCTGCCCTGCAATTGAAATGCGTTGCTTTTTTAAATGCACAGCTGCGACTTTTCTTTATATTTCGCATGTTCGCATATTCACGCATCGCTTTTGTCTTTCAATTTGGCCCAAATCTCGACTGGCCAACGGCCTGCTTTTTTACCTGTGGAAGTCTCCTTTTTGGCAACTCATTGCGAAGCTTCCCTTTGAACGCAGCTGTCTCTCTCTCTGTCGTATCACTCAGCTTAACCATATAAACATATAAGCCTCAAGTCTGCCACAGTGCCAACTACCCACCCTGATGTATGTATGTAGGTTATGTACATTGTACATTGAGAAAAATAATAAAAAATTCAAAATTAAGCCCGAGGTTACCTGCTCTCAGAACAGCATTTTCCATTTTTTAATTTACCAGCGAGTTTTTAAGATTATAAGATTGTTTTTTAAAAAGAAAGTAGCTTGCTTTTAAACTTGTCAATGAGCTTTGTTACTTTTTCTGTTGTTAACAAATACTTTGTTTACCCTTGCAGAGGATATTATAATTTTTTCACAAAATGTGTAACGCATTGAAGAAGACGTCTCAGAAAAAAAAGGTTTATGTATTCTTCATCAGCACCGAGAGCTTAGTCGACATGTGCGTCTGTATATATGCGTGTTTCAGGACTGATTGTTCTTTTTTCTGCAGGTAAAAACCTTTGTTTGAATCGACCAAATCGAACCACAAAAACATATAGCTGCCATAGGAATGGTCGGTTGAAAAATAAGTTATTGTACGAAAATCTTTTTTGTTTTTCAAAATAACTCATGCAAACACATTATTTCTTAGTTTAAGCAGGTTCTACATATGTTGAAAAAATTTAATTAAAATCTAACTTCTATATCTTATAGCTACCACAGTGATTGGTGAAATATTCCTATTTCTAAGAAAAACATTTCAGCAAGGGTATACATATGTTCGTCACGCCGACGATAATTTTTCTATATTGTTATTTATTGCAATGTGTTTTTTTCTCCCTGTTCCCATTAAAAATGAGAAAAGGGATTACTGAAAATGTGAGTAACTGGCAGAAGGAGAAATTTCCGAATGTATAAACTATATATATTCTTGATCAGCATCAACAACCGAGACGAACTAGCCATGTCCGTCTGTCTGTCCGTCCGTCCGTCCTTCTGTATGAACGCGTCGATCTCAGAGACTATAATAGCTAGAGACACCAAACTTGGCATACATCCCCGCACCCCACCAAATCGCAAAAAGCTCTCACAGCCACAATTTTAAAGATATAGCTCTAATTTTTGGTACAAATATTTCTTTTATCAATGTTTATTAGTTGCGTAAATTTCGTTGTGATCGTTTAAGAAACGTAAAAGTTATTGGCGAATCTATTTCCCCCCGTCTCAGCAGGCAGAAACTACAGCTTGACAGCCACTGCACAAGTTAAGTGTTGGGAGCTGGGAGTCTCGTAGTCGGGCACGCCCGACTACAGCATTCTTACTTGTTTCATTTAAATTTTTAAAGTTTAATTTTGATTTATTTTCCATACAACAAATATTTTTTATAAATAAGAGAATTTAAATATATATTTATACTTACTCCCTGTTCCTATTAAAAATGGGAAAAAGGGAGTTCTAAAGTACTGCAATGTGTGTAACAGGCAGAAGGAGGCATTTCCGACTGTATAAACTATATATATTCTTGATCAGCATCAACAGCCGAGACGAACTAGCCATGTCCGTCTGTCTGTCCGTCTGTCCGTATGAACACACAGATCTCAGAGACTATAAGAGCTAGAGACACCAAACTTGGCATGCAGGTTCCTATGTACCGTACGCAGATCAATTTTATTTCAAATTTCGGATGCACCCCTCCGCACCCCGCAAAAAACTCCCACAATTTTAAAGATAAAGCTTTGATTTTTGGTGCAATGTTGCATCAATGTTGATCAGTTGTGAAAATTTCAAAACGATCGGGTAAATAGCACCAAAGTTACAAAAGAATCTATAACCAACGTCTCAGCTGGCATAAACAACAGTTTGACAGGCACTTTACTTGCTTGT
Organism: Hirtodrosophila cameraria; assembly: GCA_949708635.1. Lineage (NCBI taxonomy): Eukaryota > Metazoa > Arthropoda > Insecta > Diptera > Drosophilidae > Hirtodrosophila > Hirtodrosophila cameraria. Next base: position 54,498,583 of record OX453089.1, read on the forward strand.
GTTGCCGCTGAACTGCTTGAAATGCAAATTGGGAGCAGGGAGTCTCGTAGTTGGGCACACTCGACTAGAGCATTCTTACTTGTTTTTTTTACGTTTTTTGTAAGTTTTATCTAACTGGTAAAGTTGAGATTTTTGAATTCTTAATTGAAATTACTTTAAAAGTTGAAAATGATGAATTTCGCGAATTTCTCAATCAAAATCTAACCATTTTTATTTCATATACTAAGTTTACCTATTGACACAATACTCTTTAAAGTGGAACTAGCCTGTCGAAATATAATTTAATTTTTTTCAGTGTAAGTCCTTGGATATATGTATTTATAATTGGACTATCGTGTTTTATGCGAGTAATTCAGCGTGCTGAGTATACGCTGCATTGTTGAAAAACTTGAAGATTTAATTTATTTGAAGTGCGCTTCAGCTCATACCACCGTTTTTGGCATATACCCATTTTTAATTCCATTTTGAAACGCTTAACCATTTTGAAACCATCTATCGATTGGTTGAAAAATGACTTCGTTTTGGTTTGATGCGCTGATTCGTTTCCCATTGCATTTATTTAAACGTTTCAATTGCTACGATTTCTGTTTTGTTTGGCTCCAATTGCCATTCCCATTCCCATTCTGAATCCCATTCCGAATCCCTTTTGAGTTTGCCGTTGCCTTTCTTTGCTTTTTAATATATTTTTCGTTGTGCTTCGATGTCGATTTAATCTTGGAGTGATCTATTGTGCAGTCGCTTGTGGGCGTGGCCATTTCGTGATTGAGTTTTTGTATGTACATTGTACAATGTACTATACATGTATGCGTATCTACTGGTCTATAACTTCATGGCTAATTTCAAATGGACTAAGCCAATACAAATATAAATAATAATTATCTGTGCGTGTGGGCGTATGTAATTTTCAAAGGTCCACAATTAGGCATATGGGTATTCAGTAACCGATTTCTTCCACGCCTCGCAGCTGTCAACAGTAAACAGTAAACAATATACTGTAAACTATAATTTAAATGCATAATCAATGTTGACCATATCGCCTATATGGCTATAAAAGTACTTGCGTCTAAACCAAAAATGGTTATTTGAAAATTAAAAGCAAGGTTGAAACTTAAACGCAATGCCGCTTAACAAAATGGATAGTTTTTTAAAGTATGCCAACTTCTTCTATAAGTCAGTGGGCATTAAGCCATATACGAAAGTGTCCAGACCGAGCATTACCAGTGTTTGGATGAGCATTGTTTTTTGGTTTAGCACCATAAATCTATCCATAATAATGTTTGGCGAGTTGCTTTATGTGCTAATTGCCTTTGTTACCGGTAATCACATCATCGAGGCAATTATGGTAATGTCCTATATTGGTTTCGTCAACGTTGGCATAAGCAAAATGTCCTTTGTGTGGTGGAAGAAATCATCACTTAGCCGCATCATGTTGCAGCTGGAAGAGCTCTTTCCAAGCGACAAGCCAACTCAGTCAGCTTATCAGCTGGATAAATATTTGCATTCGAGTTCACGAATTGGTCTTACCTTTTCATTGCTTTACTCTGTGCTCATCTGGACGTATAATCTGTTTGATATCATGCAATATCTTATCTACGAGCGTTGGTTAAAGACGCGTCTGGTGGGCTTAACGCTGCCCTATCTGGCGTATATACCCTGGCAATGGGAGGGACATTGGTCCTACTATTTGCTGTTGTTTTTGGAAAACTTTGCGGGCTTTACATCAGCAGCTTTTCAGGCATGTACATTTTTTTTAAAATTTTTGTTTTGGTGTTTTTAATTCTCATAAATGTTATTGATCGTTCTTAAATTGTTTTTATACCAGATTTCTTGAATATTGAATTTTTATCATTTGCTATAGACGAATTCATTCTTATTTTGGCATGATCATTAACTTAAAATTTTATAAATGTTTTAAGCTGTTCATTGGTTTGTTAAGAACATCGACGATGTCAGAGCGGCAACCCAAAAAAACGTTGCTTAGTTAATTTTTTTCGTACACTCCAATAAAAACCTTTTAATGTACAAAATTGACCAAAACTTTTAGATTTAAGAAATCAATTTCTTTACACTAAAAATATTTGCTTTAAATGCTGTCTTACAAAAGTAATTTCTGAAGTCGATCTATCCCTGGCACATTTCATATGCTGCTTTTCTTAATGTATCTCCTTTTTTCTAAGTTATGTCATAATATCCATTGGATAATATGTTTTTAAATTCCTCAGGTATCTACGGATCTTCTTTTCTGCGCAGTGGCCACGTTGATCATCATGCATTTTGACTACCTTGCGAGGATTATTGAAAACCAACAGCTAAGCGGCGATTGGACGCAGGACTCTAAGTTTCTAGCCAATGTTGTGCAATATCACGAACGCCTCTTGAGCCTTGCAACGGATCTTAATGAAATCTTTGGTGTGCCGTTGTTGCTAAATTTTATGATATCATCATTTGTCATCTGCTTTGTGGGCTTTCAAATGACAATTGGAGTGACACCTGATGTGATGATCAAGCTACTGCTGTTTCTAGTTTCCTCGTTGTGTCAGGTCTATTTGATTTGTCATCATGGGCAGATGATGGCTGATGCGGTGTGTTGTTACGCTTACAAAAACATACTCGATTGCAAATAGTTAAACTTATCTTTATTTCAGAGCTCTGGTATCGCGCTAGCAGCCTATAAACAGAACTGGACTTATGCAGATGGACGCTATAGTAAGGCTATGACATTTATCATAGCCCGATCTCAAAAGCCCGCATATCTCAAGGCAACGGTTTTTGTGCGTATTACCAGAGGCACCATGACTGACGTAAGCACTAACATCTCGACCTGTTCTGAATGCCACTTCAAATACATTTCACAGTCACATTTATAGCATACGTTTTGTAGCAGTTTTCAATTCCGTGGAATCTGTGAAATTTGCAGTTCAGAACAGGATCAACATGAATACTAATTTTTGTCCATTATCTAATCCACATTTAATGTATATTTTTCTTATTTTTCATAGCTGCTGCAGCTCTCATATAAATTTTTTGCTCTTCTGCGTACTATGTATGCGAAATAGAATGGTCAGCAAATATTCTAAATATATATCCTTACATATGCTCTGCTTCAAATCTACATACATCATATTCGTATGCTTTTAATGGCTCAACTGCGCCTTTTTCCACGTCTTCATTATGCAAACGCATGTTCACATTTTTGTCCATTAACCCAGCTGTGCGCTTGTTGCCAGCTGAAAAGAAAAATAAAATGTTTTTTCCATTATCCGCTGCGAAAAACTCTACATTTCTACAATTCATATAAAGAAGTACATTTGACGCTTTTGAACACTCAGCGCACTTACGGAGGCTTCATTACGGAACCTATTCTGTATTGGTGTTCAATTTTTGAGAAATTTAAAGTATTTAACATTACAAAATTAAATTGAATTAAAAAAATTGTTATGTGTGTTGTTCAGATGAACACGACCATCTCAGTGTCATTAAGTCTACCTAGAAAAATCAAACAAAAAAGGATTTACAAACTCCATTTTTAAGATACATACACTTTTAAATGAATACACCTTTTAACTTTCATGTTAACTTCCTGTTCCCATTAAAAATGGGAAAAAGGGAGTTATAAAGTACTGCAAATGTGTGTAACAGACATAAGGAGGCATTTCCGACTATATAAACTGTATATATTCTTGATCAGGATCAACAGCTGAGACGAACTAGCCATGTCCGTCTGTCTGTTCGTCTGTCTGTCTGTATGAACGCGTCGATCTAAGAGACTATAAGAGCTAGAGACACCAAACTTGGCATGCAGTTTCCTGTATACCATACGCAGATCAAGTTTATTTTAAATTTCGGATGCATCCCCCCGCACCCCTGCAAATCGCAGAAGACTCCCACAGCCACAATTTTAAAGATAAAGCTTTGATTTTTGGTACACATGTATGTTTAATCAATGTCTTTCGGATGTGTAAATTTCAACACGATCGGATAAATAGCACAAAAGTTATGGAAAAACTTATTTCCCCTGTCTCAGCAGGCAGAAACAACAGTTTGACATGCACTGTGCAAGTTGAGTACGCTGCTTGCTTGTATTGCCTCTGAACTGCTTGAAATGCAAGTTGGGTCTCGTAGTCGGGCACACTCGACTAGAGTAATTCTTACTTGTTTCAACATCCAAAAAGTGCGTTTTTATACTCTGTTTTCCAAAATGGAAAAAAAGAGTATATTGGGTTTGTGAAATGTCCGTCTGTCCGTCTGTCCGTCCGTCTGTCCGTCTGTCCGTATGAACGCAGTTTTTTTCCACAGTTTTGAAGCTAGACCAACCAAACTTGGTATACATGTTGGTATATACCATAGGCAGACAAAGTGTCAAGATTTCACCCCCACCCCCACCCCTTCCCCCACAAACCGCAAAAATCTATATCTTCTGCAGTTTTGCAGCTAGAGTCACCAAATTTGGCATGAAGACTACTGATGACATCCTCGACCGATCTGTAAAAAAAAAAATGCCACGCCCACTACCGCCCCTGCAAATGAGCAAAATCTGTATCTCCTACACCCTTATAGCTAGAAAGCCCAAATTTTGCAGTATGAATACTTTTGATCTCATCGATAGTTTGGAGAAAAAAATTTTGACACGCCCACCCCCGCCCCAGTAAACAGAAAACAGAGTATATCGCAGTCGGGTGAGCCTGACTGCAACGTTCTTACTTGTTTTTTCTATTTTTGTGGATATGTTTCAAAACTAACATTCAAAAATGTGTCGAAGACTTTGATTTTTTTGTATACTATCTGTAGTGAAAATCTTTAAGAATTTTGAAATAAAACTGTGAGTCATAGAGAAAGAGCAACTTGGCCGCCACCGGAAGCGCACTGCTTGCAGCAAACTGCTTGCAGCACACTGCTTTTAATTATATTTATAGCTTATTATTGTTATTATTGAAATATAAATATATTATTTATCTTTAATTCAAAAAATGCACCACAAATGAATGTGTTCACATTTTAATATCAAAAAATGTTCTGCTCAATAAAGTGGACATTTTTTTTGGCAGGATATATTTGTATGTAATGTACATTTATGAAGTCTATGCCAAACAGAATGTGTATGTCTGTGTGTGTGTTGACTACGCACTCAGTAATATTAGCAATTTATGCGCTGAAGTATGCGAAGTGCAACACACCATCAAACGACAAGGACATCTATAGCGACAGTACGACAATAAAGAATTGAGTCGAGCTGAGCTGAGCTACAGTGAAGCCTTCTCCTTGGCTGGTTGGATTGAAATGGCCAAGCTGGTGGGATTTGGTAAGATTGATGCCGTAGCTACTATGCACTGATGTGTATACATATGTGGCTAGCTAATAATAAAGCTAACATGCATTTTGACGAATTTATAAATCACCTGCAACTGCCACTCAGCCACAACTTACGCTGCAGTTCACCGGCCAAGCAGCGCTCATAAAACATATTAAAATATGTATATATATATATATATATAGTATTTTTTTTTAGCAACAATTCTACCTTCCTTTCTTATTTATGTAGCATGAGTATGTCGTTTTTTTTTATTATTTCATTCGTTTTTTGTGTGTAAAAATGTGAGCTTTCATTTTGGTTGGGTCTTTTCAAGGGATTTATATATTTCATTTTTATGAAATTTTTATTAAGCTTCATCTGTGCTACAACATTTAATTTCTGGTCACGTCTTGTGTGGAAACACCAACAGGAATTTTCAATAACAGGCTACAGCTTTGTTTGCTTGCCAATTTGTTTGCAACATAATATTGTCATATTTCAAATGAAGCTTGTAAAGAGCCAAAAATATTCAGTTTATGCTGTTAAGCCTAGCCAATTATTCAATATTTGGTACGCAAAGAGTATTTATTATTTCTCATTTCGAATAAAATGAGACTAGCTCCGTAACTAAAACTACTGTAAAAACAAAGTTGTTGATGTCAAAAGCATATGAAGTGTCCTGTAGGAAATTTGAACTCAACATTTTTCAATATATCATTCAATCATAGGCAAAATTAATGGGTTTGATTAAAAATGTATCAAATTTCTTTGTTGAATCTTTCAACACTCAAAAGCATTGATGGTGCTTGCCTCATGAAAAAAGTTAAAATGTTTAAAAAAGTCTTAGAACTAATTGAAAGCGTACAGCATTCAATAAAATAGTATGAAATCATTTCAATACAGATTTTAGCGCTTAATTTTCATTACAGTGGTTCAAAGCGTTTGAACCCTTTTTGTTACTATTGCTAAGGAATTAATATAGCAATTTAAAAATTGTATTTACATAAAAGTAACATAAGTTTATTTTTTGTTTCGATTTGTAAATTTGAAAAAAAAGTAGCAAACTATTTGATTCACCTTTTTATAAAAAAACAAGTAAGAATACTCTAGTCGAGTGTGCCCGACTACGAGACTCCCTGCTCCCAACTTGCATTTCAAGCAGTTCAGCGGCAATACAAGCAAGCAGCGTACTCAACTTGCACAGTGCATGTCAAACTGTTGTTTCTGCCTGCTGAGACAGGGGAAATAAGTTTTTCCATAACTTTGGTGCTATTTATCCGATCGAGTTGAAATTTACACATCCGAAAGAGATTGATTAAACATACATGTGTACCAAATTAAAGCTCTATCTTTAAAATTGTGGCTGTGGGAGTCTTTTGCGATTTGCGGGGGTGCGGGGGGGTGCATCCAAAATTTGAAATAAACTTGATCTGCGTATAGTATACAGGAACCTACATGCCAAGTTTGGTGTCTCTAGCTTTTGTAGTCTCCGAGATCTGTGTGTTCATACGGACAGACGGACAGACGGACAGACGGACAGACAGACAGACAGACGGACATGGCTAGATCGTCACGGCTGTTGATGCTGATCAAGAATATATATAGTTTATATAGTCGGAAATGCTTCCTTCTGCCTGTTACACACATTTGCAGTACTTTATAACTCCCTTTTTCCCATTTTTAATGGGAACAGGGAGTAAAAATTGAGTCGTTTTGTTTTTACATACCGCTTTTGTTGCTGATTGTTAAATCCACTTATCAAAACGTGCAAATAACTCAACAACCGGGATAGACACACACACACACACACACATATATATATATATGGCATATAAGCTGACACACACACACAGATGTTCAGCTGACCCAGTGAAGCGTGTGTCCAGTGACAAGTTAACAAAAAACTGTTAGCACTTTGGTCAAAAAAAAAAGATGAAAAAAAAAAAAATAAAAAAAAACTAAAGTGACCCAGTCACTCAGCAAACTCTGATGTATTTTTGTTGTCGCATTTTGGGCTCAGATCGCTATTTTTTCAATTAGCTGCCATTAAATTGAATTCAAATATTGAAACAATATGTGCTCCTGCCATATCAACCCACACCCACACCTCCACATCCATATCCACATCCTTCCACCCATAGAGTCACCCACAGTTTGTAGTTTCAGCTTAGTACGATAACTTTGTTGCTGGCCTCATATGATTTATTGATTTCGAGTGCAGTTTTTCTTGTCAAAAGTTGACTGTGGCAAGTCCGAGTATTGCAATGTGAATTTTATCGCTCCGATTGGTTGGTTGGTTGCCTCTTTGCTGCAAATGTTTATAAAAATGGCTTTGGAATATCAACAAAAATGTTGCAACTGTCATTTCGTTATTTTTTCGGCTTGTTTTTTGTTTGTGTTGTTGAAATATGTGTGAAATGCGCACTTCTAAGCACTTCAATGTGCACAGCTATGATAAATCGAAAAGTTAATTGAATATTTTGTATCGATGGTCGACTAATGGCCCACAAAACTGAACTAAAAGCCTTTACAACGAAGAGAATACACACATTTTACAAGCTAATTTGTATTTGCATTAATAGCATTTACCACCAGTAAATATCAATATCGATGCAAATGGATTGATGATGCAAACAATGGAAAACAATTACCAATGTAATAATAATCATTTTCAAGTTGTACAGCAACAAGCTCTGACAAAATATGATGTGTATAGTATTAGTGTTATATATGTATATACCAGGTCAGGCAGCAAGTAATGGTTATTATCTCCATTGTTTGCAATAAAATATCATTGGAAGGCTTAAAACATAAAACTAAAACATAAATATTGTTATTTATTTTATTTTATTGAATGTACCAGGTTTTGTTGCTATTAGCATATTTAATTCTTTTATTGTACCAAATAATATTGTGTAGAAGGGGGTCTCTAGTGCAGAAAGATCCTCTATAATCCTATAAATTGTATATATTTATACTCTTTTTTTTTTAATTTTTTGAAAAAAAGAAGGAAAAAGAGTACATTGGGTTTCTCCGTCTGTTTGTCCGTCCGTCTGTCCGTCCGTCTGTCTGCCCGTCCGTCTGTTCGTTCAAGCAGCAGGGAAAAGAAAGACTTCAGACCCGGTGCCAGAAACGTGTGAAGAGATTTCTAAAAAGCGACGAAAGAAATGGTCACCGGATCTGGATATGATCACTTTGGACAACGAATCAAATTGGATAGGAAACTATTTTGGCTGGTGACTGGAGGATGGCAGAGAAGTTGGCAAGGCAGCCATAAGAAGCATTCAGGAACGGTTGCTCAACAAACGTCGATTTTTAATGAAGTTAACATTTGAATATCTGGAGATGGGAGTATCCTGGGTCGTGCGTGTCGGACGACTAGGCGGCGTTAGAATAAAACTTTTATTAACGGGAAAGACCATCAAAATCTGAAACAGAATCATCAGCAACCCCAACTGGTCTTCACTGAAAATCATCTTAATTCTTCTTAAGTACGTCTACATATTCATAACTACTTTTTGAAATCTATAAGCTATAGAAATCCAAACCAGTAAATAAACTATATTAATTTAGGGTTTTTATTTAATAGTATGAGCTTTATTCGTATCTTAGAACAAATTGTTAGTGTTTAATGTTTGGGATAGTTAATTATAAGAAATTCTCCGTCGAAACTTTACCTTCGTCTTCACCGTCGCACAGTGGCTCGTTCGCCAAAAACACGTTGCAAAAATCAAATTCGAGTTTTTTATTTGAGCAAGAAGCTTGATTGGTTTCAATTAAGAATTGTCTAACTAATAAAAAGTCATCAATATAATATTTTAAAATTTTTTTTTTTGGCTATTAGAGCTTGTCAAAGTTAACAAATTTATCAGTAAAGAAAAGAAAATGAAAAAAAGTTGTACATACAAAGTTAAATGCACGTTTCTTCAAAACCATAAAGTCTAAGTAACTGATATTTTTAAATTAGATGTTTATTTTTAGAACCATTTTGGAAATTAGAAACACAACAATTTATAAATATTTTGATTTTAATAATTTATTTAAAAAAGTTATTCAATTTTAAGTAGTTTTTAAACTTTGGATTGATTTAAAAAAAAATGTCATAAGGTGCATGAAAATTTGAATTCAAAATAAATTAATTTACACATTCATGAAAGCAACAAAAAAAAGATTGGCTATATTAGCCTCTGAGCAAATCAACCCATGGTAAAAATGCTGGCATGGGGTATTAGGTTCAATTCACAGTCATGACAAATTGTTTTTTTTTTTTTTGTTAACAAAATTTTTTGTTGATTTTAAAATTGTTTTTACGTTTGAAAATAAATAAAAATTGTAAACTAGTCGTTTAAAAGTTTGCGTTTGACCGTTCATTAACGTCCTTTTCTGTGCCACGCCTACAACCTTCAACGAGCAAACACCAATTAGCCACATTGCGAATTCGATATCCTTTTTACACCGTTATCGTCGTTTGAAATCGTGATCGTTGTCGTTGCTCATTTGTAATTACTTATATCCTTAATTTATTCCTACACTGAGAACTTAACTCCTTTCTCACCTATCTAACTCTTAGGTTTATTTTTTGTGTTTTGTTTTTTTGTTTCTTTTGTTTTGTATTTTAAGTGTATTTTTAACTTATTAACTTCTTGATCTGATTGGATCACTCTGGGTTTTCCCCAATCCTTGCAATAAATGTTGAATCAATTTTTCTCATGTTTATACCAGGGACCGTAAATAACGGTTATGAAATAAAATCGTTAAATAGGAATTCTGTCATGATTTTAAATTTTCAAATCAAAACAAGAAAGAACTTTGCACTGGGATGCACCCTACAGTGATATACTCTTTTTTATCCTCTTTGCGGAGTCAGAAGTGGGCGTGGCAATGGTATTTTTTCTCAAATCTTTTAAGTTTTGCCATCAATTTGGTTTGCCAGTTTTATAGGTTTGTGAGAAACCTCGATTGCAAACCCAATATACTCTTTTTTCCTTTTTTTTTTTCAAAAAATTAAAAAAAGAATTTAAAAATAAAAATCAAAAAAGGGTTTTTGCTGTCAGTTTTTATCACTATTATTCTCAAATGGTACTTTAATTTTCAAAGAGATTTGAACAATAAAAGTCATGAGAGGATTTATATTTTTGATTTTTTTTTAAAATAAATAAACTGTAATAATTATTTAATGATTCTTAAAATAAAAATCAAGCTTGATTTTTTCAAATCATTTTTTTTTTTATAAATAAAATTAAAAATAATTATTACAGTTTTTATTAGTATTCTTTTCGTTTTCCCTTTTTAGAATTTTTTCTAATTACTCCCTGTTCCCATTAAAAATGGGAAAAAGGGAGTTATAAAGTACTGCAAATGTGTGTAACAGACAGAAGGAGGCATTTCCGACTATATAAACTATATATATTCTTGATCAGGATCAACAGCCAAGACGAACTAGTCATGTCCGTCTGTCTGTCCGTCTGTCCGTCTGTCTGTCTGTCTGTCTGTCCGTCTGTCCGTCTGTATGAACGCGTCGATCTCAAATCGCAAAAGACTCCCACAGCCACAATTTTAAAGATAAAGCTTTAATTTTTGGTACACATGTATGTTTAATCAATGTCTTTCGGATGTGTAAATTTCAACACGATCGGATAAATAGCACCAAAGTTATGGAAAAACTTATTTCCCCTGTCTCAGCAGGCAGAAACAACAGTTTGACATGCACTGTGCAAGTTGAGTACGCTGCTTGCTTGTGTTGCCGCTGAACTGCTTGAAATGCAAGTTGGGAGCAGGGAGTCTCGTAGTCGGGCACACTCGACTAGAGTATTCTTACTTGTTTTTTGTTAGTATTTTAATATTAATTTAATTTAAATAACGTTTTTAATTTTCATTTAAATCATTGTAAATTTACATTTTTCCTGTGTCGACAGTTATTAGGCGACAGTAAATAAACAGATAAATAATAAAAATCAGTAATAATTAGTTCACACTAGTTATCGTGTTGAGGCAAAAGAATTAAATAGATTGTGCAGCAAACTGCTGTCAACTCTGACAAAGCATTTTGAAAGCTTTAGTAAGCGATTAATTCCCTCTTTTACGGTCATAAAAGGTGACAAATGAAAAAATTGGTGTTGTTTTCTGATTGATTTTGACAGATGACGTTAATGTTACTTTATGTAGCTAGTTATATTTATAACCTCAATATATTTGAGCTAATAGTGTAGACTTAAGAAATTATCTAAAATGCAAATGCAATTAATATGTTTAGCTATTCTATTTTTTTTTTTTTGTTTAAAGAGGATTCTGAGCTTTTGAAGTGGGGCAAAATAGAAGTTGTGTGGACCATAAGTAGAGATGAAGACTTAATGTGTTACTGAGCCACACAAAGCGGCCACAAAGAGGCGCTGTTCGTATGCACAAAGATAAGCAGTCGGATTTCATTTGCTCATTACTCAACGGCTTAAGCAGGAAAGAGGCAAGGATGTACAGAAGAAGATGGGTGGTGGGAGGAGTGTGGGGTAGAGTAGTCTTTTTCTCTCTCTTCGCAGCATCGTATAAGAAATGCATGTGCACATAATTCATTTTTTACGCTAGATTACAACAAAACGATGGTGACAGCAGCAGAGACTGAGGATGTGGCAGAGGCATGGCGGTTAAGTAGCAACAAGACGTACCTACAAATGCATATATATATATATATATATATATATATATATATATATATATATATGTACATGTTACATATAGCCCACGCACACTTGCAAAAACTTCTTAGAAGAAAATTAAGTTGAAACAGACTACGTTAGAGGGCCGTTGTGAAGGCAGCGGAAACGGATGTGGCATCCAAGTTTATGTTAAAGTTTGATGCATGACATACACGCACACTCATACAAGCACACGTACACTCCAGCCCCCACAACTAAGTAGCTGTATTTGCTGGCAAAGTTTCGCTCCCAGAGAGTTGCTGTCGTTGACTTTTATGCCTGTGTGTTGAGTATTGCGGCGGTGTCCGTTGCACTGTGTGTGTGTGTGTGTGTATGTGTTTCTTGTGTATGTGTGTTTGCATGTGTGTGGGTTGCAGGTGTAACGGAAATTAAATCAGCTTCATGTGCACTGCACATCATTAGTATGTAAAGAGGTGTCTGTGGTAAAGCTAAAGGCAGCGTCATCTTCTTCTGTTTCTGCTTTTGCTTCTGCTTCTGCCTGCGCCCATATAAGTATGCAACAGTTTAATTATTAATCCTGCAAATTGAGTTTACACAAAAAGTGGCAATAGCTTGATTAGTAGCTGGAAGGTAAATTGAACTGCTTTCAGCGCATTTTGCCAGTGAAAGTATTTCATTGGATCTTACTTATTTGTTGCATTTCAAGTAAGCTGACCAAATAACAAAAAGTTAGAGTACGAGAATCTTTTGAAGTTTGTCTGTTTGTTTGTCAGCTCAAAGTGCTGTCTTTCACTCTGTTGTAGAGGAGTATTTGCACGCTAACGCATTTGTCGCTTAAGCTGCTCTTTATGACATTTATTTTTATTGACTGCACAATGGAAAACATTGAACCGAGGGAACCATGAAAATGCCTTTTCAAAACTCTAAACTGTTTGTGCGTTGGCAAGCTTGGTAAGCTGCTTGCAAAAGATTTAAAGCGTATTCTCAGTCGCTTTGCTTTAGTCAGAGTCAGTATATAGTCATTATATTATGGCAAGAATGGTTCTACTTTCAAGATTCTGTTTTCTTATATGAAAAATGTGCACATTTCTGTCGATGTGCAGCAGCAGCAGCAGCAACAGTAAAATACATAATTCAAACAGAAACAGCACTGAGGTAGACATTGCGTATACGCCATGTACATGCACAGATGCACATATATATATATATATATATATGTATATAAGTATTCCGGCATTCGACTTGCTCGTGCGTTATTTATGCCCTTAACGATCGATCGACTAAGTTTTCTCATATATGGCACATAATTATACTTATATATGTAGGTATGTGCACAGGTATAAATTACCTTTTTCCTACTTAATTAGAAAAGTGCTATATGTAAATGACGACGTTGCAACTGTGAATGCGACAATGGTCTTTAACGACAATTTCATTATTGTTGATAAACTTGAGGTTCTTGTGGTATGCCACAAAATGCCACTACGAACATTTTATTGGTCGTTCTCACTCTGCTGCTGTTGTTGTTGCTGCTGCTTTTGATGCTGCAAAACTGTCAACTATCAATGCCAATGCAGGCGGACAGACAAACAGTATAAGAGGCTGGCGCGCCTTGTTTTGTGCTGTTCTTGTTGTTGTTGTTGTTGTTGTTGTTGTTGTTATTGTTGTTGTTGCTGTTATTGTTGTTGTTGTTGTTATTGTTACTGTTATTGTTATAGTTGTTGCTGTTGCTGCTGCTTCGGTTTTAATATCATTTTCGTTCCACTCCAGTTGGCATTTTAATTTAAGTTTCATTTTCAATTTAAGACTTTGACTTGCCACTCGCCTGCCACTGAACGTGCAACGCACACAGCCTCTTCTTCCCCCACCACCCTCTCTCTATACTGCTTTGTGGCCTTGCAACGCTGCGTCGTATCCCTTCTTCCTGTTGTTTTGTATTTTCGCGCTTTTGTATTTGTTGTTGCTCCTCCACCCCACCAAACGCCATTTCGTGGCTATTTTAAATTTATTATTTGTATTTTGTGTATAGCTTTTTGTTGCTGCTCCAATCCGTCCGAGCCCATAAGCGACTCGACTGCCCAAAGACGTGGCCAACTGCAGTTGAAGCCTTTGGCTTCACTGATGCATCTTTCCGGGCGCGTTTGCATTTTCAATTAGAAAAACTTTGCAGGGCAGACGCCTGACAAGAAGTGCACAACGTCTGCCTTTGCAGCAAGAGGCAAGTGGCAAGTGGCATGTGGCGCGGGGAATACAGTGGGATGTGGCAGCAACTTGGCTTCCCTGTTGTCTATGCTAATGCCTTGCATAATCAGTTAATGAGAAATATTTGTTGTAATGAATTTTCTTTTGAGTTGCGGTTGCTTATTATTATTATTACGAGTATTTGTTGCATAGCCTGCCATCGTCTTTTGTTTGCGTGACAAATAATTTATTGGCAGATTTTTAATTAAAAACTTTTCTCTGTCTTTTCTCTGTTGATTACAAAACTCGATATTGCACTCATAAATTTTTTATTTTACAACAACAATTTACGCGTTGCGTCAATGGAGCTAACTTAGGAATTTTCAGTTTTAATGTGGGCTTACTATTCTTTACAGTGCAATATTGAGTATGTTATATTATATGTTACCAACTTCTGTCTAAAGTCCTTGAACTTTAAAATAATATTGATTTTGGATTAGGTGTCGGTTGACTTTTCTGTGTAGTGCTCGAAAATTGTCCCTGGAACAGAGTTGAAGGATATAAAAACCTTTTCGGCCCTGAGAGAAATTTATTCTTAAACAGTGAATAAAAAACCACTTACTCAATTCACAAATGAGATTAATCTGACAAAAGACAAGAAAAAATTATCTAGTCGAAAGTACGAAACGCCCTGCACACAACTTTGAAAATCACATCTTTGTACTCAATAACACATACAAGCAGTGCATTGATTTTTCGAAAAGCTGTTCAGCGGCAATGTAAGCAAGCAGCGCACTTCTCGTTTACAGTACATGTCAAACTCTTGCTTCTGCCTACTGAGACGGGGGCTATAGATTCCTTAATAACTTAGGTGTTTATTACCCAATCAAAATGAAATTCACGCAAGATTGATAAAACATATATCAAAGCTCGGTCTTGAAAATTGTGGCTGTAGGAGTTTTTTTTTTTCGATTTTCTGGGTTGTGCTTCCGAAATTTGAAATAAACCTGAGCTTCGTATGGTAAACAGGAACTTGCATGCCATCTTTGGTGTCTCTAGCTCTTATAGTCTCCGAGATCTGTGTGTTCATAAGGACAGATGGACTTGGCTAGTTCGTCTCTGCTGTTGATGCTGATCAAGAATATATATAGTTTATATAGTCGGAAATGCCTCCTACTGCCCGTTGCATACATATTCAGTACTTTACAGCTCCCTTTTTTCCCATTTTTAATGGGCATAGAGAGTAATACAGTACATATATATCAAAGTATTGTCTTTGTGCTCATTAAGTTCTGCAAATTAAGTATGTGAACGGTAGAAGGAGACCTCTTTGACCCATAGAGTATATATTAATTCATGATTAGCAAAAATTCTGCGAAATGAGCTACAAAAAAAAAGTTAAATTAGTACCCAAAAAGTTGTACAGGAAACAACAGTAACGATTTTAAAATAAAAATGAAAAATAAAAGTTATTTGTCAACTTTTGTTATAAAAATTAAAAATAAAGAGTGATCTAACAATTTAAAAATAATAATTGATATTGAATTAATTTTTTGTTTGTTTTCAAAAAAAATTCTTATTTTGTAGTTTTTAAAATAAAAATGATAGTCGTTGCAGTCCCTGTTTTTAATCAAATTTGGGGAGTTATTGACTATCTAGCCATGTCGATCTAGCCATGTCCGTCTGTCTATCCGTCTGTCCGTATGTCCGTCTGTCTGTCTGTATGAACGCGTTGATCTCAGAGATTGTAAGAGCTAGAGACACCAAACTTGGCATGCAGATTCGTGTATCTATTGACGAATCTATTTCCCCCACTCTCAGCAGTCAGAAACGACAGTTTTACAGGAACTGGGCAAGTTAAGTGCGCTGCCTGCTTGTGTTGCCGTTGAACTGCTTGAAATGCAAGTTGGGAGCAGGGAGTCTCGTAGTCGGGCACACTCGACTAGAGCATTCTTACTTGTTTTTGCATAGATGTGAAAAATTCCCGTTTTAAAATTAGTTCGCTGATAGGTTTAGTGAGCGTAATAAAAGAAAATATACCGCCGCCGAATATAATCTATTTAATGGACGGAACTTTTAAAATAAATCCAAAAGGTTGCTTTAACCAGGTCTTAGTCATCTATATTCCGTGTTTAGACGATGTAATTAAACAATGTTAATTACAATAATTGTTTCAATCTTAGCACCGCAAACAAAAATTCGATACAAAAAATCGCGCGATTTATAGATTGTTTATTTTACTAAAAATCTAAATTTAAAAATTAGAAGACAATATATTGTATAGAAAAGAAATGAAATATAAAAAGACAACAAAAAATATTGGGGCTTTATTTGTTTTTTGAAATTGGGGTATACAATTATTACCTTATAAAATATCATGCCAAATTTCGGGCCCTATTTCATTTTGTCTTTTGGGGCCTTGTCCTAGTCCTAGTCCTATCTTTTCCAAGGATCCAACGAAAGCTGGATTGTAAAGTATTGTTAATTTGACAGACTCAATCAATAGCTTGAAAACAGTGTTGTGAGCAACAGTCGCTGCTACTTAAAGAGCCAAGCACGTCTACCTGGAAATAAGCTTCTATAATTTGGATTTAAAATTGAAAGTTAACCCATGCAACTATAAATATTACAAATTTAAAGACACAATACAAACTTATAATGGGCAAAATAATCACTACAAGCCATGAATGCAAAATCGTCTTCATACAATAACTCAATTAATTTCCGTGCAATTGTTCTACTGACAGCTGTTTCGGATAATTAATATAAAAGTATTTTTGTTTGACCTGCCGCTCAATTACTTGAGGTGTAAATTGATGCGTGATGTGATTGGTAATTCCAGACTTAATTTACAGAGTTTTGCAAATTGAGTTTGAGCTCAAACGGAATATAGAAATAGCTTAGGTATTCCCAATTTTCAAACCTGAGTTGGTGGGCTTTTTACTCCCTTTTCCCATTAAAAATGGGAAAAATCGAAATAAAAAAACTCCCAAATTTACCATTTTGAAGATTCAGCTTTTATTTTTGGTACACATATATGTTATATCAGTGCTGATCACCTGCGTAAATTTCATTACGATTGGATAAGAAACACTAAAGTTGTTAAAGAATATAATTTCCCCGTCTCATCAGGCAAAAACAACAATTTGCAAGTTGCACATTCTCCGCCCAGATTTTATATTTATATTATATTTGAAATAGATCTTTGAAAATGTGTTTGATACATACAAAAGTTTTTCGTCCAGTTTCTAACTTTGGAAGATTTTTTTAAAATTTGCATGTGCTCCATACTTTAAAGGAATAAAAAAATTTCCTGAAAGAATTTTGTAATTTTCATATCTCTTATGGTGTGGGTTGTGCATTAGTCATAATGTATATTACTCTTTTTAATTATAATATATAATTATATTATGTTATTATAATATATTATTATTATAGCATATTATTAATTTAATTCTATACAGCGACGTTGTATCTTTTGCTTAATATTTGCTGCTACCGAGGCTGTGCCTAATTGAAGCATCAATTTATTAAGTAGCTGAAATTTATTGGGAACGCAGCTGTTGTCGTAGACCTGTCTAAGTATGCCCATGTGTCAACTGGTAGGACTACAAGGATCTTTAATTTATGGCCACCCTCGATTGTGTGTGTGTGTGAGTGTTTATGTCTAAGCGTATCAGGTGTGTGGCAGCCTTAATACAAAATCTTTAAGCCGTAAATAAACAGTTTTTTACATTTTGGCCTAGTCCTTTTTTAATAAACTCTTCGGTGTCTACTTGTTGACAGCAGCTTCTGACACGTTGAATACAAAAAAGCGAGCAGCTATTCCAATTCTTGTCCCTTTAAATAAGCTGATATAAGTTTTAAAAGCGATTATGGAGTGATCCACATGTGGGATGACTGTTGAGCCACATTTAAGGTATGCTCTTAGCCTCCACTCCTATGAGCATTTTCAGCTTGATGTTGAATGTTGGACAGGAATGACAATGATGTCTGCTGAGGGGAACGTACTAGTTGGTTATTTGCATTTCAATTTTATTTTATGTTAAATGCTTGGCAAATTGTTCGACCATCAACAATGCATCAGCCGCAACTGCTGCTGTCTTTAGCCTTATGCCACTTGGCACAACAGGCAACAAACATATCAAACACGCAAATGCCGCAGCAACTGTAACAGAAACAACAATACCAACAACAAGGACAACAACAACAATACTACCAACAACAACACCAAGCACATCAACAAGATGGATAAAGCATTTTGGCAAAAAAATGCAACTGCTACAAATTATGTGAATTATGCGTTCGGCTGGCGCATGCGTTTGCATAAATTTTACAGCTGCCAACATATCCGACAGCATTGCAGAAATAGGGTATAGAACGGGAAGGGTGCTATACAATACATATATAGGGGGTAGTGGAGTTGAGAAGCCCTTGCCACATATCTTGTCTAACAAATTGCATTCGAGTGTTTAACATGCGCCCAACAGGCGTTGATGTTGATGTGCAAAGGATGCGAAGGACTTTTCCATGTTATTCGCCAAGTTTTACAGTTGCCGCAGCAGCAGAAGCAGCAGCCGCCGCATGTTGTTCGTTGTTCGCGAATGTATGTGAGCACGTGTGTGTGTGTGTGTGCATCCCGGATTGTCATAATTTAGTTGAAGTGGCATTAATGGTTGCCCAGATGCCTGCTGGCAAGTAGCGCAAAACCAAAAAAAAAAAAACAAAAAAAAGACAAATAAAAATTAGAGAATTGCTGCAAATTTGGATAGCCACAAATGAAATCAAATGAAAAACGCAATGTTCTATATACAGGCTGCACCAAAAACACCAAGAACCAACAACACCAGCAACAGTACCACACGCACAAACAAACACACATGTATTGCCACAATCGCACGCATAATTGCATAAAATGGCCAAAATTTGATTTGAAAATGTTGCATACTTTTGGGCGGCGGCGGTCAACGCTGTGTTGCTGCTGCTGAACTGCTCAGCTGCTGCGCACATTGAAAAGTCACACGGCGTTCGTTGACGGCCTCAAAACATCAAACGGACCAAATTGTGCAAATTTAATATGCAATAACGAACACATGGATATATCACACAAACACACGCACACACACACACACACAGACACGGACACGGACTTAGGCACACGCACACATCGAAACTTATTTGCATTTAATTAAAATTCGCAGTTATTGTCCAAAATATCGAACATTTTTTGCCCATTCCTATTGCTGTTGCTGTTGTTGTTGTTGTTGATGCTGCTGCTGCTGTTGTTGTTCCTGTTGTTCCTGCTGTTGTTGCTGTTGTTGTTGCTGCTGCTGCTCTTGTTTTTGCTGTTGTTACTATTGCTGTTGCTGCTGTTGTTGCAATTGCTGCTGCTGCTGTTCAATTTTATGGCATTTGTAATTAAATTAGGCTTACATCGCAGCCTAACAAATACAAACACACCCAAAACGCAGAAAAAAAACAAACGATTTAATTACAAATTCAAATTTGATTCTGTAAGAAAAATATTTAATGAATATTTTATGGTTTGTGCAAAAAAAAAAACAAACAAATATTTGAACAATAAATATATAAAACAAATTTAATAACAGTTACATGCATAGTCACAAATTTATAGATTTGTGCTTTGTTTGAAAGTATATCAGTTTAGTTAATATAACACATAATAATTCAAATAATAAAACTTAACAAGTAAGAACGTTGCAGTCGGGCTCTCCCGACTGCGATATACTCTGTTTTCTGTACGTTTATTAAATTAAATTATTTTAAAGACTACTTATATATATATGCTACGAACTATAAAATTCTTTCTACTAAGTGCAGAATGCTGCAAACGCCCAAAGCAGATCGAGACGGGTGCTTGGCAAAATGATCGCTCGTGTACTGGGGCGGGGGTGGGCGTGTCAAATATTTTTTTTCTCCTATCTATCGAAGAGTTCAAATGGAGTCATACTGCAAAATTTGGGGTTTCTAGCTATAAGGGAGTAGGAGATACAGGTTTAGCTCATTTGCGGGGGCGGTAGTGGGCGTGGCATATTTTTTTTTGGCAGGTCGATCAAGGATGTGGTCAGTAGTCTTTCTGTCAAATTTGGTTACTCTAGCTGTAAAACTGTGGAAGATATAGGTTTTTGCGGTTTGTGGGGGAAGGGTTGGGGGTGGGATGGAGATCTTGACACTTTGTCTGACTATGGTATATACCAACATGTATGCCAAGTTTGGATGCTCTAGCTTTAAAACTGAGGAAAAAATCTGCGTTCATACGGACGGACGGACGGACATTTCACAAACCCAATATACTCTTTTTTTCCATTTTGGAAAACAGAGTATAAATATTATTTTTATCACAATTTTAATTTTACATGCACAAATTATAATTATTTTACTTTGAATCAATACATTTTTGATGAAAAACGTGATGTTGATGTGAACTTTTGATAAGTTAGCAAGTATTTGTTCTTAATTGTTAATTTTAAAGTTATTAAGGAAAATGTCATAATATTTAAGCTGATTTTTATAAGAACTTTTGTCACTTTATCTAAATTAAAGCACTTTCTACACATGTTGACCCAAATTTATCAAATTCGGATCACTACATCTTATAGCTGCCATAGGAACAATCGGTTGAAAACTAAGTTTTCTTATTCAAATCTTTTCTGCAAGAGTATATATCTTCGACACGCCGACATAACATTTCTTTCTTGTTAGACTTAACCCTAGTGAAGCTGTAAAAGTGTTTAATTTTTACTCCCTGGAATTTTAAAGATTAAGTTTTGATTTTTGGTACTCATATTTCTTTTATCAATGTTAATAGGTTGCGTATATTTCGGATATTCGTAAGCTACGATCGGATAACGGACACCAAAGTTATGGAAGAATCTATTACACGCGTCTCAGAAGGCAGAAGCAAAGTCACAAAAATATAATTTAAATTTTGAATTCGTTCTTTTTATTAAAAAAAAAATAAATTGATTTTGAATTGACTTCATTCATAATGAAATAAGAAGATTGAAGTCATAAAAGTTTGTATCGTCCTTTGGAATTGTTATATAATTTCAATTTAATTCTTTTATTTAAGAAAAATAATTGAGCCAAAATTCGATTTGTCTTTTGGAATGAAATCAAATTTTAATTTAATTATTTTTCCTGAGGAATTATATCAAATTTCAATACAAATCCCGTCGTCAAATTAAATGAAATCTTATTTTTAATCAAATTACATTTTCGTAAAACTAATGAATTCAATCTTTGGTAATTCAATGGCTGAATGAGT
Organism: Hirtodrosophila cameraria; assembly: GCA_949708635.1. NCBI lineage: Eukaryota > Metazoa > Arthropoda > Insecta > Diptera > Drosophilidae > Hirtodrosophila > Hirtodrosophila cameraria. The sequence goes on from OX453089.1 coordinate 54,519,992, forward strand.
TCAATAATGAAGCATTCTCTTACATTATATTTCATCTATTAAATGAACCGCTCAAAAATGTACATAAATAATCGATGCTTAAAAATTGTAATTGTCATTTAGTTGTACATATAATTCCATACAGAATATGAAAATAAATTAATTGTGCTGCATAAGCCATTTGCATTTGAGATCTAACAAGTTTTGTTGTTTCTCGACTTGAATTAATTATTCACCGTCTATCGAACATTTCCATGACATTCTTACATACTTGTTACGCTCACAAAATATGATATCTTGACCAAGTTGAAAATGTCAAAATGTTATTTAAGTATTATATTATATACATATAAACATTTGCTAAGGCCCATTGCTTGTGCAACATTAATGAAGCTGTGCGACCCAAATATCAAAATACAATGACTCACGCACACACACACACATGCATACATAATGTACAGACACACACACACACACACACACACACACACACACACACACACACGCACAGCCACACACATACACACCCACATATGAATGTAGACATTTCCGCGCCGCCATTATGTTTAGCATTTGGGCAAATATTTACAATGGATTAGAATAGTTTTGCTATTAGCGCTTGAAGCTCAGCACATGTAAATAATGATAAGCCGATAATCGCACAAATATGATGACAACAATTGATTGCCACGCCCCCCAACATATGTAAATAATACGCTCTGATAATAATAACGCGTTTTTCATTTCGATTTAACTATTGAATATCCATATTTGTTTTTAGTTGTAAACCTATTGCAGAACGAAGTTATTTTGATTTGGAAGTGTTAAATAAGCGTTTAACGCTAACAATCAAAACAGGTAAGAGAATTTCAGTCAGATGCTCCCAACTGCAGAAAAAAACTCTGTTTTCAGACGCTTTGCGGAGGCAAAATTGGGTGTGACAATGTTTTATTGCTTAATAACAGCTTTCTGTGTATTGATTTAATTTATTGCAACAATTAAAATTAAAATCTTGACACTGTGTCTGCCTATGGTATGTACCAGAGAGCTGCAACGGGTAATAGTATTTCGAGTATACTGGATCATTTACTCGGATTTTTTATGACGCAGTAACTTTGCTTCAGCAACAAGGAATGCTCGTGAGAGTGTGTGCTCAAGGCGAACATTCAGTTCGAATCACTCTCTTACATGATTGTTTTTGATCGAACATTTTGGTTGAAAAGCAAAGAATGTTCGAGAATTCTGCACGCATTCAGACCGATCACAATCAGGCTGCTTACAATGATGCTGTTTGATTAAAGAAATATGCACTTGAAATAATATTTATTAATTTTTAATTTTTTTTTTATTTATTTTGCTTTCTTAGAAAACGTTTAATTTGAAACTTTTTTTCCTTTATATTTTTAATTTTAAATATTACATATACATATGTATATGGTTAAGAGAAATTGTTGGAAAAAAAAACATGCACTTGAAATAATATATTTTTTGTTAAATATATGATAAGAAAATAAATGAAATAATATGTTTTTGTTAATTCTATGCCTAGCAATTTATTTCGTTATTTACAAAGACAAGTATGTATGTATAAAACATGCAAATCTTCACATACATGCCCTAGGTGCTTGCAAACACACATATCTATGTATGTTCATATTTCACAAAGCATTGCTCGATCTGATTTGCTTCACTCACAATCTATTCATTCGCAACATGAACGAAACCTGAGTTTTCTTGTTCGTTCGGCTCGATTGTTTGCTTCAATACGATCATTTATGGATCATCATACCTGAAGCAAGAAATCAGCTCTGCTTCGTAAGCAGATCAATCATGCCAACTGAACGAGCTCGTTTCGTTTGTTGAACGAAACTCGATCGAACATGTTGTTGCGAAGAGCAGTGCTGACTTGTGGTGAAATTGAAGCAAGGCTGATCGAGACCGCTCGATCATACTCAATGCAGCTCTCTGGTATGTACCAACATGTATACCAAGTTTGGTTGCTCTAGCTTCAAAACTGTGGTAAAAAACTGACTGACAGACAGACGGACAGACATACGGACGCAGACGGACGGACGGACGCACATTTCACAAACGCAATATACTCTTTTTTCTTCTTTTTCTAGAAAATTCAAAAAAGATTATAAAAATCAAGTTTGATATATAAAATATAAAATATTAAAATACAAGAAAATAATTATTACAACTGATTTTTTCAAAATAAAAATCAATTATTTAAATCCAAACATGATTTTGTTTTTCAGAGCAAAAATAAAAAGCCAATCAAGGGTTTTTATTGTCACTTTGAAGCACAATTATTTGAGGTGAGTTTTGATATCTATCTTAATATATTTATTTAACTTAATTTTCTAATAAATTAGTATTATAAAACATTTTATCTTATTTGTTAACAGTGTACACAAAAGTAGTCGGTGAAAGAAATGTTAAATTTGTCGCATGAACAGCTGTTAATATTGCAATTACGCTTGAATATTTTTTTGCTATACAAATGTTTGCTTTTTAAAAACATTATTATTATGCATTTGCGGTCGACGCCACGCCCACACAATTGTTGCGACAGTTTTGCAAATTTAATGGGTTTTATTTTTATGATATTTGGTTAGGTGTTGAACATGCTTGCTATTTGAGTTGTCCCAGTTGTATATACATAGCATATACATACATACTACATACATATATATATATATATGCTAACATACAAGGACAACCAAAACAACAAAAACAGAAACAAAAACAGGTTTAACCAGGCGCCTAAATCTCTAAGCTTTGCGCAAGGGGAAACAGTGTGAAAAAATGTTGACAAATTTTAATTACTTTTTTTTAACGTTGCGCCGCGTTGCGAGCTATAATCAAGTGTGGTATGTTTCATTATTTATGTTTGGCTGAAAACAGTGAAATACAAATAGAATAGAAACACACACACATCCACACATACACACATGTGCAAACACATATGGAGAGAGGCTTTCGCTGCGGCTGCAGTTGTTCTGTATCCCATTAGCTGGTGACAGTTGGCAGCACGCATACGCCATGTGGCCCGTCACTTGCTGTCATGTAAGGGCGTTGGTTGCCTGCAAGTTCCTTATTCGCATTCTGCAGCTACACACAAAAACACACACATTGGAAAGCATTTTTGCGAACTAGCTACAAAGCCAGGTTACACACGTTGCAATCGGTTGGTGCAACCAAATACCAATATAGATACGAAGATGAGTAGGAAAGAAAGAAAAAATGGCAAAAAAGTAACTGAATTTGAACAATAGAAGAGAACAGACAACGCATTGGCAGGGTCCCGCTCTCATAACTTGCAGTGCGTGAAATGATAAAAATCAGAGATCGAAAATAAGAGTTATTTCATTATTTTAAGCATATCGCATATCTTCTACTAAAGTGGCACAGCTCAATATCTGTTCCATTCATAAAAGCGATTTATCTCAGTTGTGCTACATTCATAAAGATGTGAATATAGTTTGGGTTTCCCGCAAAGCTTTTGTGACATTATTCCCTAAAGGGAAATGCTATCTTTAATTTTGGTACATTTCCATTAAAAAACTTCAAACGCGTATCTCAAAATCACAAATTTTGAGTTAGTAGAATATGTTTATATGTATTTACATATATGCTTTTCTGTATTCTTTGGTATAACACCGCTACACATTGAATCAATTTATGTTATTGCGTTATTTGTATTCGGAGCTTTGAACATAAATGTAAAAGTTATTCTACATCAGATATATTTCTTTAAATTTCATCTTTAAGTAGATTAAGTGACCCCATCGACTTCATTATTTTTTTTGGCAAGTGTCTTAGCGCTATAGTTAACAAATTTGGCACAGATGTTTCTTCTTTCTGCAAGCAGTACATATGTCAGAATCGGCCAGATTGGACCAGTACATATAGCTGCCATAGGAACAATCGGTTGAAAAATTAGTGTTTTTATGAAAACTTTTTTGTTTTTCAAGTTATCTCAACCAAACTCACTATATCTCAATTAAATCACGTTCTACACATGTTGACCAAATTTTGTCAAAATCGGATAACTTTATCTTATAGCTGTGATAGAAACAATCAGTTGAAAAATAAGTTTTCTGATGCAAATCTTTTCCGCAAGGGTAGAAGATAAAATTTCTTTCTAGTTATACTAGCTGACTTTGTTGGTTTTTCTTTTCAAACTAAAAACTGATCGAAATATCACTGGTGAATCACTAATTCAAGCGTATGTTAAATTCAATCGAGATTAACAGATTCGTTTGATTTAATAATAATTTGCGAAACTTATGTTTAATTTCTTTAAATGTGTTTTTGTTGATAATATCGATATTTATACTGCAAATTTCAATAAACGAACTTATGCAAACAAACTGTACAACTTAAAAAAACAACAAGTTGTTTTGAACTTCTTTTGCAAGGACAACCAACACCTTGTGTTGGCACAACCGATTGTATGGTGTGTAGGGCTGAAAGCATAAGTGTGTTTTCCATTTCATTTCTACAATATGTGCGAGTGGAGATACAATTTGTGCACAAACAATTAATTTAAAACTGAATAGTCAGTTGGCCAAGTTATTGCGTCTTTTTGTATGCGGTCATTTCTCAAGCCTGACAAATCGCTTGGGCCAATGGACAATGCAGCTGAGTTGTATGAGTTGGGGGTTAGGCCAAGGACACGATAGATTGTTCCACTTGTAGTCGCAGTCATTGCAAAAAAGCTGTTTGTCTTGTTCTTCAAGTGTGCTTCTGCTGCTGCAGCTGCTGTGACAATTGTCAGGCTGTCACTTGGCTTTTCCAGCGGCACGGAATTTGAACTCAAAGTCAGATTCAGGAGCTTTAGAGCGCTATCAAACCAAACAAACACAATGCAACCGCATAATGAGCAGCCGAAATGAAGAGCCAACAAACTGTCAACGCATTGCAGAAATTTTTTAATTAAAATATTGCAATGCGCAATGCAGACACAAAGTCTAGAAACGGGCATACTGTAGCTATCACTGATAAAAAAATCAGTAGAAAATAGTATTTCAAAATACTCCAAATCATAGAAACGTTTATAATATAAACAAGTAAGAATGAACTAGTCGAGTATGCCCAACTACGAGACTCCCTGCTCCCAACTTCCATTTCAAGCAGTCCAGCATCAACACAATCAAGCAGTGCACTTAACTTGTCCAGTGCTCGCCAAACTGTTGTTTCTGCCTGCTGAGACGGGGGAAATAGATACTTCCATAACTTTGGTGTTTGTAATCCGATCGCAACGCAAATGATTAACATTGATAAAAGAAATATGTGTACCAAAAATCATAGCTAAATCTTTAAAATTGTGGATGTGGGAGTTTTTTTTGTCGATTTGAGGGGGTGCGGGGAGTTGTATGCGAAATTTGAAATAGACTTGATCTGCGTATGGTATGGTATGGTACTGGAACCTGCATGCCAAGCTTGGTGTCTCTAGGTCTTTTAGTCTCTAGCTCTTTTAGTCTCTGACATCAACGCGTTCATACGGACAGACGGACAGACAGACAGACAGACAGACATGGCTAAATTTACTCGGCTGTCGATGCTGATCAAGAATATATACCAAATATATATTGGAAACCTTTCGGTCTGCCTGTTACATACATGTGTAGTGCTTTATAACTCCCGTTTTCCCATTTTTAATGGAAACAGGGAGTAAACATATTTTAAGGTATGATTTTGTAGAAGAAATGTGTATTTTTGACATTCGATTTTATAATTTATACTCATTTAAATATATGCAAGTATGAGCCTTAAAAACATTTTTTTGAATAAATAAAACATTGGTTTTAAATTTATAAAAATAATTAATGCTTTTAGTTTAAAATGTTTGTTAAAAATTGTGATCTTTTCACTTTTTAAATAATTTGATTTTATTCTATGAATGTTCCATTCTGTTTTTGTGAGTACAACTGACTGTTCTTATTTAAAGAGTGTTTTAGTTTACAAACTTGATGAAAATAAATTTTGTAGTGAAGTGATCTCAAACTATTCTTGCTACTTAGGCAAATGAATTTTGAAATATAAGTGACCGACTTTTTTTGGTTTTTTGTCAGTGTAGGCAGCCAATGTCGTCTAGAAAGGCACAACAATAGACAGCTGACGACCAAGAGTGGCGTGGCACTTGTTGGCCTTGTGGCAGTTGCAACACTGCTGCTGCTGCTGCTGTTGGTTAATGAAAATGTCAAGATGGCTTTGTCACGGAATTGCCCACGCAAATGAGCAGCTAAGATTTTTATGGCAATTTATAAAAATTGACATTTTTACGGCCCATCACGATTGCAATTATGTGCTTCAAGGCTATGCGCACTCCATGTTCCTTGATGGGTTTGTCTGACGATGGTATCCTGAGTGTCTTCAAGTGCCTTGGCATTCATTACCAGCGCTCAGCCAGACCAATGCCAAGTACCAAGGGTTTGTTTTGTGTGTGTATATGAATGATTTTGGGCTTCAGCACCTTGTCGAGTGGCAGTGGCATTATGTTGCGGTCGTTGACAACGTCAGCTCCAACACGTTAACCCTTTCAGTCGAAAATGCCAATGGCAGCTTGCGTCTAACCAAGCGCAATCTCAGCGTGACTCAAATATCTAAGGATGATAGGACACCAGTTTAATGTCCTTGTGCCTGAAACAATAAGTTGTCTGTTATGCATATGTAGAACGCTAAGGTAATCAAAGCTGATATTTGGAATGTATTCTCCTTCGTTTGCTGAACTCCTCTTTTTATTTAATAACGAGTACAATGGACGTACTAGGAAAATTCTATCAAAATATGTACCGCAAATTCGTCTTATTCTTGTCAGATATACTCAAATTCAGACGAACTATAATTATACATGTTGCCAGGCTTGACGTCTCAAAGTTAAGAAATTATTAAAGAAACATTTGAAAAATGTGAAAATTCTTAGGCTAGCCAAACATTCTCATCAGTTTTTGACATTTTGTCGAAACCAATTTTTGGATTCATTTCATGTACATGTTTTTCATATTATTCGTTCGATTGCGATTAAAACGGATACGACAGTTTTTCAATATTGTCTTGTTTTTCTTATAATTAATCGCCTAAGGTTGGGTTTTCGAATATTCAATTATTGTGTATCTTTCAGAATGAATCATTTTTTTAAAAAAAAAAAACCTTTTGTTATTATTATTATTGCACCCAACTGCGATTTACTCTTTTTTAGCCTCTTTGCGGAGTCAGAAGTGGGCTTGGCAATTTTATTTTTGGTAAAATCTTTCAAGTTGAACCATCAATTTAAATTTTGTTGGTCCAGCTCTACAGGTTTGGGAGAAACAAACTTTTCTCGATTGTTGGGGCGGGTGTGGGAGATACAGACTTTGCTTATTTGCGGGGGCGGGGGTATTATAATTTTGTCACAAAAGGTGTAACGCATTGAAGGAGACTCCAAACAACACAAAAATTTGCATATTCGTGATCAGCATCAACACCCGAGTCACGTTCGTTATGTCCGTCTAGGCAAACTTGGCACAGATGCTTCTTCTTTCTGCAAGCAGTACATATGTCAGAATCGGGCAGACCGTTGCCAGATAGCTGCCATAGGAACGATCGGTTGAAAAATAACTTTCAGTATGAAAAACTTTTTTGTTTTTCAAAATAACTCAACCAAACTCACTTTGTCCAAGTTTTAGCACTTTTCACACACAAACAAGTAAGAATGCTCCAGTCGAGTGTGACTACGAGACTCCCTGCTCCCAACTTGCATTTCAAGCAGTTCAGCGGCAACACAAGCATGCAGTGCACTTAACTTGTGCAGTGCCTGTCAAACTGTTGTTTTTGCCTGCTGAGACTGGGGGTAATAGCTTCTTCCATAACTTTGGTGTTATTTATCCGATTGTGATGAAATTTACACAGCTGATCAACATTGATATAAAATATATGTGTTCCAAAAATCAAAGGTTTATCCTTAAAATTGTGGCTTTGGGACTTTTTTGCGATTTGCGGTGGTGCAGGGGGATGCATCCGAAATTTGAAATAAACTTGATCTGCGTATGGCATTCAGGAACCTGCATGCCAAGTTTGGTGTCTCTAGCTCTTATAGTCTCTGAGATCGACGCGTTCATACAGACAGACAGACGGACAGACAGACGGACATGGTTAGTTCTTCTCGGCTGTTGATCCTGATCAAGAACATATATAGTTTATATAGTCGGAAATGCCTCCTTCTGCCTGTTGCACACATTTGCAGTACTTTATAACTCCCTTTTTCGCATTTTTAATGGGAGCAGGGAGTAAAAAGGATGCGTTTGTCACTTGACAAAATATAAAGAAAGATAATATAAATTTATAGAATTTTCGTTCGGACAGACTGACAGATCTTGTTACTTTTTTTTTCAAAATAAATTAAAAATGAGTACAAAAATGTCAGACTTTCAAGACCTCAAAAATTTCTGGGCAGCATTAAAAACTTAAAACTTTTTATTTTAAGTTCGTTGGATTATACTCATTTGAATCAGTTTTATTTTTTTTTGCGGAAATCGTGACTTTGATTCCAGTTTATGCCAAAAAAAAAAACGACTTTGGAACCACAGTGCAGCGTGTAAAAATAATTTTTAAATTAAAATATTTTGAAAACCTTATTTTTAACATATCTTTCTTTATTATAGTTTGATGCGGCTGGTTTCCACATTTGTATTGACTACAGCAAAATGAACCATCTAAGCCAAGTTAAAAAACTGAGAGAGCTTTTGATGCTGAAATTAAGCTAAACTTAAGATAAAAACCATCGTATAACAGCATAATTAATTCATGAATCTGTAACTGCAATTTAACCTCAAGTCTATGCAGTTGACATGTCATTTGCCTAAGAGAGTTTCAACGTCGTTGCCACAAATTAGCAAGTGTATAAAAGTGCATAAAAGAAGAGGCAGCTTCAGCTTCAGCTTCAGATACAGCAGGAGCAGCAAAAAAGGCAGCTTGGCTCTGGCGGTTAACTGTAAAGGCCAACAAACCGCAACAAAAGCCACACAACATGGCCAATCTGTGGAGTTCATAAAAGTGTCAACAACTTGTTCTCGGCCAAAGAGGCAGCGCGACACAGACGATGTTGCGCATGTTGCGGATGTTGCGTTGACCGCTGATAACGCAAAATGGCCGACATGCCACGCCTACAGTTGAAGCTTGACCAACGCAACGTTTGCTAACTAGCGCGCCTTCGTTAGGGTCAAAGTTAAGTGGCAGTCATGCTGCTTGTGGTGGACTACTGCTTTGTTTTGATGCCACCAACGCCACCGAGGCAATCAATGCGCGCCAGCACCGCGCTGTGCCCCTCGTCTTATTGGGGGCGCAGATTCACTTGGTAGCTTTGTCTATTTGTTGTTGCACCTCACGGTGAATGAGGTCAGTGTGTGTGTGTGTCCATAAAACTAAACAGTGCTGATATGGTTGTCCTTATGACGCTTTACTCTATTGTCTGCTATGCCTCGCGGTATGTCCAGCGATTTTGCTTTTGCTGCAACATGCAGCGTGCAGCTGCTGCCATGCAGCCAGATGTTGTACACATAATTTTTTTGTTGTTTTGTATGTTGTTTTCCGTGTGCGCTTTGCTATCAGCAATTGTATGTCCTTTCGTATGCCGGAGCAACATGTATCTAGTTTCCTGATTTATGCAATTTCATGCATGTGCCACATTTCTGCAAAACATGCCACACATGCACACATCCACACATGAACACATTTACCAACCACATCGCCTTGGTGGCTAAAACAAAAACCACAAAACGCTGTCACAGCGCTCTACTGAAACATGTGGCCATGACTTATGTGCACTTTGACAACTTTAGCAGTTTTCATTGAATTCTGTGCAGGATTCGTCCTGGCTAAAGTTAAGGTGCGAGAGTCAGTTTTAGATAAGCGTAGTTGGAATCAGTACGTAACTCATTTTGTTGAAAAGGCCACAGATACTTGCACAGCCTTTGAGCCATGCCCACTCGAAGCCCTTGAGTTGAGCTTCATTAGCTGCAGCTTTGTGCAAGCAAAAATAAAAATGAAACAAAAACACATAAATTGTTAATTAGATAGCACGAAGGGCAACTCGCAATTAAATTTGCAATGTAAAAAAAAGTCAAAGGCCAAAAAGCATAGAAAATAAAGAAATGCACAAAAAAGCCAACTTGAAACGAACTGAAAATGCACTAAAATTATAATTTCTAAAGTCAAATGAGCAGCTGCTTTAAGCTAAACTTAAACTTAGTCCATGTGCTAACTGCTCGCTAGCCAGCAGCTGTGAGAAAATTGTCATATGTAGATTTATGGTGTAAGATAAGAATAATATTTACAACACGCATGCATACATACATATATATATACATCCTTATATATGTATATATAGATATTTATACAGTTGCAGATAGAGCAGCAAAGTTGACTTTATGTGTTGGTAAATGCTTTGCTGCCCCGCAGCCAAAACGAAGCGACATCAAGCTGATGGCACATTATACCACACGACGCCCCTCAAATTACGTATACGCAACGTATACTTATGGCTGACTAAAGTGGCGGCATGTGAGTGTGTGTGTGTGTGTTGTGTTGTGTTTAGTGAATATTGCCATTGCCACTGGCATCGACAGCGACAGCAACATCGACAGTAACATCGACATCGCCCAGACACTTGTCTGGTTCACATTTAATGCAGAACTTAATATCAAAACTGGACACTTTGATCGTTGTGTTGGCGATTAGATTTTCTGCTTGTTTATGTTTGTTCCTGGCAGGGGTTACTAAGCACGTATACGTATACATATGTGTGTGTACGTTATCATGCCATATGCAGCTATCTGGTGTCTTTTCTTGATGCTCTAATATAATGTTATGAAAGTTGAAGACATTGCTTTTCATACCCTGCTTAAATAAAATTGAAAAAAACGTATATGAATGTGTTGCGCTGTGGTCATACTTTCAATGAATAATAGAGGATATTGGACAAATGCACACAGGTGCATTTGTGTATTTAAAAACAATATTTAATTATGTGGAATTAATAATTCCGAATTATTTATTTTGTTTTTGTTACTCAAAGCACTAATCAACCACATAAGATTGCAAAACAGTCATACAAAAATCAATCATTAAAACAAATAAAATATTATTTCGAAAATAGAAAATCTTAACAAATATTGAAATACAATATTGACACAATCGTGAAAATATTATTTTTGTAAGAGAAAATTAATTAAATTTGAATAGACAGTTTGACTTTTTAAATTGTAAACCTTTTTGTAAGGGATGCATTATCGCTCAATCTAAACTGATATCAAATGTGTCTGTCAATACTCAAGATTGTAGTACAGGTTATCTTAAAGTCGAGCAGACTTAACAATAAGTATAGCATTCTTATAGTTGTTAATATTGAGTTACGACTGTTACTAAAGGACGAGGATGCGAAATCTGATGACGGTGCTAAGCAGGCAGATCCGCTCTTCAGTTTTGGCTGTTAATTATCTGTGGTGCACACACAGGAGACATGAAGCCACCAATCATACGCGAAAATGGATTGTGTTTACTCGTAATAATCGCTTTGGCTGACTCAGTTCAGATTACCGAATAAATTCCAACGTCCTGACCAATTTTAAAACAACAAACAACAACAAGAACAGCAGCAGCCAGGACGCCAGTCATCGAGTCAGCCAGTCAGCCAGGGGCTGGCCAGGATTCGGTTCGGTTCGGTTCGTTTCGCCTGTTGGCTGTAACGGGGTGTTTCAGCGAGTAGCCGCCCAATTGGCGCCATTTATTTACTTGTTTGTTTCAACTTCCGTTCATTGCCACGCCGCAAAAAGTGTAAGCGTGATACCTACTGAACATACCGGCGTCTCCTTGCTCCTTGCTCCTCTATCCCTTCACTTCCCTTGTGCCCTGTCCCGCTCGCATTTCCGCTGCCATTAGCCGACAAACTTCATTTGTCATCTCATTTTTCTGCACGCTCGACAGTTTTCCTTGCTGCGCACTGAAAATTTATGTAAACGGACATTCCCTTGCTCGTTCGCCATTCCGCAGGATGGCCGACAACTGTCCAGGCATGGACACCACATCGCCTTGCTACAGACTCGTTTCGTTTCAACTCGACTCGACTCGACCGTTGCGGTTATGATGACATAAAAGGCGCTGCTGATAAAAACCAAAAAGGCAAAACAAGGCAATCATAGCAGAAGCAATAGCAAGAAAAAAAAACAATACTCAGCAGCGATTGGGATCTCTGAGCGGGGGCGACATAATCGTCCTTAGTTCGTTGTCCTTCGCCTGTCGCACAGCCGGAAACGGAACGTTAAATGCGCCGCTCAGGCAGCTCTGGCACCCCGGGACCCCAAAAACATTGACGCTCCGGGCGCGTGCAGCGGAAATAACATGCTGTGATTTAAGACTTCATTTTGTCGGCGCCTGCTCGCTGCGCTTTTCAACTTACTGCTGCTGACCCAATGGGAAAAGGTTAAGAAGAAGGGTGGTAGGGTGCAGGGAGGCAGCATTAATACTGCACAATTTATAAGCATCATCATGCTACAGTTGGCAGCCAACAAAACTCAATTGTTCCTCTCTTTCGTAGTAATTAAAAGTTGGATTGAACGGGCAGAATACTTTGTTGTTGTTGCTGTTGTTGCTGGTGTCGCTGCTGATTTGTCTCCTGCCTAATTGAATTGTTTAATGCCGCAAAATTGTAATTGTAACTGTAACTGTAGCTATAGCTGTAACGGAAACGGATATGAAAGTTGAGCTGCTGTTTGTCTTTGTGCCATTGTGTAAACTCATTTAATTAGAAAAGCAGCTCAAACCGATTGCCAATTTTAGCACTTGTGCATATCTCTGGCCATTAACTCACAGATAATAAAATAAATTTGTACATTTTTGTTCAACATTTATCAGTCACAATTGTGAATGCCGTATTTTAAATGAGCTAATTGAATGTCAGGCAATCAGCTGTGCACTTGTGTTAATATACATTATGTCGTTGAAATCAACAGCATGCAACTAAATTAAAATTAAAATTATTGTAAAAAAGGCTAAAGAGCGTGCTTAAAGCGAAATTGTTAAATATACCAGATATAAAAAGTAATTATTATTTTTATTTAAGCTTAAAATTCAGTGTGGACACGAACAATGCGTTGATTAAACTGACAATATTTGATATGAAAAGCTGGAGAACAGTATTATAATTATAATGAAATTAATCGAAATAAGTTTATGTAGATGTGCAATCCTTAAGGATTTTGGACGTGACTTTTGCTATTAGTTGAAAATACGAAAAACATTAATTTATAGCAAAAAAATTGTATTTATTTTTTATTAACATTAATTGAAACAAGAGCTAAATATAATTCTATAAATTAACGATCCACCTTCGTTGCATTTTAATCTCTTATCCCTCTCTAAATTGTTATCAAGAATCATGCCATTTCAAAGTTGGCGAAAACTGTTCATGAATTTCTCTGTTGATTTTGACGATGCTTTTTTCTTTCATTCAAAAACTCACAAATTCATTACTTCAAACACGAAATCCCTAAAATAAAAGCAATGGAATTTTATTCATAGGCTGCCAAATATATTAAGTTAGAAAAAACTGGCTGCTGGATAGTTTGTTGATCCCCAAAAACAAAATTGCATAGAGCAAATCTCGCAGCTGCAACAAGAATCACGTGCGCGCATTTAAATGGAGTGTTGCATGTGGCACACTCAATGGATTTAGAGCTGCAACATACGGAGTCGGTCATTGGCACTCGCGGAATTAAACTATTTTGTTGCTGGTCAGCATGAAAAGCAATAAAACCATCAGTTAGCCAAGTGGCGCGTGCAGTCTCACCAAAGTGCTGCAAATAGCATTGTACGTAAAGAGTATATGGTTATGAAATGGTATTTGTAAGGCAAGAAAGCATGTTGAACTCACTCTATAAGTCATGACTAGTATAAGTGCATAGCCAGAGTTCAAATCAATTTATGCGTTTTGCCATCTTGCTGCCTGGCATCAGAATCCAATTAAATTTTATAAGCCATGCAACTGCTTCCTTGTCGACTAGATACTACTTGGCTGACAAGTTCAAGCGCAGTCATTGCGTCTTGCCTGCCCCCAAGGGCAGTTAAAACTTTAAGCATTGCTTTCAGCCGTTTGCGACATCAACGAAGTATATGGAGTCTATATAGTGCGAGTATATCTGACGTTTAAACTTAGCAGCTGCTGCAATTCTTAACTACTTTCGGGGCTCAAATTTTGGAGTCGCTGCTTTGACAAACAGTCGACGATGCTATCGAACAACAACAATGCCGTTGATTATTCATGAATAGAAAAGCATATAAAAAGGCCAAGTGTAAAAGCGAAAATGCAAAACTTCTGCCCAAGGCAAAAAGTTTTTCAAGCAACCAAATACAAAAAAAAAAGATTTTGGTTGGATTTATCTAACTAAACAAACAATTCGCCAAATGCTTTGAAGCGTTAGTGTGTATGTTAATATGTGTGTCTGTGTGTGTGTGTGTGTGTGTGTGTGTGTGTGTGTGTGTGTGTGTGTGTGTGTGTGTGTGTGTGTGTGTGTGTGTGTGTGTGTGTTTGTGAAAGTGCTTGTGTATGCTTGTAGTTGATCTAAACCCAGCGGCCGAGAAAGGCCTGCATAATAATAATGAAATGCTTGCCCTTAAGTATTCATCATACGCCACGTTGTACAAGTTGCATATGTTGTAAATACTTTGGTCCTGGCATTCTGATCCTACTTCTACTTCTGGTCCAGCCACAGCTGGAAAGTTGGTCGTTCTTGCTGCTGCTATATTCCCTGATTGATTGATGTTTGGCTTGAGGGCAGCTTGATTTGCCTGAATCGTCGCAAGTGGGTTGCCGAAAAGGATAAGAAAGTTGCAATATGTTTCTCAAGTTTGCTCGTTTTCATGCCCTTTGGTTGTTTGCCAAACTTATTTCATATTTATTTATAACAATTTAATAACTGTTCGAGCATTTCCAATGACGTCGAAAACAGGCCAAAGAATTTTCCAGCCTAATTGAAGCAATTGAATTCTTTTGCCCAAACTAGGTTAGTGGTGTGTGGGTGTGGGGGGAAGGGGGAAGGGTTGATGGGTGCTTCCTTGGTTGCAAATCGTTTTCAATTAAATTCCCTTAAATTAGCATTAAAAGTGCGCAACGCTCAACTGAATGCAATCATTTCTGGCACCGAAATCAGTTTTCATATTTGCATTTATTCATGTTTTTGTTGTTGTTTATTGCCAAACAAACACACACAAACACATACACACTCAAATCAATGCAATTTAGAAAATTGCATTAAGCTCAAAAATGAGTTTTAAATTAAATTCGTACAACACAAAAATGCTCAACATCACAAAATTTGACATTTAAATATAATATATGAAGTTTGATTGCGTTCGTAATTTGTATGAACATCATATAGCATTATTATGTGAAGTGTCTCCTATGTGCTCGTCAAACTGTTTCCATGCATAATCAGGCGCAAATTAAAGAAAATTGTAAAAAAAAAAACTTAATGTATTTTGGTTATTTAACATTTTAATATATATTTTAATTTGCATATTTAAAATGAACAAAATAAATAAAATAATGAACACATAAAACAGCATAATCAATTTTGCATTTGAGTAGATGTAAATAAGAAGTCAGAAGATTCCAAAAGTTAATGCCATCACTTGAGAAAAAATGTTTGTCTTCAAGTAAAATTCAATTAATTGTAATCAGTAATTATTAATCACAAATGAAAATCTGATGAAAAATGAAGACTTTTTTCCATAAATTTATCAAATTTGATCAGAATCGAGTGACCATATCTAATACAAGCAAGATGGCAAGATGTCAACATCGATTATATCGATAGCTGAAAATTATTGTCACTATCAATGTTTTGTTCAATTTATCAATATTGAAATTTCTATAATTTTTTCAGAAAATATGCTAATCTTTGTCAAAAATGTTGGTTTAAATTAGTTATAATATTTTTTGTATATTGAAATATGGTCAAATACATTGAAATTATTTTATTTTAATATATGTTTTTTAATAGAAACATGAATTTATAAATATTTGCGATCATGCTGTAATACATTTTTGGCTTGTTTAACTTCTCTATTTATCCTGAAAAGTCTATTAGACTGTCAAAATTATTGTTGATGAATCGGCTATCTATATGTTATTGAGAAATTTGTTTATGTGTTTATTCTAACATAACTAACATTTCGATAGTTCTACAGATAGTATCGGTGGTTTCGACTATCACTATAGAAAACTATCGACTGCATGTTCATCGATGTTTTGCCACATTGCATATCTATAAAGCAATCACAGAATAAAAGGTAAAAAATAAGCTTTTCTGTGAAAAATGTTTTTTTCAAAGGCATTCTTATTTTTCTGAGTGCATGAGAAAACTGTTGCCTACTTTTTGCCGCATGCCTGTGCAAACAAATGATGATAAATTATCTTGAAAAAACGACCGCAAGATTTTAAAAGCAACATGTAGATATAGACTTAAATAAAAACATTTGATGCTCTTGCAGAACAAGTGTTAAGTGTCGCTGTTGTCCTGGCTGTCGTCAAGGACTACATGCAATCTTGTCGAGTCGAGTCGAGTCGAGTGGGTTGAGACAAACAGCACATTTACGGCCAGGCGGAGCCAGTGGAACAAGTCAAGTGGTTGAACCCACAAAGTGTCCTAAGTAGCCAGCTCACAAAATTTGTTATTGTTGTTGTTGAGTCCAGGAAGTGTTCTGCACTAAAAAGGATGGCCAGAGCTCAATGCCCAGCGGTGTTGCTCTCAATAATTAATTCATAAGTAAAATTTTTGTCGCCTTGTGGCTGAAAATTTGTTTAGTTGCCGCCTTGGCAGGTGCTCAGGGGGCGTAACCCTTTTTGGCCAAGGACATGGACATGGACATCTATAATGTTGTTTTCTTTTGCCTGCAGGCTTGTTTTTGTTGTTGTGCGGTGGGCGCGTCAATTGAAATGTGGGCCTTTTGAAACGTTTATCATAAATAATGTATTATGTTTAAGAATTCAAAAGCAATTCATTTTGTTGTTATTTAATTTGGCATCAAATTGGCCAAGCTGCAAATATCACAACTTGTGTTTTGTTGGGCATCTTATATTCTGGGAGACTTCTAACTTTGACTTTTTATGTGTTACTTATAAGTATACTTACTTTATGGTGCTGCAAATGAATTGATTGAACTATCGACTATCTAGAAAGTAAATTAATTTTTGTGCCTTCGATTGTTTTCTATGTAACGCAATAGTTTAACACATCGCTAATGACTTCAAAATCATCCGGGAATCAAACACAAGCTCAATTTTCTTTTTGAGAAATTCTTATTTCAATATAAAATTTAATTGAGTTAAACAGTGCTTTTAAAAATCATGGAAACTCTAATTTCAAACTATTTTTAATAATGATAATCCTATATTCAAAAGGATTTGAAATTTGGTCTAAAAACTTATATACTTTGCCGACCCAAATTTGAAACAAGTAAAAATACTCTAGTCGAGTGTGCCCGACTACAAGTTCAGCGGCAACACAAGCAAACAGCGTACTTAACTTGTCCAGTGCGTGTCAAACTGTTGTTTCTGCCTGCTGAGACGTGTTATTTATTTATGTTATTTATCCGATCGTGATGAAATTTACACAGCTGATCAACATTTATACAAAATATATGTGTATCAAAGCTTTATCCTTAAAATTGTGGCTGTGGGAGTTTTTTGCGATTTGCGGGAGTGCGGGGGGTGCATCCGAAATTTGAAATAAACTTGATCTGCGTATGGTACACAGGAGCCTACATGCCAGGTTTGGTGTCTCTAGCTCTTATAGTCTCTGAGATCGACGCGTTGATACAGACAGACAGACGGACAGACAGACGAACATGGTTAGTTCTTCTCGGCTGTTGATCCTGATCAAGAATATATATAGTTTATATAGTCGGAAATGCCTCCTTCTGCCTGTTACACACATTTGCAGTACTTTATAACTCCCTTTTTCTCATTTTTAATGAAAAAGAAAATTGATCAGGTAGGAACACTAGGGATATTTTCTCCTCTCTTTTATACTTACATATTTTTGTTGATAAAACGATATGTCTTTTTTTATACAAAACAATTTCTTAAGCCATTTATCAAATTTTGCAAATAATTCACCTACCTTTACCACTGCTCTCGATTGTGTGGGCAAAGATGATCGAAACTATCGATAGCTCATGTGCTCTATTATAAATGTTTATAAGTGTGTGTGTGTGTGTGTGTGTGTGTGTGTGTGTGTGTGTGTGTGAGCATGAAATCATTAAATATCAGCGCTGGTGCTGCGCCAGCTTGTGGTCATCATGTTGGTGTTTCATTTTACTAATTCATATGGTGTGCATACACACACATTCACACACTGACACATACACACAGACACACACACTGGCATGCAGAATCAAATGTTAATTTTAATTTATGTGGCCGCTGCGCACATTTGTCGCATTAGTTTGGGGCGCTTTAATGAGTGATTTATTGGTTAGGCCGCAGCGGCAAATCAAGTGGCATGAACATAAAAAGAAAAAAAAAAAGAGCATATCGTATATAAAATACATTTTTGTATTGAATTATTTATTTATGGTCTTTGGTCGAATGTTTTTGCAAATGCTCAATAAAAGCGCAGTGCTGGCAAATTGGGCAAACGGTGTGAAAAATAACCTATGCTCCACTCCCCTCGACCCGAGTCCATACATTGTGGCCGACCAAGTGGGCAGGGGTAAAGGCCTGTCAATCGGCTGGCGGCTTTTAAAGTAATTAGAGCATTTCGAAAGTGTGGTTGGGCTTAATACTTATTTGTGGAAACAGCTGTGCATTGATTGATTAGAGACGTGAACTAGCCCATATTGTGAGTTCTGTGCCAGTCCTGTGTGTACTATGTGTGAGTCCTGTGTGAGAGCCCTGTGTGAGTCCTGTTTGAGTCCTTTGACCAAAAAACGCAGCCACAATTGCAGTTCAGCAGTCGCGTCACAAGTGCCAGCAGTTTTGCAGTTCAAAAGTTTGCTCCATAGTTAAGTGTCGGCAGTTAGCACTTAATGCACTGCCGTGACTCAATGGCCACACCCCTCAGCCACCGACCACCAACCCCCCGTTACCACATTTGCCCTCCGTTTCAATACACGGCATAGCCAACGAATTTCAAACACTTTCCACTTCACAATTTTGTTTGCGTTTTTCAATTTCGGATTTTGATTTCGCATTTGATTGCCAAGCGTTTTTAGTGTTTCCACCATGCATCTCACATGTACACACTCACGCACACACACACGCACACACACATGCACACTCTATCACACTGAACTGCCATTTTATATCCTCTACCAATAAAAATGATTAAAAAGGTTTAATAAAGCTGTGCAAAACAGACCCTAAGTACAAGCTTACATAATAGCACTGCCAAAATGTTTATAGTGGCCTTACGCGATAGTTTTGACAATTGGCAAAATGTATACTACCGAGCGGTTTCAATGTTTTTATTTTCCAGCATGATAATGTTTGTATTAAAACGGAGAACTATCTATTTGAAATCTAATATAATCTAAATAGCATTTGTATACTCTTTTTTTACTTTTATACATGTTGCTATAAGCCATAGGCAGAAAAAGTGTCAAGATTAAAAATTCAAATGCCGCTCTAACTTCTGACTCCGCAAAGAGGCAAAAAAAAAGTGTATATCACATTCGGGTCCTTGTTAAAACTAAGTCTGAAGAATAAAAGGGATTATCTTTATAAAAAAGAAATGTTTTATTTTAAAAGGTTTTCCAGAAATAGTTATCTAGTTAGTCATCGAATTACAAAAATGTTCTCTTACAACAGAAAACTAAATCGAAAACTGTAGTATTCAACTTTTTTGTTCGATTAGCCTCAACTCAATTTCACCAATTTACCTAAAAAACCGATACATGCGTGGATCAGGCTTAAGAAAATCTTCGACATCGGAAAATGGTCAAAAGTCCGGCGGGAAACTGGTCTAGGTCAAAAACTTTACCGAGCACTGCCTTTTCTAACTGACTAAAAATCAGGGTCGTAGTATTTTGAATACAAATTATTTGTAATAAATTTTTACTGATTTTTATTATAAAAATCATTTGTGATCACAATTTGATTTATATAGTTGATTATTATTTTAAAAAAATCAATGTCAACCATTAAAATCAAAAATAATTTTTATAAATTGAAAAAAAATTTTTAATCAAAAATATAAGTTTATAAAGTCGATTAAAAAATAAAGAGTTTCAAATATTTGCTAAAAATATATCATTTTCAATAAACAATAGATGTTGGCGTACAAACAAATACCATCAATAGTATCGATAGTGTCATACCTAAATTTTTCAGCAAGGCCCTACATTCAAGATTAATGGAAATGTTGGAAAAAGTGGAGGATTGTACTATAAGAGCTTGAATTTAACATAACAAGATAGTATTTAAAATAGTACACACATATTATATGAGCACGCTTGTAAGTGAATGAGAATTTAATACCCTTGCAAGTATAGTTCACATGCTAAGGATAAAATACCCTTTCAAAAGGATTTTAGTGCACTGAGGAATAACTTTGCAAAGAAAAAACTAAGATCAAACCATTTTGAATCGCAATTAAATCCTTTTCTGAATACTTTGAGCCACTTTCGAGCATAATGTTCACAGCATCAGCTTTTGTTTCTTCAAATGTAACGCTTTTTGTCAAACATTTTAAATATTGTTAAAATCGTTGTGAATAATATTATATTTACAGCCAAGTTAGTTTTTAAGATCTTGTTACAGGATAACTGTTAGTTGAAATCTGTAGCATAATGTTTTCTAACTTGCTAAATGCTTTAAGTCCCAATGGTGCTTTCCATAAAAACACTGAGAATTGGTAGTATGTGTGAGCTGACCGTTGACTGCTTGACCTCACTGTGGTTCTGTGGTCCTAACGCTGCACACGCGAAACTATTAATTTGATTAAAAAGGCGCATTTTTATTTGCCACCAGCACATGAACAAATTTAACAGCTGCTGCTGCTGCTGCTGCTGCTGCTGACCTTTCACTGTATGTGTAAGACTGTGTGTGTGTGTGTGTGTGTGTGGGAGTGTGGGTATATATCGGGTGTGTGGCCCTTTAAGTGTTTGTTTTCAGAGCGCATTAAAATGTCGTTAAAGTTGTTGAAAATCAAATGTGCGAGTTTTTTTTGCTATTGAAAATTTATTGCAGCAAACATCAGCAACAGCAACAACAGCAAAAACATGGGCAACAACGTGGGCAACAACAAGAGCAATAGCTTGCAACAAGCACTTGCAACGCACAGCGGCATTTGAACGACTGATTGTGGCTTGGGCTGCCACCTTGCAACATGCACCTCTTGTGTTGCACGTGTTGTTGCTGCTGCTGTTGCTGGTATGTTCCGCGTGTTGTTGCTAGTGCTGCTGCTATTGCTTAGCTGCTTGCTGCTATGGTTGACTTGTGGTTTTGTTTTGCGGTGCCACCAGCCGCCACAACTGCCACAGCTGCCACTTGCAAGTCAAGCTGCGACCTCCACGTGCTCATTTGCATGCAATTCATTTTCTTAAGTGCAATTTCCATTGTTTTGCCCCGAGTTGATTTCCTTGCACTGCATTTTGGCTGCTTGTTTTTGCCGAGCAGCGTCAACAGCGACGTCGACGTCGACGTCGACTGCTGCCATTATTGCTGTCGCGGTTATTTTTGGGCTTGCAGCTCCTGCGGCGGTTGTAAAACCTTTTGTCGCAAATTACATTGTTATTGTGGGTGTGTTTTACTCCCGATCCCAGCACTTGCTGCATAACTCATTCTAACGGTTCATATTTTCACACATTTCGCTGCTGCTGCAGTTGTTGCTGCTGCTGCTGGCAAATGAAATATTCATTGCAATTTTCCACTAATCTTCGCACACAAATACGCGCCCTAAGATGACAACTGCAACTTAAGCAGCGAGTGCTGTTTAGTTTTGCCAGCTCGCTTAAAAATTTAAGAGTTTCGAGAGGCACCAAACGAAAAGTTGCCACAGCGGGTTGGAAATGTTGGAAAAGACAGTGCAGAAATTCATTTTAAGTTTGGACTTTGGCAATGTCGCCGAGTTTTTCGAGCACGCGCTCGCAAAATTATTTGTACTCTTCTTACATTTTTGTTTAATTAATTTTACAAAACGACAGAGCAAATGACTCCAACTCTCGCAAACACAGGATGTGGATACAAGGATGAGACTGTGGGGACTGTCGCAGACACAGAGAGTTTTTGGCTGTTGTCAAAGTTTATGACACTTCTGTTTGGGATTTCATGTTGACAACATTGACAAAATGTCAATGCTGGCTGCGGATGCTGCTTGAGTGGACAGCAATTTGGAGCAAGGGGGAGCTTGTACGCCGCATAATTAGCCCCAACATAGCCAGTTTTTGGGGGTACATTTGCATGAATTAATTAGCCAAAGTTCTTGCCAGCGAAGACAAGTGCAAAAATGTTAGCTGGACAGCATTTGGACGCGAAATACTTTGGCTAATTGAAATTGTTGTTGGTATGTTGGCGCTTAAGAACAAAGCGCAAAAAAGAATTCAATCAATCTCAAGGCAACATCAAATTTTGTGTATGCTTTGCTTCATTGTTGTCTTTTTTTAGAGATTTTATTTTTTTTTTTGTTGGCTGCTCCGCTGCATTTTAATTAAAAGCACGAACTGCCGCATGCATATTTATGAAAGCAGTGCAACGGGCGTTACAGTAACAGCAACAGCAACAGTAACCGTCCCACAAACATAAACAACAACAATAGCAGTAACAACAACAACACCAACACCAATACATATTGCACCTGCACTTGCACTTGCACCTGCTGGCCGCTCGCCTAGTCAAAATAAAATATGCGCATATTTTATGCATTTTGTGATGCTGTTCACTTTTCCTTTTTCCTCATTTTTTCTTTCGTTCCCATATTTTTTTTTTCTCTCACTTTGTGACGCCGACGCTTGCCTCCTATGCCAAAAACGCAAAATCGCTTTGCCGCCTGAAAGTATGCAGCAGAGCGTAAGGCATGCAAAGGGCGGTATACCGATTGGTGCTGCCACCTTTGAGTTGCCCACGATCCATTCATTTTTTTCCCCTTCATGATATTCCCGAGCTCCCACAGTTAAGAAGTCTATTTCGAGTTGCAACTTACCTGCAGCAATGCGTAATCAAAACAATTATAACACAGGCCGACAAAATAACATTGTTTTATTGGTGCCCGAGGTTTGATGGTAGATTTTGGTAGAGAGAATACCACCAAGTAAAACTTCATTCTCAGTTTTCAAAAACTACGTGCTGTTCTGAAATAATTGCGTCTTTTGTTTTTTGTTTGTTTTTGTGACATAGGACTGTTTTTTTTTTACATATATATTCAGCTATAGCCATCTGATCAAATAATAAAAGAATTCCAAAAATATATATGATACCCACAACGTTTTTAAATATATTTAATAGTTATCGTGTAATCTTTTACTAAACTACGACATTGCAAAATTTTTTTAGAAAAACTTTTTTTTATTTATTTTTTTTTTTATAATTTTGTTACGAAATGTTTAACAAATTGAGTGAGACGCCTCAGAAAAATAATAATTGTATATTCGTGATCAGCCTCAGTTTTGGAGCTATCGTGATGAAACTTGGCACAGATGCTTATTCTTTTTGCAAGCAGTACATTTGTTAGAATTGGCCATATCGGACCACTATAACATATAGCTGCCAAGGGAACGATCGGTTAGAACATAAGTTTTATTATGCAAATCTTTTCTACAAGGGTATATAGCTTCGGCACGCCGAAGATAACATTTCTTTCTTGTTTTCTGTTTTTATTGTATTACCTAAACATTTATAAACAAATTGAGACATTTTTGAAACATATCCAACAAGTACTCCCAAAGCAATTAGAATTTTAGTGAACTAACACACTGAAATATCCCATACAAAAAACAAAACTTTGCTTCTCTTCTTCTTTTTACACTCTCTGTTTGAGTGTGTTGTTTGCTTAGGTTGTTTTGCTTAAAGTTGAACTTGTTTCAAAAATGTCACAATTTGTTCATAAATGTTGGAATAAATGGAAAACAATTTTCGATATTTTCCATAATATATGAAAAAAAAATATTTTTTCGAATAACCATGATAAAACAAGTAAGAACGTTGCAGTCGGAAGCACCCGACTGCGAAATACTCTTTTTTTCGCCTCTTTGCGGAGTCAGAAGTGGGCGTGGCAATTGTATTTTTGGTAAAATCTTTCAAGTTTTGCCATCAATTTAAGTTTGGTTGGGCCTGTTCTGCAGGTTTGGGAGAAACAAACATTGCTTGATTGCAAGGGCGGGGGTGGGCGTGGCAAAAATATTTATATTTAATATCTATTAAATAGGGCAACAGAATTCAACCTGCATAATTTGGTGATATTGGCTAAAGGGGTGGGGGAGATACAGACTTTGCTTATTTGTTGGGGCGGGAGTGGGCGTGGCTGAATTTTTTTTGTCAGATCAATGAAGCTTGTGATAAGTAGCCCTTGTGCCAAATTTGGTTACTCTAGCTAAAAAACTGTGGAAGAAATAGGTTTTTGTGGTTATGGGGGAAGGGGCGGTGTTGGGGGGGGGGGAGATCTTGACACTTTGTCTGCCTATGGTATATACCAACATGTATACCAAGTTTGGTTGCTCTAGCTTCAAAACTGTGGAAAAAATCTGCTTTCGTACAGACGGACAGACGGACATTTCACAAACCCAATATACTCTTTTTATACTCTGTTTTCCAAAATGGAAAAAAAGAGTATATTGGGTTTGTGAAATGTCCGTCTGTCCGTCTGTCTGTCCGTCTGTCTGTATGAACGCAGGTTTTTTCCACAATTTTGAAGCTAGAGCATCCAAACTTGGTATACATGTTGGTATATACCATAGGCAGACAAAGTGTCAAGATCTCCCCCCCACCCCCACCCCTTCCCCCACAAACCGCAAAAACCTATATCTTCCACAGTTTTACAGCTAGAGTAACCAAATTTGACATAAAGACTAGTGACCACACCCTTGACCGACCTGCCAAAAAAAAATATGCCACGCCCACTACCACCCCCGCAAATGAGCTAAACCTGTATCTCCTACACCCTTATAGCTAGAAACCCCAAATTTTGCAGTATGACTCCATTTGAACTCTTCGATAGATTGGAGAAAAAAATTTTTACGTACAGAAAACAGAGTTTATCGCAGTCGGGTGAGCTCGACTGCAACGTTCTTACTTGTTTCTTTTAAAAAAACAAAAATTTAAAGAAGCGTGTAACAAGTAAGAATGCTCTAGTCGAGTGTGTCCGACTACGAGACTCCCTGCTCCCAACTTGCATTTCAAGCAGTTCAGCGGCAACGCAAGCAAGCAGTGCACTTAACGTGTCCTGTGCCTGTCAAACTGTTGCTTCTAGAAACTAGAAACTGGCAACTGGCGATTGGCAATCAACGTAGGACTCACACCATCAGAACTAGAAGGCAACAATTTTCATAGCAGTCTTTTCCTATGCCGAAAGTGAACACTTATTTTGGATTTAGGAAAATTTGTTTACCATCCGATTTGCTTTAGACTTATTTCAAAAACTCTGTATAAAAATTCATTAATGATTGGGCGAAGTTAAATTTTCGTGCAAATATGATGTTCTACCTTGCGCACCGTTCCGTGAAATGTTTGTACTTTTTTATTGCTTTTTTAAATAAAAAGTAATTTATTTTGTATAAATGTGCTTGTTTTATATTTTTCTTAGGTATTCCATAGATAAGAGAGGGCGACGAAAATGACTATATTGACTGGTTTAATTTGTGCTATCAGTCGACTTCAAATAACTAAATATATGTTTACAATTTTATTTTTATATATCCTTATAACCCTTGGAAAGGGTATAATAATTTTGTCACGAAATGTGGTACTTATTGAGGGAGTCGTCTCCGACTCTATAAAGTATATTTATATTTTTGATCAGCATCGAAATAGCCTTGTCTTTTTGACAGTCTGATTATATGTGAACTTGTCTTTCAAGTCGGATCACCATTTCTTATATCTGCCTTAGGAGCAATTGGTTGAAAAATTAGTTTTTGTATGAAAAACATTTTTGGTACTCCAGCTATTTTAACCAAGTTTACTTACCCTGCATTTTTGTTTGTGATTGTCATGCTCTCCAAATTTGATCAAAATCAGGCAACTATATCTTATAGCTGTCGTTGGCATAATCACTCGAAAATTAAGGTTTCTTAGTAACAACTTTTCTGCAAGGGTATAATATAAAGATAACTGTTCTTTTTTGATTTCATAGTCAGAAGCTTAAAACAAAACATAAATTTTGTAAGACTTGAGCAGTATTAACTTAATTTATACAAATTAAATAGAGTAGTTTAGCTGGCTTGAAGTCAGTGTTTAGTTAAAAACAATAGTTGTTTTTGTCTTTTCGCCAATATATTTCGCTTACACGTCGGTAACCGTCTTCAGGGCATCTACAACAATTTAAAACATTTTTACAAAACTTAATTTTACATTTACATTTAATAACTATAAATACAGATTTTTACACGTCCGCTCTGTGTGGCGTAGAGTTGTCAACTAATTAATTATGTGTAAGGAGGTGTCTGTATATGTCAGCGCAGTTATCGGTGTCTGTATTGTAGTTTAGTCTGTTGTCAGCTGGTGTATCTATTATTAGCATTTCAAGAGTGTAGCGTTTACCGTAGTGTTGTTCTTGTTGTAATATTGTCGTTGCGTCAAAGTTTGGTGAGTGACCACTTTCTACGCAATGTGTTGCAAGTGCAGTTTTTTGTATTTCTGTTTGATGTGTAAGTTTTATATTAGATTTATGTTGTGATAGTCTTGTTTTTAATTTGGATTTTGTGGTACCAACATATATTTTGTTGCATTCATTATGTCCGTCTGCTTCACAAGTAATTCTGTATATTACGTTACTTTTATCTGTTGTCGGTAATTTACATTTTGTGTGGTTGAAAAATGTACCCAATGTT
Source organism: Hirtodrosophila cameraria (assembly GCA_949708635.1). Taxonomy (NCBI): domain Eukaryota; kingdom Metazoa; phylum Arthropoda; class Insecta; order Diptera; family Drosophilidae; genus Hirtodrosophila; species Hirtodrosophila cameraria. The sequence goes on from OX453089.1 coordinate 54,546,992, forward strand.
GCTGTGGGCTTATGTGCTATTTTTATTTCATCCTTGTCATAGCAATCTGAGTTTTTGAATCTCTCGGATAGGTGTGGTACATATATTAAAGATCTATATTGTTTCTGCAGTTGTTTGTCGTTAGTTTTAGGTTCGGTTGAGATGTATTTGTGTATTAATGTATTTATAATATTTATTGGAAAGTCGTTGTTTGTTAATATTTCTTTTATATTGCATTTTATTTCTTCGTGGTTTATGTTGTCACGTATGTTGAGCATTCTTGTTATAGTGTTGAGGGCTGTGTTCATTATTATTGTTTTTTGGGGGCCTAGAGTAAAAGTTGAGTATTCGTCCTGATGCCGTCGGTTTTTTGTACCATTTTTTTTTTTAATTTGTTCCCTTGTTTGTGTAGTATTGAATCTAGATATGGTAATTTTCCTTCTTAATTGTATTGTTTAATAGTTCTTCCATCACAATGTCCGCGATAACTGGAGATACCGGTGATCCCATGGCATTCCTTTTAATTGTGTAAAGATTTTGTCCTCAAATTTGCAATATCTGTTTTCTTCTATGCAAAAACGGACAATATTTAAAAATAATTGTCTTGGAATATTTGTGAAATTTGAGATCTCGTTCCATTTCTTGCAATGAAACTAGTCTTTCGTCATCATCAGTATAAGTGAATTGAACAAAATATTGAAAAATTTTAAATTTTGTTTGTTGTTAAGATTACATAAAAATTTTATTTCTTCAATTTTGTTGGTATTTTTTTAAGAAATTTTAATTGCACCCATCTCAATTTTTGAACACCCCAGCCCGATCCAGTCATTGCGTCTGTAAGTGTGTGTGTGTGTGTGTGTGTGTGTGTGTATTTGTGTGTGCTTGTGTGCTCGAGATGAAAAAGTTAAATTTGTTTCGTGTCAAAGCGTCGCCATGGGCGCTGGACTAAGGCTAAGCGTGTTCGACATTTTTGGTTAGAATTGAAAAAGCATATAGCTAACATAGATGCCATCATGTGACTCCACCTGTGACCACCCTTGGACCTGCCTCTGCCCCTGCAACTGCGCCTGCTTCGTTCCCTTCTGTGCCCGCCCGTTGTGTGACAGCACTCAGGTCCCGCACATGAACATTGCGCATACGTCACGTTGACCAACAGCGAGACAGTTTTGTGTTTTACTTTAAATTGCATAAATATGAGTGTGTCCTTGTGTGAGTGTTGTCTATGTGTGTGTGTCTGGCTGGCCAGCGTGTGTTCACTTCTGCTGTTGTATGTGTATATGTTTTTTTTTTTGTTGTTGTTGCCACAAAGTGTGGCCTTTGCCGGCGTCATCGCCCTGACAGTTGCCCGTCGCTTTGGATGACACCTGCATTGCTCGCATTTTATTACATTTTATGTGCACTGCTATGTTGTGCATGTATGTGTGTGAGTGTGAGTGCGCTGTTGTGCGATCCTGTCAGTTGGTAAACGCATCGGAGCGCATAAACAAATGATATTCAATTTATTGCATTTATATCATTGTGTTGCGACATTGTTTTCACATTTCCTGTTTGCTTCCAAAAAATCTTCACACTCTTTAAATATAGCAGAGTTTGACCTGAATTGTTGTAGTTGTTGTTGTCGCTGCAGAAATCATCTTCAGGCTAAGGCATGCGTAAAGTGCCAAAAAATAAAAGATAAGTAAACCAAGTGGCGTGAAATGAACCAAATGCTCAACTGACTGTCACTCAAAACTCATTTAGAGGATTAATTTGACTAAGCGCTGAGCAGAGCGTACAATTTTGCATAGGGATGGGCGCTGAACCGAGGCTAAGGCGATTTAACGGGCCAGCGAAGGATCTTGGGCAAAGTGTTAACGAGACAAAGGAGCCTAAGTGTCGAGGTCCAAGCCTTGGCTTTGGAATAATTAGCAGCTGGCGATGCAATCGCCTTTGCAATGCGACACTGAGTGTCAACTGCGGGGACAAAGGGGACAACGGGTATGAACGAGGTGGAAAACAAAAAACAAGTTGCTGAGGTGTGATTTATATAAGAAAATATTCAAAAAGCCAAAATCGTATGCTTTAGCTACAACACGACACGAACGAACAAAAGCAGTCCAAAGTTTTTGCTTTGTTCAAAGTTTTGTGCCATAAGTTTTGCCAACGTTGCAGACAACGTCTGACAATTTCTGCGGTTTCCTGGCCACTTTTATCAGACCGACTTCCAAATCAATGCTGCCTCCTTGTCTTTCGTCTGCATGATATCCTCCAGGACATTCAATCTGTGTGCTGAAATTGACTTTATTGACCAAGTCAGGACATCGTCTGGGCAGATGCTACAACAATTCTACTCGGTTCTGCCCCAGCTTCAGCTTCAGCTCCACGAACACAAAAACTTGTCACAATTTATTAAAGTTCGAGTACATTCAACTCTGTTGCAACGATAGAGTGCTACTATTTGAATTTAGTAACTGTTCTCGCAACCAGGTGAAAAGCAAGCGCAATACCTTTATGCATTTGTTAGTGCGATTCGCCTTTTTACTCCTTGTTTTCATTAAAAATGGGAAAAGGGAGTTATAAAGTACTGCAAATGTGTGTAACAGGCAGATGGAGGCATTTCCGACTATATAAACTATATATTCTTGATCAGCATCAACAGCCGAGACGAACTAGCCATGTCTGTCTGTCCTTCTGTCCGTATGAACACACAGATCTCGGAGACTATAAGAGCTAGAGACACCAAACTTGGCATGCAGGTTCCTGTATACCATACGCAGATCAAGTTTATTTCAAATTTCAGATTCACCCCCCCCCCCCCCCCCCCCCGCACCACCGCAAATCGCTTTAAAGATAAAGCTTTGATTTTTGGTACACATATATGTTGTATCAATGTTGATCAGCTAAGTAACCAAAGTTATGGAAGAATATATTTCCCCCGTCTCAGCAGGCAGCAAAAACAGTTTGACACGCACTGGACAAGTTAAGTACGCTGCTTGCTTGTGTTGCCGCTGAACTGTTTGAAGTGGAAGTTGGGAGTAGTTTAGTAGACTATATACTAGTCTGGCATACTCGACTAGAGCTTTCTTACTTGTTTTTCATAAACGTCTTTGAAAATCACACTTAAATTGCTTCTGTCTATTATCGACGAAACAATTTGCACTTCGATGTGGGCAACTATTTTACAGCCAACTGTAGACAAAGCGCAAAATAACAATAACCTAAAAAAAACAAAATTCTACACTTCGGTGCTCCGATTTTTATATACTCTTGTAAAAGGTAAGTTAATCAATGCCAAAATCATGGAATTGACAACTTAAGTTTTCTAATAATGACAAACCAATTAAAAAAAGTTCATTTTGTTTGTTTATTTATAAAAATATACACAACCAATCATAGCTCTGATGACTTGTAATAGAGTCTTATGGATGTAGAAAACATGTGTAAGAGTTTTCACATAAAACTCTAACTAATTAAATCACTGTAAAGAGAATTGCTTACAATAAAATGTATTAAATCAAACTTCCAATTCAGGTCAAGTCTTTCGAAATCCGCAGAAAACTCTTTTGTTATAATTTTTTTACTTTTGAATTTTAAAATAAAGTTTACAGAATAACTTTTATTTTCTCTAGTTAAAATAAAAGTCATAAGAAATGAAAATAACTGTTATGTTTCAGTCAAAATTTAAAAACGTTTTTGTTAAAATTTATTTATTTTTTTATTATGTGTGGTATAGTTTAAAGCCTTTTCATTAGGTAATGTACCTTTAGCACTGAAAAACCATGGGCTCTCATCTCTGCCAACTGTTCTTATTCAGAATACCTTAAATGAAAGTACTTAATGATGTCCGTATTAAAGGACTCTAGGATAAAGGTATAAGAATAACGAAAATGGATGCACCTATCAACGTGAATGCAAATAGACAGACACAGGGCAAAGGTCTGGTCTAAAAATAGACCTGAACATTGGACTCGGGCTCTGTCTCTGGCGTTGAAGTCAACAACATACAACCTACAACCTACAAGCTTGTGGCGGCGGATGTGGCCGCTGTGTGTACAGGCACTTAGTAAGCATATCCGTTTTGGTTTTATTTCCGCTCGACACATACACTTACACACAAAACAGAGATATTTGTTGATGTTGTTGTTTGTGTGTATATGCATGTACATTGTACATATATGCATACAAATGCAACAACAACAGCAACAGCAATTGCAATTTGATGCACAAACAAATCCAACTCCGATTCGTATAAGCTCACACACACAGCTCGAGCTGTGGGTTGAGGTCAAATTTTGTAGAGCCCTCTGTTTATGTTTTGGTTTGCACTCAAATTGAGTTGCCAGTTGGCGAACCAACTCACCAAATGGCAGCCGTGAGCTATTTTTAAATGCGTTGCGTTTCGTTGCATACATTTTAGCGAGCGTGGCAAAGTTAATTGCCTGCTGTGGCATCAAGTCCATTGTGGGTCTTTTGCAGCGCTTTGGCTGTCACGTTTGACATGGCCAAAAACTCATTTCCGTTGCCCACAATTAACATGTTAATCATGACCTGAATGTCAAGACACAGAGGTCGTAGCCAGGATGTAGACAAGAAATGGTAAGATGTTAACCAAACAAGTTCTTCGAACTGCAACTTTTAAACATGTTTTATGTCTATTTAACACTAGAAAGATTTCATATATCAGGGTCCATTACAGCTATGATCATTTTAAATAAAAATTATTTTTAATAATTATTGACTAACTTTTACTATCAACAATCGAAAGCTTCTCAACAACAATACCAAACTTGTTGTATATACCATAGGCAGGCAAAGTGTTAAGATCTTATTTTGAAGAGATCCGTTGAAATAATTATTTACTGATTCTAAAAATAAAAATATAAAAAATTATTTTATAAGCTGATTTTTAAAATTTTTTAATCAAAAATATAAGAACATGACATATTCATAAAGTCGATTAAAAACCAAAAAGTTTCATATATTTCAATAATGTTTAAAGTCTATCTTTTCAAATGACTTTTAATTTAAGAATTTAGTTCATAAGTGTTATTTACGGTCCCTGATTTTAATAGTTATAAATACTTAGAAATTCATACTTGGAGTTTCAAGTCATTTCTTTAACAAAAATATATAACAACAAGCTTTGAAAAAAGGTCTACTATCCATATCAAAAATTGTATTCATATTGAAACTTTTACATAACTGAAATAAGTATTATTTATTTAACATTCATTTAATCAAAATGCTAACCGCTTGTCCCGATGAGTTGCCCAATCCGCACAAGAACTGCCTGCGGGAGATGCTTCACACGCTGATTTGCAACGATCAGGATGTTAAGCGTTTGAACACAGAGTTAAGGAATCTTCAGCTGGAGCTCAAGGAAGAACTAAACAAAATTGAGAAGGCAGATGAGAAATGTGGTGCTGAGAAGCTTAAGAATGAAAAAAATAAACTATGTGAGCCTGAGGACCTTTCGGAATTCACAAAGCGCATTATCAATTTAGACGAAGTGAAGCATTTCTATACCAAGCGTTGCGAGGAGATCCGCAAGCGTCGGGACAATATTATCCTGTATGGTCGACAGTGCTTGCAGGCCTACAATGAAGAAAAGTGCAAATTCAAATCATTTCACGAGAACACCGTGGACTATATCAAGCGTACTGCAACCTTGTCGCAGGATCAATCGGTTGTAACGCGCTGCGAACGAGACATTTGTGAGATGCATAAGAGATTCGTCAAGGAAGTGGCCAATTTGAAGCACTGCGAGTCACAGTTGCAGCCCTTCTTCAAGCTGCTAAAGGACTCCGATCCGAAAGCGTACTGTGAGTGCTGCTGCTTCAAGGACTACGATTGGTTGCCACAGGGAAAAAATATGGAAGTTATCGATTCAATTGCTACTGAAATGAAGGAGAAGATGGGCAAGGTATTGGTGGGTGCTTTCGCACAACTGTATATTCATATGCCGCAGGATATGCATGGATTTATAGCCGGTTATCTCATGAATGTGGAGCGCAATGAGCAGGAAGTTAAAGAAAAGTTGGATCTATTTCAAGATCATGAAGAAATCAACAACAAAGAGTTGCCAGATCGCATATATCATTGCGAGACTGATTGTCCTCAAAATGAGTGAATGTTACATATAAAACATTCAAATTAAAATTCATTTGTTAAGTATTCAACTAGATATGCTATATCCTAGATTGCATTCAATAAAAATATATTGATTACAAATTATCAATTTGAAAAATAACTTGATAAGTTAAAGATTTTCTATATTTCCCTAGGGATGCAAAACGCAACTTTAAATCGCAAATGTCTTGAAAAATATCGATGCCCTCCAATATACTGCTTTAAAAATATCGATAAATCGCCTATGCGCTAAAATTCTGATTGAATTGAATTTTGTTTAAAAAAGTCTGTAGCAACTAAATTATTTATTTCCATATCAGCAAATGGAATTTAATTAAAGCAATATCATGTCAAACCAGGTCGATATTTTTCATTAAAGTATCCATAATGTCAATATATCGATTTATATTTAATACAGCAATTCTGTACTTCTTTAAAGTGTAGTAACTTCAGTAATACTGCACGCACACCATGCGTATGCGTGATATAAGCCAAAATTGCACAAATTTAACAATTAGAGCAAATTTAAATTGGAACACTTTCTGCAGAGCTCAAGTCAAGTCAGCTAACCTCTGTAGTCCTTAGGCGACGACCTCAGCGCGACTTGACGGATGCAATTTTAATTTAGCCAACGAAATGAGCAAATGTGCAGGCTAGGCAAACAAAGCAAACGCAAAATTGTTTCGCGCATTGCAATTTGCAAGCAGGCTGAGATGAAGGCGTTTGCCTAATGTACACCAAAGTGCAGCTGCTACCAAAAAGTGGCACTGCGCTGTGGTTGCCTCAAGCCTTGGTGGCAAGGCCTTCGCACTGCGATGACTGCGGCGGGTGGCGCAACTTATGAAGATTGCGCTGCTGATGTTGATGTTGCTGCTGCTGTTTTTGTTGCTGCTGTTGCTGTTGTTGCTGCTGCTGCATTTGGGCTAGAAATGTCAAGTCACAAGTGTTGAATTCACACTTGACAAAGCAGAAGCTGCAGCAGCAACTGGGCCGGTTCTGAGGTCTAGAGTGTTGGGCGTGGCGAATATTGCGCGTGTTGACGTCAACTTGCAACACACACACACACACACACACACACACACACAAACACACATACACATTGCAACTGACAGTTTTCATTAAAATGTTATCAAAAACGCAAGTTCCGCTTTGGGTACCGCAAATGTGCCTGGCACTAGTTGCAACAACGGCGCCAACTGAAATGACAGTGAAACACTAATAACGCCACAATTGCAGCCAGCAACAGCAACTGTTGCAGCTGCCACTTGCCGCTCAGCAACTAATCTCAGTCTCGGTCTCACTCTCAGTTGCAGTCGCACTCTCAGTCTCAGTCGCAGTCTCAGTGAAAGGCGTATTTATTAATTACGATTTGTCAGTGTTGCACAAGTTGCTTATGTTGAACATGTAACATGTCATTTTCATTTGTCGTTGTGCATCATGTTGGCACACAACGCGTTTTTCCAGTGCATGTGGCAGCCGCAAAGAGCTGGCATTAATCAATCCAAATTACTTCAAACTTAAAACTGCAACTCAGGTGCTCTTCAGTTCAGTTGGTTGCTGCGGTGCAACATGCACCCAACCACCCCATTCATCAAGGCAAACTTTGCAACACTGCTTTACAACAATTTCACTGCCACTCACACATGTATACACACACATACACACACACACACACACACACACACACACACACAGGCACAGACATTTACTGCTTAGATAATAATTTATTTAGCGTAAAATTAAAATGAATGCAAATTTTGGTGGCGTTGCAAAAAGTTTTTGATTAAAGTGAAAACGAAACTGCCAAGTTCTCGAAGTTACTATGTTTGTGTATGTGTGTGTGTGTGGCTGTGTGTGGGAATGTGTGCTGTGTTTGTGTGTGTGTGAATGCACATGTTATCGCAGGTGCTGTTTGGAATAGTTTTAGTTACCTCTGCTGATGTTGCTGCTGTCAATTGCCGTTGTTGCAGCAGGCAACATTTAGTTTATTGTGCTCAAATTATGCTGCTTTTTTGCCAAAATGTTGGATTGTCTGTTGGGCATGTTTTGTGTGTAAGGCAAAAGTTTCATTGACTTTGTATAATGCTCTGTTGTCGGGTCGCTGTTGCTCATTAGCTAAAGTTGCGACAGCACCAACATCAGCACCAGTAGCAGCAGCAGCAGCAGCATAAAACTTGCAAATCAAAAATGGCACAGCTGCAAAACTGAGCACAGATTGTGTAGTCAACAGTCAGAGAATAGCAACTGAAGCAATAATACAGCATAAATGGAGAAGGGGTAGCTTAGGAGGAAAATGAGAAGTTGGGCAAAGGCAAGTAACTTTTCTAATTGGCATTTTTCCGCAATGATTGCAGTTCAACACGCTGCGATAAAAGCTAATCGAATTATGCTTTTGGCAATTTCCAAATAGCACAAAAAACTAACAAACAATTGTTGCGGGCAGCAGCAGCAGCAGCAGCACCAACAGTTGCTGGTGGGTGGCTGGCTTCCTTTTGGTGTTGCTGGCGTGTAATATTGCAATGTGCGAAGTCATGTCAATGCCCAGCCAAGGAGTGTGCAGTCCGCTAGCTGCAAATATTCGACTTCCGGCAAAAAGTTACAGCGAGTAGCAGTATGCCAAAAGGATTTGTGTATGGCAAAAAAAAATGTTACAAGCCATTAACAAAAATGTTGCGCCTTGCCATATGCCACATAAAATTTACTCGGTACAACAACAACAATAACAGCAATGGCTACGAGCAGCGTTGTAAGCCAGAGAATCCAAATCTGAGCCAAAATGTGCATTGGCTGTGATCTTGGCGCCGTTATGTCCTTTGGTTGGGGGTGTAGAGGAAACGCAGCCGGAAGCAGGAAAAACAAACAAGCGAATGTTGCAGTTAAAGAAAGCAACTAAACACATACACGAAAACAAAAAAAGTAAACGAAAACAAAAAAAAAAGTAATGGAAAAAGCAAAACAAAACTGCGTTAGGGTAAGGAAATGAAAATAAGGGGGGGTTGGCATGTAGGAAACAGCAACACTAACAGCAGCAACATCAACTATAACAAAAGCAACAATAACAGCACCGACAACAATTGCAGGGGCGCTCGCGCCTGTCGTCTAAGATGATAAATTTAAACGCAGTGACATGACAAATCGCCGCTCATTTGTATTAATCAGCCGAACAGTAAGAAAACTTGCCCCCTAAAGGACTTGGCAGCTGAAGAAGAATAACGAAAACCCTTTAACATCACCCCGCTCCCCTGCCCCTGCCCCAGCCCCCTCCCTGCTTCTACAATACCCAAACCCAGCTGCTTGTTGTTGATGTTGCAATTATTGTTTTATGGTTTGCTGTAAGCTGCAGCTAAGACGCAAGCCCACTTAAGTGATTTGGATGGGCGTGGCAATGCACTCTGAAAAAATTGGTTCTCTAAGTTACAATATGATCTAATGGAGTTGATGTGTTATGTTTATGTTATGATTATTTCGTTTTGAAAGTTTGTATAAATCAATATTCAATATTATTTTAATCAACGGATTCTAAACAAGGAACAGAAATCTTAAATATTCGTTTGCTAAGAATTCGAATTTGAATTCGTTTTCAAGGCATGCGCGCCTTTTTTTACACAAATTGCCAAAGTTCTGCTCCATTTAAAAGGTCACAACTGAAAACTATCCCTTTATTTGGTTGGAATACTATATTTTATATTTTGTAATGATCATTCATTAAAATTGGCCTATTAAATCATATAATTATAGATACATCCAAAAAAGTCATTAATTAATTAAAAGATAATTATTTTTATAAGAAATCTCTCGAAAACTATCTGGAAACTATTGGAAACATGACCATTCTAATTGCCAGCGACTTTTCAAAAACATAAGATTGAACTCTTTTTCAGATTAACATGGCATTCGCATGGAATAGTGTCGAGCAAATTAAATATAACATTAATTTTGTATAATTAAATTATGTTTTTTTTTTTTCCTTTTTAATTATACTTATCGTATGTAACTTATTATAAATTTAATTTATTTTAGAAAGCAAGTTTTATGATACTTTTATTTTACTTTAGCATTACTCAATTTGAAATGCAAATCTGGAAAGCTTGAGAATCAAAAATGTATGTCAATCGTATCATGCCTTACTTCATCTGGAAATTTCATCCTCGAACTTTAATTTATTTTTGTTTGTTCTGTTTCAGCTCTTCATTGAGTACATTTTATATTTTATTTTTGCAAGTTTATAAAGTATCAAATTTTGTTTTCTATTAGCTTATAACTCGTATGAGAAATCTCGGTTCAATCTTTGTTTTAATGCCTTATTATGTACCTAATTTTTGAAATTATTTATTGAATTCTGTTAAAATTAATTTGTGGTTACAATTTGATTCAAGAAAGCTGGAACTTTTGAAACTTTGACACCAGTATTCATCAAGTTGGCCTCTAAATTTATTTTCAACAAAAACGAAAATACTAATACGATATTCAAAATTTTAACGTTTGTCTTTTAAGATTGATTTTGTTTTAAAATTATAGTTATTTTAGTAATTAATAGTAAGTAGACTCTATTGCAAAAATATAAAATTATATATAAATTTGCAGTCTCGATTATGGACTTTAAATATATGGCTAACTGAGTTAACTTGTTAAACTTCTGTAAAAATTTTTGAATGTCTAACTTTAATTAATCATAAACTTGATATGGCCTTATTAAACCTTTTTTAACATTTTGCCATTGTTATGCTTGATTTGAGTATTAAACTCATGCATTGATTCTCTAAGTGTATGTATACTCTAGCGATAAATGTGTTTATTCCTACTGCTGCATTTGTTTTTCTGCCAGTTTTTGCTGTTGGCATTTGCATAGCTAACATAATAATTTCAGTAGAGTTAATTTTGCGAAAAATTAAAATTTTTCTTTTTCTTTGGTGCAGCAACTGCAAATGAAATTGAAACAGTTTCTGTGCTTGGCCCCCTTAAAGGGGTTTTCATTATCGCATATATACATATATATGTAGAAGTATGTGATGTGTGTGTTGGCTTTGAGTGATTTATTTGAAGCACGCTTGGTAAATGACAACGTAGAAACTAAAACTTGGCTTGGACCATCAGGATCAAGTGCTGCAAGGCTGCGTGTGTTATCTGGGCGTTGTCAGCATGTGTCAATTTAATAAATACGAGTATACAAAAACAAACAATGATGAAGTGCCACACAGAGATAAAAGACAGAGTGGAAGGGATGGAGAGAGAAAGACTGACAGAGACACAGAAGCTGCGACTTCAAAAAATGAAATGAAATAATTCCAAAAACATGAACTGAAAACATAATCGAGTGAGTGTCAAGAAAAGGAACACGTTCCCAAGCAAAAGGAATGCCTGTGGCCGGAATGTCCTGCAGCCAGGCACTGAAACATAAATAGACTTGCTCGCATTTTGTGCACAACAACAATAACAACACAGTCACACACACACACACACTGAAATATTGACGCACAACATGAGAGCTACAAAAAGTAATATTTGTGATTAATTTGGTTTCCTATTTCGGTCGGTTGGACAACGCGAGCGCATACGCCAAAATATTACGCACACCCGCCTGCAACAACAACACACACACACACACATCCATACACCCTCAGCTCTGGGCGAACGTCATCAGCATCATCATCATCTATTGGACAACGCGAACGTGAGCTGTCAACAACTTTTGTGTGACTGTTGTTGTTCTTTGGACATTGCTTTCCATCTTCTTTTCTCATTGTTTACTTTCGCTTCAGCGACGAAATTAAATCGATTTCATACAGCTCTGACTATTTCTCAGTGTGTATGTGTGTATGTGTATGTGTGTGTGTGTGTGTGTGTGTGTGTGTGTGTGTGTGTGTGTGTGTGTGTGTGTGTATGTGTGTGTGTGTGTGTGTGTGTGTGTGTGTGTGTGTAGACAATGGACAATGGCTCTAAAGCTGTTGCCACTGACGGCACTGTCCATCAAAACGCTTTAAGCTCTTATTAAATACCTAAGAAATGAACTTTATTCATTAAAGAACTGAGTGTTCATAACATTTTTGTGGCAGCGAATGAATTCCTGCTTGGCCAAGTTATGATAAATTTGCAAACAGTGCCAACTTAATGAATAGTTTTTAGCCATTTCACCAGCTGACAGCAGTTGGTGACAACCACTCTTCAGACCGCAGACCAAGACACAAAGTAACAAAAAACTAACGACATCTTAAGCTTGTCGCAGATTAAATACCCTTGCTTGATAATAAATACATAGTCCACATTATCAAAACTAAAAGTTAAGTTTTGTCAAGTAAAGTAGTTGCCCAAAATTAAAGGTTGCTAGACTAGTTCCCTAATTAGTTGGATCAAGGTATAATCAGCTGATCTGACTACTTTCAACATATGCATAGAAATAATTAGTAAGTGTAAAGAAATTTATATTGGCTATGGTGTCGCAAATGCGTCTTTCAAATTATCGTATCCTCTGGAAGAGCATAACAAGTAAAAGTCAACAGTCTTAAGTAGCAACAAGAAGTACGCAGCTTAACAAGCAACTAAAACAGCAAATCAGCGCACAATGTGAAAAGAGTTGGAAAACTAGTGGCAGGACCAGTGAAGAAGTAAAGTGAAAAACGCAGCTTAAGCTAAAAGGATTTTCAACTAGTACTATATATAAACCAACAACTGGCAAGGAGACAGACAACTACATCAAGTTCCCTGGCGAATTATTTATTATACTATAGTTGCAGTCACCCAATATAACTTCACTTGAATACTTTGTGAATGGACCATAAGCAAAATGGCAATATAATTGCTATGCGGGATTCAAGCCAACTGATGTTGAATGCAACATTATTGTTGCTTGAAGCATTCACATCTGAGGCCTCATTTGCAAATTAAATCATTCATAGCACACGCAACGATCGTCAAAAAAGTCGTTGGGCTTATAATTTGTCATTTTTAAATATGTAAAGCATGAAAGGAGGCAGCGCAGAAAACTTAACAATGATTTTTAGACTAGGATAATAAGTCGATAGTTTCGATAGTTCTCGGCAGTATTGAAAAAATGTATAAGTACTACTTACTTACTTACTAAGTAGACTTTAAAGCTTATCAACAAAATAATTAACATTTTGTTTAGCATACTTTAAGTTTAAAAGAATTGCTTAAAATTTGCTTAATTCGCTTTTTCTTTTTCTTTTGAAATATTGGTAGAAGAAAAGCAGAGACCGAAAATAAGAGTTATTTCTAGGGACCGTAACGGCTATGATTTTTACTCCCTGTTCCCATTAAAAATGGGTGTAACAGGCAGAAGATGGCATTTCCGACTATATAAACCATATATATTCTTGATCAGGATCAACAGCCGAGACGAACTGGCCATGTCCGTCTGTCTGTCTGTCTGTCCGTCTGTCCGTATGAACACAAAGATCTCGGAGACTATTAAAGCTAGAGACACCAAACTTGCCATGCAGGTTCCTATGTACCGTACGCAGATCAAGTTTATTTCAAATTTCGGATGCACCCCCCCGCACATACGCAAATCGCAAAAATCTCCCACAGCCCCAATTTTAAAGATAGATCTTTGATTTTTGGTACACATAAATGTTACATCAATGTTGATCTGCTGTGAAAATTTCAACACGATCGGATAAATAGCACCAAAGTTACGGAAGAATCTATTACCCCCTCTCAGCTGGCAGGAACAACAGTTTGACAGGCACTTGCTTGCTTGTGTTGCCGCTGAACTGCTTGAAGTGGAAGTTGGGAGCAGGGAGTCTCGTAGTCGGGCACACTCGACTAGATCATTCTTACTTGTTTTAAATAAAAATCAACTGTAAGAGTTAAGTTGGGAGCAGGGAGTCTCGTAGTCGGGCACACTCGACTAGATCATTCTTACTTGTTTTAAATTAAAATCAACTGTAAGAGTTATTTTTGATTTTTATTTTAAAGCATGTAAGAATACTCTAGTCGAGTGTGCCCGACTACGAGACTCCCTGCTCCCAACATGCATTTCAAGCAGTTCAGCGGCAACACAAGCAAGCAGCGTACTCAACTTGCACAGTGCATGTCAAACTGTTGTTTCTGCCTGCTGAGACAGGGGAAATAAGTTGTTCCATAACTTTGGTGCTATTTATCCGATCATGTTGAAATTTACACATCCGAAAGACATTGATTAAACATACATGTGTACCAAAAATCAACTCAGCTTTATTTTTAAAATTGTGGCTGTTGGAGTCTTTTGCGATTTGCGGGGGTGCGGGGGGATGCATCCGAAATTTGAAATAAACTTGATCTGCGTATGGTATACAGGAAACTGCATGCCAAGTTTGGTGTCTCTAGCTCTTATAGTCTCTGAGATCGACGCGTTCATACAGACAGACAGACGGACAGACAGACGGACATGGCTAGTTCGTCTCAGCTGTTGATCCTGATCAAGAATATATATAGTTTATATAGTCGGAAATGCCTCCTTCTGTCTGTTACACACATTTGCAGTACTTTATAACTCCCTTATTCGCATTTTTAATGGGAACAGAGAGTAAAAATCAAATTATAACAATTAAGAACGTTGCAGTCGGGTGCACCCGGAACTTGACACTTTGTGTGCCTATGGTATATACCAACATGTATACCAAGTTTGGTTGTTTTATCTTCAAAACTGTGGAAAAAACCTGCGTTCAGACGGATAGACGGACAGACGGACCTGCAACAGATGGACAGACGGACATTTCATAAACCCAATATACTCTTTTTTTTCAAAAAAATTAAAGAAGAACATAAAAATCATTGATTAAGTTTTGTTTATTAAAAAATCATTTGAAAAAATCAAAACTTGATTTTTATTTTTAGAATCAGTAAATAAATATTATAGTTGATGTTTTTAAAATAAGGATCCTGTCAGGATTATTATTTTTCAAATAAATAAAATAAAAATCAAAAAAGTGTTTTTGCTGTCACTTTTTATCACTTTTATTCTAAAATATTACTTCGTTACTACTCTATTTTGATTTTTAACACACATCCAACCCCGCCACCCCCTAATTGGCAAAATCTTTATTTCCCTTACCGCTTCACCTACAGTTTCCAAATTTTGCAGGTTGACTTCTGTTGACCTTTAAAATAGACTGGATGCAAAAAATTTCGGCATGATTCAGAATTTTTAGTTTTCATTTTTTTTTTTGAAAAACGGAGCTTATGGAAACTTCTAAGAAAATGAGCAAAAGAACCGCTGTTCTAAAATCAGAATAGACTTCGCGATTTTCAACTTGAAGATTTGTTTGTACTTTAACCTAAAAATCGTAGTAACATTTTAGAAAATCTATTTGGAAAATTTTGTATGTGTTTTACTTTAAAAATTAAAGAAGTTTTTTTTAGCACTTTTCACAACATGTTGACAAAATTTCATCGAAATCGGACAACTATCTTATAGGAACGATCGGTTGAAAATAAGTTTCTGTATAAACAACTTTTGTGTTTTTCAAAATGACTCGACCATACTCACTATGGCTAAGTTTAAGCCAGGGACTGTAAATAACTGTTATGAATTAAAATCGTAAAATAAAAATAATTGGGAAGGAATGGCCATACAAAATATTGAAATATGTGAAACTCTTTGTGTTTAATTGACTTTATGAATATACCATAAACTTGTATTTTTGATATTTAGTATAAAAATCAAATTATACAAATTATTGTTGGTTTTTATTATTAAAAAATCATTTAAAAAAATCAAACTTGTTTTTTATTTTTAGAACCAGTAAATAGTTATTACAGTTGATTTTTTTTTAAACAAAAATCATAAATAATAATCCTGTCATGATTTTTATTTCTCAAATCAAAGAAATAAAAATCAAAAAATTTTTTTTACTGCCACAAAGATTCAAGACAAAATTAAAAACAAGAAAGAAATTTTATCTTCGGGGTGCCGAAGATATATACCCTTGCAGAAAAGATTTGCATAAGAAAACTTATTTTTCAACCGATTGTTCCTATGGCAGCTATAAGATATAGTGGTCCGATTTCGATGTAACTTTGTCGACATATGTGGATAGTGTTTAAACTTAGACACAGTGAGTTTTCTTCAGTTATTTTGAAAAACACAAAAGTTTTTCTGCGAGTGTGTACATCTTCGACATTCCGAAGATAACATTTCTTTTTTTTTTTTTTTTAAATAAAAGTTATTGAATAAGAGTTGTTTCTGATTTTTATGGTAAAGCTCAAGCTATGACTTATGTTTCTGATTTATTAGTTATTTATATTTTAAAAAACTATGTTATAATTCTTATCATTTATTTTTTTTAATGAAAATCAAAAATAAATTTTAGTTTTTATCATAAAAATTGTAAACCTTACTATCTCTGGAAATAGTGTTTGTTAATTGGTGTATTTATTGAAATTATCTTTTAATAAGAGTTGCACAGTTAAAGAAAAGCTAACCCGCATATTATTTAATGTGTTATGCACAATAAATCAGCGAACATGAGATATATAGATAAACATTTTCTTTGAGTCTGCTGCCCTCAGCAATTTTTTTTAATCAATTCACTGATAAGACAAAGTTGGGTGGCAGCATTTGCATTACCCCAGCTACCCTATCCTTTTCTCTTTCCTGCACATTTTTCCATCACACATTTCGGTGGCACTGGGCTTAAAAAAATTCAATTTTAATTAAAGTGACGTCGCCGTCTCCGTCGTCATCGTCATCGTCATCGCCATCGTCATTATCATCATCATTCTCGTCCTCGTCCTCGTCCGTGTCCTTGTTGTAAAGCCACCCACAGTTGGCTGCTTGTCAAGAGCTGCCTGCGGCATTTGCCTTGCAGAAAGCAGCATTGCCACAAAAATTAATATGCATATTTTTATATTAAAGTATTGAAGCGCGCCAACGTTGGCGTCATCAACACAGTGGGACAAAGTTGGAGCTAAGAGTCAGTGCCTCCGTGTGAAGCCCCAGTGACCACTTGTGTGTGCACCTAAGCGGCAGGACCACGACCAGCAGCAGCACAAGCAGAAGCAGCAGCAGCAGCAACAACAGCGACAACAGTCGTAGCAGCCGCTACCATTTAAATTGTTTGCACCACAAAAAAAAAATGTTGCAAATGTTGTGTGCCAAACGTGGACACTTGTCAGGAGTTGTGCGCGAAAGGAAGGTGGCATCATTTGAATAGTCTCGAGTGCGACGACTTCTCTGCATCGCTTCTCGCTTGTCTCGCACGTTGCATACATATATAGGAGTATATGCAACAAACGGCATTCAACACGTTTAGCTCTCTGCTCTGCAAATGTTGCTCATTTGTGGGCAGTAAAAGCTTCACTAAAAGTTGATTTAATTTATCAGAGGCAGCTGTCGCTGTCGCTCTGAAGACAGCCTAATTCACCAACAGTTGCCGCAACATGGGGCCAACGACTTCAACGCACTTAGTCAAATGAGAAAGGCCAACAAATGAGCAAAGCGAAAAAGGAGTGAAAGGAGTAAAAGGCTCTCGCGTATCCTGTTGTGCGACACGTGTGGTATAGCGGACTTGTCTGCCCGCCAGGTGGAAAGCACTTAACAGCAGCCTCCAGCTCCAGCTCCAACTGCAACTGCAACTGCACCCGCCCATCTCAACCCATCCTATCCTATAACCTTAGGACGACAAGGAGTTGACGAAAAAAAAATGCATTCAGTAGAGTTGCATCGCATTGTTCAAATAAACTACTCAGAAAACTGAACGAATGAATTATGAATATGACTGATTGTCGTTCATCTAGTTCGTTTGTTTATTTGAATGCTATTATAGTTGAAAAGGAAATTGAAATAAATGAAAGCTCTGACTATTTATCTATTTTAATAGATCTCTTATGCTCAATAGATACATAGTCAGAGCTTTGATATATTTAAATTTCCTTTTCAACTATAAATATTATTAACTTATGAAAAATGATTTTCTAATTTTTTGTTGTAATATTAATATATGCTTATATATGCTTGCATGATATTTATTATCTTAACTGTTATATTGAATTGTCTGTTTGTGCTGAAAGTGAGTTTTTTTTGTTGATTTTTAAGATGAGAGTTATTTTTGATTTTTAAAATAAAAGTTATGGAATTTATGAGTTTTAAAACTAATGTCAAGGATAAAGGGTTATTTTTGATTTGTATAATAAAAGTTAAGGTATCGTTTTTTATCTGATTCATAATATATAAGTTACAAAATAATTCTTATTAGTGATTTATATTCTAAAATTTAAAACTTATGAGTTATTTATAATTTTTATTCATAAAAATTAGTTTTATAAATTAGTCCCCTTTTCGAAAACCTGGTCTACAATCATGTAGTACATTTTCTTCACGGTGGTATTTTTCTTTTAATATAATGAAATAACTTTTATTAAGGGCTTCTGGCTTTAACTTTTCACCTGAAAGATTGAAAAACATTTCTCATTGTGTAGCTTAAATATAACGATCAAAAACATTGAAACCGGTTTATCAAATCGAATCAGAGAGAAACTGAAACAAACTTAAGCAACAAAAGAAAGTAAACAAACGAACAAACTTAACGGACGACTCAATAGTTTGTTTTTTAATAATTGAACTACTAAACTTATCCCTTTAGTTGAACAACAATGCACAACTCTAGCGCACAGGACGAAAGGCTGCAGGTTAAACAGCCGTTGCCAGCAGTTACTGGCAAAGTGGCGCATTTGCAGGGTTGCCCCGAAAGGATGCTCGCAATGTCCTGTGCGTAGTTGCCTACCAGTCTGTTAGCCTGTCTGCTCTCTCTCCCCCTCTCTGTATTTCTGTGCTGTTCTGCTCGCTATTTGCTGTTAGCTGTTTCCTGTTGTTGTCTCCGTTGTTGATTATAACGCATAATAAACTGAAATGCCACTCAGCGACTGCATAGACAAGCATCCCTTTGTGTACATTGCTGTGTTTAGGTTTTTTTATTCTTCCTGTTTCACCTTTTGGGACTTATACATACATAAGTATTTCTTATCTGTTTTTTGCTCTATCTGTTTAAGCCCTGTGCTAACTATCGCCAATTGGTTTAACAACTGAAATGTAACATAAACATTCCCATGCACATTAAAAAACAAACCACCAGTGACTATTCAACCCTCACCACCCCTGCCTCAAATTTAAACCCAAGCCCAATCTTCCACTACAAAAAACCCAAGCAGTCGAAATTTTGCGGTTGCCGTGTGCTTTATGGGCCTATTCTCGCAATTGTTGTTTAAAAGTAAAGAAAAATCGCCCCCTTTCCATTTTCCCTCCGCTGTCGCAGTCGCGATGCAGTCGGGCGTAACGGCAAGTCAAAAATTGTCGGCGTCAGTCTGTCCATCTACTTCCTATACCCAGTTCTATATCTATACTCATACCCATACCGTTCCTGTATCTGTTCTGTGTTCAGAATGACGGCGACAACGATATATTTAAGGGGATACGAGCACAGGTCCGGACTGAATAACCAATAATTTATAAAACCTATTCTTAAAATATAAGTTAACGATTAAGAGATATTAATGAGTTTTAAAATAAACGTTAAAGCATAAGAGTAATTTCTCATTTTTACGATAAAACTCAAGCTATAGTTTTTATTTCTGATTTAACAAAATAATTCTTGTTAGTGACTTATATTTAAAAAATTAAGTAATATTTCTTATTATAAAATAATTGTTAAATTGTGGTTATTATTATAATAATTGTAATTTCTATAGTTTTCCGTGACACCCTTTAAAGTAAATGTGATTTCTTTTATTCAAACTGATTATTGTAATAATAAGTTCATACAAGCAAACCGTTCTTCTTATTGCATCTATAAGATTTAATTGATCAAATTATGCAATTGTTTATTTCGCTAAGATTGACAATCAAAACAATCATTTATAACGATGTATGAATTGTATCGACATAAAGTAGCAGATTGCTTATTTTAAATAGTAAAATATTTTTATATGCTCAGGCCTCCTCCCATTTCCAAGATCTTTTCACTTCAAATCTTTTTCGATTTTGATATCTGGTTTTTGAAAAATAATAGCAATTGTTACTCTTTGTTGGAAAAAGAAGAAAAAAGATTATATTGGGTTTGGGAAATGTGCGTCCGTCTGTCCGTTTGTTCGTCCGTCAGTCTGTATAAACGCAGTTTTTTTCCACAGTTTTGAAGCTAGAGCAACCAAACTTGGTATCCATGTTGGTAATATATACCATAGCCAGACAAAGTGTCAAGACTTCCCCCCCCCCCCCCTGAACCCGCAGCCCTTCCCCAACAAACCGCAAAAAACTATATCTTCCACAGTTTCACAGCTAGAGTAACCAAATTTGGCACAAGGTCTACTAATCACTTCCTTGATTGATCTGACTAAAAAAAATTTGGCCACGGCCACCCCCACCCACACAAATAAGCAATGTCACCCCACACACCTTTAGCTAGAATCTTTTAGTTAGATAAACAAATACATACGATTATTTTACATTTAAACATTATTTTCATGTTTCATTTAAATAGAAAATATTTGTTTTTTAATAAAAAATATTTAATTTGAATAGAAAATATTTAATTTAAATATGAGAATATTAAAAAAAGGTCTTCTTAAAAATGAATATGAAAAAATTTAGAATTACAATGCATTATTTCTATCAGTGTATATACGTGTCATTCTACCGTCGATATTCGGAATTTGGACAGCGTGTAATTCCAATTTCAAATGCTTTGATCAGCATCGGATTTCCATGTATTTAGTACTTGTTCATAAATTATTCCTAGCGCTACAAGTACAGAAGACTTTTAGATAATTTATTAATCACAAACATAGATCTAAAACAAATTATTATTACTCCCTGTTCCCACTAAAAATGGGAAAAAGGGAGTTACAAAGTACTTGGCATGAAGGTTCCTGTATACCATACGCAGATCAAGTTTATTTCAAATTTCTAATGTAACAGTTTGACAGGCACTTTACGAGCTAAGTGAACAGCTTGCTTGTGTTGCCGCTGAGCTGCTTGACACGGTACACATGTATGTTTAATCAATGTCTTTCAGATGTGTAAATTTCAACACGATCGGATAAATAGCACCAAAGTTATAGAAGAATCTATTACCCCCGTCTCAGCTGGCATCAACAACAGTTTGACAAGCAGTTTACGAGTTAAGTGCACTGCTTGCTTGTGTTGCCGCTGAACTGCTTGAAATGCAAGTTGGGAGCAGGGAGTCTCGTAGTCGGGTACACTACCATTCTTACTTGTTTATTCGTCTTATTCTTCTTTATGATGAAGTTATTTCAATTAAAAGTTCAATGAAGTCAATATGGCTTCGCAATATATTATTTTCATAGTAATATCTAAAGATGACGATTTATAATTTTAATTATATAATAATGTTAAGTATTATTAGTGTATCGATAAGTCGTGTTTAACTGGCGATATATGTGTGTTATATACATGTAGTCCCACAATGCGGTGTTACCTAGTCCGCTCCTGACCGGGGCGCAACCAGGCGTAAACGGCTGCGCTGCCGGTGCTGGCGTCGCTGTCGCCGTCGCCTTCGCCGTCGCTGCTTGCTTGGGATTTGGTTGGTGGGTTTACTTAACGCACAGTTCGTCGGCTCGTCTAGTAAAGTTACCTTTTGCGATTGCCGTCTGTAGGTACATTTAGCAGGGAGAGAGGGGCTTTTGGGGGGATAAGCGGAGTTTTTGGATACATATTCAATTTTATGCTTGGCATGTGCCGCCAAGGTTGGCCCCACAAAAGTTCAGCAAGGCATACAGCTAGCTGTAGATAGATGGATAGATAGATCTCTGGCTGCAAAGTTGGCTGCTGATTACTTGACATATGTTGGATTCCTTTGCTTTGTGCGGCGGCGTGTAAAACTGTTTTGCGTTTTCTGGCTAACCGAGACTTAATTTTGGCAGAGCCAGACTCAGACGCAGAGTCAGATTCAAAGCTAAAAGAAGCCAGAAGAGGCAGCTGTGACAGCCTTGTGATAAATGAAGCGAATGAATGGCGCAAAATGTGGCAGCTATAAGGAGGTACAACGAGCAGTGACCTATGCCGTGAGAGAGTTGCAAGCTGGCACGGTCAGCTTGGTCCTTCAGGCGACGCGTCGCAAGTCGCGTCGCTGTTGCAAGTTGCCAACAAGTTTTTGCAACAAAATGTACTAATTTAATTTTTGCCATTTTGTTGAAGTTGTTGCTAATGTTGTTGTGTTGCTGTGCTGTCCCTTTAAGGACAAGTTTTGCATACATGCACGCTCACAGTTCGCGAATCGGGACGTGTTCTGCCACTTGCAATGTTTGTGGCGCACGTTTCGCGTTGCGCGTTGCACGTTGCCGCCCAAAATAAAGTATCTAACTGCAGCATCATCGTTGTCTTCCTTGCTGTGTTGTCGTCGTACCCGAAACTAATGTGGCATTATTAAGTTTTGAACTTTGTCGCCATCATCGCGCATCCGCCAAACAGCAGCCGCATCCTTTGCTTCATTTCATATAGTTTTCAAGGTGTCTCTGTGTGTATGTGTGTGTGTGTGTGTGTGTGTGTGAGTGTGTACACCTTGTTAGATCATTAAGAGTCCATTAGTCATTAGCTAGGCGCTGTCACTGTCACACTGTTCCTGCAACGCTGCTGTTGCCTCGTCTTAGTTTCAAGCACAAATTTGTTGGTACAGTAATCGCTCGCAAGTGAGAATAGATTTAACGGGTGGCTCCAAAAAGATTTGAATTTTTAAAAGTTTTTTTTTAAATTCCAAATTTTTTCTAAAAATCCTTGAAATAAAATGGCTTACCCAATTTAAGTGAAATTAACCATAGTTTTTGTTTAAATGATGAAAACAATCAAACCTCACGAATGGTTGCTTTCAAATTATTTATTTTTGAGTTTAAGACAAAGTTCTTAAAACGTTTTTTGTCCGAATTTTGTATTGTTTACATACCTGGAAAATACAAAACTCACTAGAGCTTTGTTCCATATCATTACCATCGCTGATTTAAAATTAATGATTGTTATTATTCTTTTTAAAGAGTTTACAACTTGTAAATTACAAGTTTTTCCCTTAAAAGTTTAAACACGTGAACTAAACTCGTAAGCTAGAGTTTCCGCTATTTCATCTGTTCTTGTTTCTGAGAGACCACTGTAAGTGGCTCTGCGTGTGGCTCTGACTTTTGTTGCAGCGCATCGAAATATCCGAAATTCCTTTTGATTTTAATGGGCATTTTGGTGGGGTAAGCGCCACGCGGCATGCTATCAAATTTTTGTTGAGCTCATAGGCACTTTGGGAATGTGAAATGGGTTATGGCCTGGGGACTGGGAATGGCACTCGTTTTGCATGATTCACTCAACACCTGGAGGCTTTCGATGAGCTGGAATACGCGATAACTGATAACTACTCAGAATGCACATGCGAGTTAGTATTTTGGCCTGATTGTCAGAGGGTCTCTTTACAAACGACCTGCAAACGAGTTTCAGCCAAAATGCGTCTATCGAAAATCTCTCAGCGACCTCGTGTATAGCCAAAAATGGTTAATTAAACGTTGTCTACCTTAGAAATTGGGTGTGGTCGTGGGGTCGTGGGGCCGTCTTCAGCGGACCACTTGAGCGTTACAAATAATTGTAGACCGCGGGCAATATACGACAAAGAAAACGAAAACGAGTCGAAAACGAGTCGAAAACTCAGCGATGCGTTTTATGCGTTTACCCTAGGCATATAATTTGTGCGACATAATCAGGGCGTACTTTTACTTACTCGTATAATCGTAGTAGGAGTACTTATATCAAGTCGTTGCGGTGTGTTCTCCCCCCTGCTCATTGAAGCGATAAGCTCTATGCTCTGAACTGTACATTTGGAAAATAACGGGTCTGAAGAGCAACAGTATATTGTACACAATTAAAATAATAATTAAATTATTTCGTTCATTAATGCAACAATTTGATACTAATAATTTCATTTATACGTACTTTTTATAAATTTTACAGAATATTGCTTTAATATTTCGATAAAGTTATCCCACTTAAATGTTTTTTGGGCTATAAAAATGCGAAATAATTCTAGAATATTAAAACTGAATCCGAAGGTTTCCTTTTTTAATAAAATTAATAAAGAATATATCATTTAAAGTTTGTCCCATACATACTGCATTACTGTCAAGGGGCTGTTAAATTAAAATCGCTTGATTTTCTTAAATTATGTTTGTTTTAAATTTTGTATCCATTTTTAAAGTTTTAATTTAGAAATACCTACGAAACCTCTGATAAGCAATTCCTAGTTCATGCTGTTAGACTCTGGAACCAATTACCACATAGCCTTAAATGTTTTAGAAGCGCGCCGGAATTTAAGTCAAAATTAATAGAACTTTTTAAACTTCAACCATAAGGAAGTTGTCATTATTATTATTATTATTATTCTCAATATTAAAACATTTTAAAATATTTAATTTTCTTAACTTCTTAGTTTTTAATTTCTAATTTTTTACTCTTTATTTTGATTTATATTTCTCAAATATTCAATGTTTAATATTTTTTTCCTTTCCTTTTTTTTAGTGGTTAATCATTAAAAACAGTTTCTTTGCCTTTGTCCTAAAAGTAAGCTATGTATTTTTTTTTCAAATTGATGTTTGTGCGATAATTTAAAAGTCTTGTGCACTTTGAGCGCTATTTCTGCATAAAATACTAAAAATATTAAAAAAAAATGAAAGTCTAAAGAGAGATTTTTTGGCAAGTATCAAAATTAGATCATTCATTATTATTTATTATTTTTATTTTATTAACTCGATAACAGACTCAATTACAACCTGCTGAATTAACCAAAACTGTTAAATCTGATAAAAAAAAGTTCATGAACTGTGCTATAAACGTTATGATTTTTTGGCGCTGCTTTTCAAATATTTTAACAAAAATTGGAGCGATTTGACCGATTTTTTGTTAACATTTTTCGTTAGCGCCGCAAAAGCGAATTAGCACTGTTAAAGTAAACAGCACTGTTAACGATAACAGGAGTTGGTTTGACTGGGACTTTAAACGAAGTTTTCTTATTTATTTTGTATATACATATTTACATATATTTTTATTTTTCTCTTTTTTTGAGATTACGTTCGTTTTCGACGGGGAGGACCTATTTCAGATGAATTCTGTTATGGCGATGTAAAGTAGAAAATGTTGCCAAGGAAGGTTGCAGTTAAATGCGCAAAGCAACATGCTCAAACTGGTTATCGTGCCTTAGCGACACGCAAGCATACGGCACGCGGCATAAAAAACGTAAACACAACAAGTTGCGTGAAGAGCGACATGCAACATGTTTGAGTGCATTGCCTTAGGTCGCTCGTTTCACTCACCCACACGATGCCAATTCCATTCGTTTCATTCTCAGAGAGCACAACGTGTGGTTAACAGTCTGTGCATTGCCGAGTTAGCAGACATTCCACAGAAGTTCCACTAACGTTCAATAAACATTCAATGTTCAGTTCACTTTGGGATTTCGTGCGGGATAGTTCGGAGCAGCGGCAAACGCGAGTCGCGTTGTAACAGTACATATGACCAGAGTTACCTTTTGAACCCCAGTGTGAAACAGAGCAACCAACCTACCCCAACGCGAAACCTCGACCCGGGGCCAGCCCCACCGAAACTCGCGCTGTCTAGCATACAGTATCAAATATTTAAAAGGTATATAAATCAACAAAAAAAGTTTAAAAAAATAAATGAAAGTTAAAATACCAAAAACATAAAAGATCACGTGCAACGCGCCCGAAACTATGCAACGGCGTTTAGTGTGAAATCGAACTACGAATTGTGGGTTAGTTCATGTTACTACAACTGTATCTGAACCTTTTACCTTTACCTTTATACCCATTACAGTGTTATTCAGTACAAAGTTTAGTGTATTAGCCCAATGTTTCTATTGCGGCAAACGCGAAAATTGTTTGACACACTTTTACTACAACTTCGTGCTAAGTTCTTAACTTTCGGCTGGAGTGTCCTTGACAAAAAAGCAAAAAAAGAGAGAAATAGAACGAAAAAGTTGCAACTGCAACAATAACAATCAACAACAATGACAACAACACAACTGGCCAAATCTTAAAAGCCCCGGCTCATCAATAAAAATTCTTATATATTTATTTTAACGAGCCAAGGATTTCTGGCTTACTCCTTTCTTAGAGGCCAATATATATTAAATGCGACAACGAATTAAACGCTTGGCTGCTCTTTTTATGTACTTTTTTTTATTTATGGACAATTATTTAAAAAATTGCCTTGAACTCGACTTAACTCGATTCGCATTGAATTGAAATTGAGTTGAGTTGAGCTGAGTTTTCTTCGTTGCAAGTTCCACACAAAGTGTTTTGATTGTTGCCATTTCTGCCTTGGCCATGGGGCACATTTATGGTCTGTGAATGTTTTATGATCTTCCTGACAAACTGTGTGTGTTCACATCAGTAAAAAGTTTGAGCAGCCATTAGTACTTCATATATATATATATATATATATATATATAGACAGGCCAAGTTTCAATCAGGCAGCCCTTTAATTACGCATAAAAATAGAAAATTTGGCTGCTGCTTCAGTTCTTCGTCATTTGTTTGGTCGCTCAATACAATAAAATTTAATTAAGCTGGCGTTTTATTGTTTATAAATTCATGTTAATGATATTTTGACGGCAACTGCCGCACGAGGGCCGAATATCTGCAATTAACTCAAATCGGGTGGGCGGGGTGTCAAATTGTTTAGCCAAAATTCAAGAAATTTTCCGCTAATTGTTTTGTGCCGACACTCAAAACCGACAAGCGCTGCAAAGGATGAGGAAATTTCTTTTTATTTCCATTCAAGTCGCCAGCTGTGCGCCAATTTCAGCACCAGCTACCAGCTCGAGGACTCGATTGGGCGACGGCAAAGCAGGATTTCATTTTATTGTACTCTGTTGACAGTTAAGAAACAGAGCATATTGGTTTGTCTGTGTTTTTTTTAGCAGACATGTCAAATCTTAATCTTAAATCTAGTTCAAGTAAAATCAATCAGCATAATCTTTTTTATGTGATATTTGTGATAGATGTGAATTTAATCCGCATAATGTTATTAGTGTGATATTTGGAACAAATAAAGATAATTCACTTCCGCAAAAATCTTATTGAAAGTGTATTAACTTTATTTTGTTTTTAATAAAATATTTGAAACATTCAAGAAAAATGCATGTAAAAAAAACACAAACAATACGTACAGAATATTTTAGCGTCGGGAGTTTCGGAATGCCGAACCTGTTACTTATTTTGATATGCAAATGGTCTTAAATTCCGCGCTTCAGTTGAAATGAAATTGCCCAAAAGTTTTGTTTCTTGCAACTTACCGAAAACGGCGAAATCGACAATGAGACGGAGAACTGGGGGTGGCTGAAGGCTGAAGGAGGACTGGAACGAGGAGTGAGGAGTGAGGAGTGAGAAGGGAGTCATTTAATTTTAAATGCCTGCCAATTTTATTAATGGTTATTGCCGTGAGTGAAAAGTGGAAGCCCTCAGAAGGGGCTGTGTAATAATCGGAAATTGTTTTGCCATACTGAAAAGTATTTCAAAATTGTTGACTGCAAATGAAGAAGCAAAGTATTGGATGCCTTGAGAGATGTCTGAAAGAGATGCCTGTGATACACTTGTGTGTTTTGTTTTATGGAGCACATGAAATTAAGTGGCCCGCAAACTTTTCAGATTGCTTCGGGCTGCTCGTTGTAGTGTAACAAACGAGCATTCTATGCTCTTAAAAATTAAAAAAATAAAAATAAGTATATTAACTGAAGAACTGAGTCTGCATGGCGCCGCCCTTTTTGCTGTTGAGTTTAAAAAATGTGTCATCAACTTTTTCATGCATGCCCCATTTCAATATCGAATCGCATTTGGCATTTGAAATCATAAAAGAGTCATCCATCCAAATAGCTTCAAGCGCTGACGACACTTTTCTTTTCTCAGCTATTTCTACAAATTTGCGCACATTTCACATAATTCTATCTATTTGCGAACTAGAAAAGGTTGAGACTTGAGGGTTCACACATATAACACATATAACACATAACACATATAACGCCAGTTCCCCTGTTTGCACAAACATTTATATCAATTTCTTTATTCCATTCTAACCATTTTTGCCTTGCATTCAGTTATTCTTATCCCAAAAACTCGCTTGCTATTTCGGTTTTGGCTTTCGACAAAATTTATGTATGCGTTTTATAGCTACGTGTCTCGTAAATAAGAAAAATGTTGCAGCAACGCTGGAAAATCGGTATTTTATATTTTGCATACATGTAGCAGACGGAATTGAGTTTTAGGATTGAGCTAAATTTTGGCAAAGTAAAGTAGCTACTTTAATTCTGTGAGAATCTATTCTCAATTTTGCTTTAACCAATATCAAATTAGTATTCAAAATGCACCTTTAAACTTAGAATACTTATCGGAATTGAATATTTAAATTACTTTTAAGCTCAAATGTAATGAAGACAAGTGCAATTGCATTTTTAAGAGCTCAGTTTAGTTCACTTTAAAATCAATCAATAAAAAAGTGAGCGAGAGAATTCGATTAGTTTATACCCTGTAGTAGATTTTCGTAAATGCTTGCATTTGTACATTTTTATATATATGTATATTTATTAATTGACACATATATATCTGCATTCATATGGATGTAATCCGAAAGAGGCATATCAATAAACTTCTTAAGCTTTATTCGTATAATTTTCAATACTTTGTTTAGTTATACTCTTAACATAAGTTTTATAAATTCCAAATCTATATTGTTTTCCGTCTTTTTTAAAACGTCCGCAAAATGGCACTGAATTCTTAAATACTTTCTGAAAGCTCACTCAAAAGCTACTTATGACACCAATTGGTATTTAGGATCAGCACAAGAAACCATACGCACCGCAGGATTAGCGCATAAGTACATTCTAACATACACTCCTAAATGGAGTCCAAATACTTAATCAAAATTTCCAATTTTTATTGATTGTTATTTAAACTTAGTAACTTTAATAGCATCTTGTATCATAAAAATGAAAATAAGCCTGAGATGCTTATGGTATCTGAGATCAAAAAGTTATAGATCAAATATTAAAAAAAGTTCTGGATTCAATGAATTTGTTTACTGATGCTGATCAATATTATGCATTACTATATAGCTGAAAAGTTAAAAAACAGCTTACATTTGTTATATGCTTTCAATTTAAACAAGTAAGAACGTTGCAGTCGGATGGACCCGACTGCAACATACTCTTTTTTTCGATTCTTTGCAGAGTCAGAAGTGGGCGTGGTAATTGTACTTTTGCTCAAATCTTTCAAGTTTTACCATCAATTTAAGTTTGGTTGGGCCCGTTCTACAGGTTTAGGAGAAACAAACATTGCTCGATTGCAAGGACGGGGGTGGGCGTGGCAAAATTATTTTTATACAATCCATTAAATAGGGCAATAGAATTCAACCTGCAAAATTTGGGGACTCTAGCTAAAGGGGTGTGGGAGATACAGACTTTGCTCTTTTTTTTCAAAAAAATTAAAAAAAGAGTGTAAAAAGAAGGTATCTTCTGGTCTGCCTATCCGTACGTTTATTGCATAAATTTGCTAAAATACAGGGAATATTATGCCAACTAAGATATTTCTACACATTTAATTCACAACTGAAATGGAAGACAAATTTAAAATGCAGTCAAATATTTGCAAAAGTACACTTAAGATTTCTTTTTTATATCCTTTGGTTTTTAGCCAAATCAAAAAAAGAAATGGCATTCAAATAGTTGGTCCATTAGACAGGTGTTTGCAGATGGCTTTAAAGTTGCAGGCGTTGAAGGCAAGTCGAAAGCATATTCATAATTGAATTAAATATTCTTGTGCAACACAAATTGGTTGGTATTTGCCAGGTTTCTGTTTGCCTAAAATTCATTTACATTTACACTTTGTTTTACTTATTTTTTCACATGTTGTTGTTGTTCTTGTGGCCTGTCTTCAGTTACCAAACAATGCACAAATTGTGCAGAGAACCATGCAAAAAAAAATAAAAAAAAAACACACAGACAAAAATTGAGCGGAGATCGCCAAATTGGTTTGGCGTTGTGAGGCGGGTTCGAAAACAAAACAAAGTCAAAACTCAGTTCGTTAAACTCGGCCGTTTATGAATTTATACAACACATTGCCTCTTTTTTATAGTTGTTGTTGTTGTTTCTGTTGTTGTTACTAATGTTGACGTACATGTGCGAGTATGCTGATGTAGTTGTTTCGAATACCCTGTTGTAAAATGTACCCAAACAAATTTTTCTAAAATTCTATTGGTGAGAAAAGACATATGCATTTTGAATAACTGATGTAGTTTTCGAACTTTAAATAAGTTTATATATCTGTTCAATATGAATATCCGAATTTATAAGTCGAAATTCTGCTGATTGTAATTGAAATTGTTTCAAAGCTGTGTTTTTTTTTTTTTTTTTTACTTAAAGACAACACGATAATCAAATAAGTTTATATAATTTTTCTTTTCGTCAAGAAACTCTTCATATTTGTTACGCATTTAAAGTTGTCAATATATCGAAATATGGACACGGAGGTTATTTAAGTCTCAAGTGTCATAAATGAAAATTTAGTGATCCAATATCAAAATTCTTTCAACTTTTTGAGTTAGAAACAGACATTTCAAATTTTGAATACAAATATGTCTTAACATAATTCCGATCTAGACAGGGTATCTATTCGTTCAGCACACTCGCTATTACCATTCATACTTGTTGTAATACTATGTAGTTGTTATTTACCGCTGTCGAAGTAAACCAAGCATAACGTGGGCAGAAGCAGCAGCAGCAGCGGCGATAGAGGCAGCGACTGAGGCATTGCGTTGCGTTTGGTTTTCGGCCAGAATTTCTATTTGCCCGCCCCGTGAGGAAACCAACAATAACAATAACAGCAAGCGAAACACAAACTCAAGTTAGTTGATGGTTTGTTGCAGCAACAGCCCCGCAAGTTGCAAGCTAGGAGAATAGTACGAGCACAGGTAGTCGAAACAGTTGTGGCAAGCAGGGTGAACAGGGTGAACAGGTAGCGTGGTACAACAAGCCACCCTCAGCAGGCTTTTCACATGCATTTAAAATGTAAAATAATTTGAATATTAAACTAAAATTAGCCAAGTGAGGCATAGCGCACCGTGCTGCAGTTGCTAATCAAACTCCCCTCGCTGCGATTGTTGCGATGTCAAAGCCGGAAACGGAAACGCGCAAGAGACACACCCACACACACACACACAGAGAGACACTAAAGGGACAGCAGGTGGCCAGGCAGGGGTTTGGGGCACCAGAATAATTCATGCAACTATGTGGGGCAGCTTGCACTCAAGTCCTTGAAATACTTGCGATACAGTAACGTTCGCTGCCAATTAGCTGCCCTACCTGCTGCAGCTGCGACTGCGACTGCGACTGCCACATTTCTGCGAAATCAATTCAATCAATTGGCTTAGTTTTCTTTCCTCTGAATGCGTTCAAAGCATTTTCTTCGAATTTCGCCACCCCCATTTACAATGCAGTCCCCCCATTTGGCTTTATTGCTTTCGTGGAAAATACTGCAATTAAATGCCATTAATGTGTGTTTTTGTCCGACAACTTGAGTGTCAATTAATAAATTGATAGCTATTGCGAAAAAAAAAAAAACTTAAAATAGTAGCTCCATTTGCATAAGTACTCGTCTAGCATAGCATATCAAAATATCATTTTTAGATTTTTAGATTTTTTACGGAAATTATTATTGTTGTCTTTTCATAGTTCACAGCAGAGAGCTGCGTCTATTTGAGTTCTCGGTCTGCTGCTTCCACTTCGCAAAATGAGTTCATGACGCGCTGATGCTGAAATCGAATAATTGAAAAATGTTAACGAATACGAAAACATCAGGATCCAGCTAGGGCAACTGGCAATTTTATTCCCATTTTGTTGGCACCAAAATAAAATGTCAGAAAAACACACGTATGAATATTTTAGATAAAATTGGTTAACTTTTGGCGTACCCTGCGAAAAGAATTATACTGTTCGAAATAATATTTCAATTAAAGTTGTTAATTTGATAAGCTATTAGTTTTCATTGAACGTGTTTTGATTCATATTCCTATTTCTATTCATTTTCTATTAATGAGCTTTTATGAATTGAAATGATATAAGATACATTTAAGACTAGTTTCTTAAAAACATAAAAGTCTAGGAAAGAGTTCAAGGTTTAATAAAGAATTACATTTTCTTTTTTTATAGTAAAAAAAAGATGTTCAAAAAAGTAAATCATTTTATTTGAAAGCTTAAAAAATTCTCTACAAAATATTTAACCAACATTTTTAAATCCATTTGTCCGAGTAAAAGTTATTGTCACTTGAAAATTTTACTGCATAAAATGACTCACTTATTACATGGCAAATACGCAATGCACTGCAAAAATATACTTTATAGTGTATAAAGTTTATACACATTGACATTTTCTCAAAGATTCTTTTTTCTTAAAAATTTGCCAAAATTTGTGCTAATAGGAAACTCTACTCATTTTCTTTTTTATTTTCTTATATGTATGTTCATATTACACCTTATGCTTATAACTATGGTTACAGGGTATTCATTTTGTGTAACTATGGCAGCCACATTGTAACTTTTTCGTTATGGCTGATTTGTATATATAGTAGATATATGAATTTGATGCCTGAGTCAGTTTTGCATTACATTTTTCATTCATACTCGTACATTGGTAATTTGGTCGAATGCACTCAACTCGACTGTGATGCATGGCCCTGGTTGCCACTGGCAGTGGCACTAACAACCATTTGGTTGCATGCAGATAAGCGCATAATTCTACGAGTGGCAACATTAGCTGCTATTACAGCCACAAATCAAGGAATGTGTACACTGTACAGTAGCTGCAATTAGGAGACATTAGCGGAGGTGGGGGGCCTCATTTGAAGTGCACTAATAGAATTCAAGTAACGTTAATCACTTGACTCTGTTGGGGGCGGGGGGAGTTGGGTATGCCAATGAACCCCAACGTGTGGCAGAGTAAAAGCCAAATCCACTTATGATTAAGTCATAATTTGAATTCTTTTGTGAACAAAGCATTTCAGTTGGCAATCAAATTCAAGTCAAATGTCTAATGATTTTCAACTCAAAAATTCATTAGAAGCAAATTGAATACCCATATCAAAAAAGACAACAGCACAATAAGAAGCCATAAGAAACTAACCAAATAATTTACTTACAATACCAAACAATAAAAGCTAAGCCGAACTCAGTTTGTGCCCCAAACTTGCCTGTTACACTAATTTGCACTAATTGATTTCTTTTTGATTTTTTTTTTTGGCTGAAACTGA
The DNA here is from genome assembly GCA_949708635.1 of Hirtodrosophila cameraria. NCBI lineage: Eukaryota > Metazoa > Arthropoda > Insecta > Diptera > Drosophilidae > Hirtodrosophila > Hirtodrosophila cameraria. The sequence goes on from OX453089.1 coordinate 54,580,365, forward strand.
TGCCTGATTTTGATGCCTGATGCCCTTCGCTTTTGGCCTGAACCCTGTGTAGCATTTGGTGGCTTTAATTGAGCGTCTGTCTGGTCGACTGTCAAATGTATCTTTCATTTGACATGCGTTGACAGTTTGTCGGAGTTGGGAATAGTTGTTTCTTTGCTTTTGCTGTAGCTGTAGTTGCTGTTGTTGTTGTTGTTGTTGTTGTTGTCGTTGAATCTCTTTTGTTATTTGTGTGGCAGCCAAATCGAAAACTAAACAGCCATCAGCTGGGCGTCGAACAGTCAGCCGTCCAATGCGCAGTCAAAGTCTCATTAGCTGATGGGCCCTGCCCCTCCTTGATACCGCCCCAACACTCTGATTGGGTTTTAATGCGTTTACCCCGCTGGCCAATGCCTCAAATCTGGAATCTTGTTTTGTGTAGGTAACAAACGGTGTCGTCTTCACCCATTAGCCAAATGATTACAGCCATGACAAACACTTTCTCTCTCATTGTTGTAATCAGCTATAAATCTTTGTTTATATCAGGAATTATTACAATTATAAGTCTTGTCATACAAATGACATGGTTTTGATTCATACTGTACATTTATTTATTTACTTACCAAATAATGTTTAAAAATAATGATAACTACTTAAATGTTCATTACTAATTATGAATGAAAAAATATTAAAAACATAACCTAATTTTTCATTACATATTATGAGTAAATAACTATTGAAACCCCTTCTTATAATCTCACTAAATACAAGCTTTGTTTTCGCATAATCTTTATTTTTTATAAAAACAAAAGCTTTATTGCAACGCAATGCAAGATATCGTTTAAAATTTTGTATTTGTTCTTTGTACATAACTAAAACAATGTAAGCTATCAAAATATATCAAAACATGTATGCATCAATGAAAAACAATAATGTAAAAATTGTATATAATGGTGCTGCGCACGAGTTCAGTTTAAAATTTTTTTTTATTTTCTTTGCTCTATCGATTACCCTAGTGATTCCATCGTTATGTATTGTTTTTATTTTCAATGGTATAAGCTTTCATAATATCCCATATAGAACATTCCATCAAAATTTTTTTCAGCAATTTAAAACTGGCGCTTTGGTTTTTGTTAAAAAAAAAACACAATGTATTACTTTATGCACAAATAAATATGTGCAACATAGCAAATGGTATGTAAACATGTATTAAATAAAAAATATTTATGAATTCGAGCTGTGTTTATTTGTGCTAATAGTAAATCATGGTATTTGCAGTTGTTTAACATTGTAATAACCTGAAGCTGGTAGACTACGACAGTAATTGTTTAGTGTAACATGAAAAGTTCACATATATTCAGGCTAGTTTAAAAATTACTTATATTGGTTTTAATACTTTAAAATTGATTTATAAAACCATAACTTTGTGCTGGTAAAATTTTTAAAATCAGCTTCCCATACTATTAAAAGTTTGAAGTCGCATTTAATATCTAAAAAATATTAATTTTTACCTATTTAATCAAACTCGACAATGATATAGAATTCAAGTCCTTAAAAAGAAGGAAGCTTTTCTGAATAACACATACAAATTTCCAACTCCACTGCGGGAAAATAAACATTTTTTTGGCATTAATACAATTTTTGTGTGTTTGGTATTTTGATATTGTTTTTATACTCTTTTTTGAATGTTTTTGAAAAAAAAAGAAAGTTTGTGAAATGTCCGTCCGTCTGTCCGTCTGTATGAACGCAGGCTTTTCCACAGTAACCAAACTTGGTATACATGTTGGTATATACCATAGGCAGACAAAGTGTCTAGATCTTTTGGTCTAACTAACATTCGAGCAAAATTTGGATTCTCTAGCTCAATATTGAGAGTTTATGACAAAAAAAGAGGTATTTTTCCCCATTATGCACTGTGCCGCTGTGACAATCAACAAAATCTATAAATTGATGCTAAAGTATCTGCAAGGATACGTTGAGGGGCGTTTAAATGGTGCCAATTAATTTGCACTTTGTTTGTCTTAAACGCCTAGATTCAGTCAGAAGGCCAAAAAGCCAGAAAGACAGAAAGGCAGAAAGGCAACTAAAGCCCCGCTGATGCACATGATGTAGAGATGCATTGCGATATGTTGCGCTTGACTGCATCGTGCAGCTATACAGGTGTACACATACACATACACACACTTACACACACACACTCATTCGATACACACATCACATGGGCAATTTAGTGGCTTACGCCCACCTGCAAATCAAAGGCATGAAGTTTACCATCAGCGAGTACAAACAGCTTTCAGCTGTCGAGTCGAGTCGAGTTGAGTCGAGTTGAGTTAAGTTTAGTTGGCCCGGCACGAATTTCATGGCCCTTCACTGCATCTTCCGCTGTAAATTGGCCTGGCCGTGTAAATTATACTGGGTACTGCTAAGAAGCGGGCCAAAAACAATAATCGCAACGCCAGCAACAAATGCACAGACAGATGATGAAGCTGGCATTTTAACGCTCCAGTTCCAGTTCCAGTTCACAGACATTGACACAGTTAGCCAGTTGCGAGCATAATATGAATACTACGTAGTAACTGCAACTCGAGTACAATTTGAAGTTTGCATTCAATGTGACTTTTGAGCAAATCTCTGGAGCAGAGCTGCTCTTGTTGCTGATGTTGCTGTTGCTGTTGCATGTGTGGGAGCAACAACTTCACGATGTTGCTGTTAACAAAACTGGCAAAGAGTTGCAGTTGCAGAATTGAGCAGCCAACAACTCAGCAGCATCGCTGCCTGCAATCTAATTAGTTATATATATATATATATATATATATGTTTGTTGTCATTGTTTTTGTTGTTGTTGTTGCATTCTTCGTGCAACGTGCAACTTGTAATGAGCCTGACACACAACTTCGTGCAGCTCGATTGCTTGTTTGCCTGCGTTGCGTATTTGAGGCTGTCTGAGTCTACCCTCTTCTGCTTCTTCTTCATTCTTCAGCTCTCCAGTCTCCAATATTGCTTTTTGTTTTGCTTTTGGGGCCGTAAATCTTCAATTGTCATTACTTGTTGTCCGTTATTTAACGTTATTATTATTACCGCTTGCCCCTCAGCCCCAAACAATTTGCCCCTAAGCCGCTTACGTTTGCCTTTCGATTCGTGTTTATAAAATGCGAAAACTTTACAATTGGCTCGCCTGTGGCATCCTATGTATGTATGTATGTGTGTATGATTGGTTGTGTGTGTGTGTGTATGTATGTTTGTATTGTCGACCTATACTCTTGCTTCATTGAAGGTGCTAACGAGCTTCGACAATCGATGAATGCCACGCAAATGCTACACTCTGAATATCAATGAATTTTGAAAGTTATTTTTGAAATTTAAAAGCTGCTATAAAAAAATTTAAATTGAAACTAAACATATCAATATCATAAAGTCATTCTAATATGTGATTTTAGTTCTTTGTAGCTGAGCTGTCTAATTGACATTGAAAATTTGATGAAGAATTGTTTGATACAGGCAAGCTCCCATTTCCGAATTCGCAAATTCTGATTAATAAACTTTATTAACTGAAATCAAACGAATTTGAAATACTCAACTCACGAAACTAATTAAGAAACCTTTCAGAAACTTTTTTTCTTTTTATTTACGATTTTTCCCTTAAAATTTTGAATACATAAATGAATTTTTTGATCTCGAAAATGGGATCACGCCTGAATAATATTTGATTTTAAACGTTTTTTTTTTGCTCAGTGTACAGCACGATGTATGTATTGTTGTTGGTTTATTGGCTGCTGGCAGCTGAAAGCCGCTTAAGTATGCATTGACCAAGAACTGAGGGTAATGTGAGTGATTCACATGCAGCCTGAAACCAAAAGATTTGTCATTCTTATGATGCTGCCTGGCTGCTCTCTGCTCTGTTCTGCTCTGCTGGGGGCTGTTGAGGAGGGGGGATAAGAACAAATGTGTGCCAATTATGTTAATTTGATTTCGTTTTTGTGTCTTTTATTTGTCGACTTTGGCATTTTATGGGCAAATCAAATTTGTTGCGGCAATTGCATTAAGTAGCCAGCCAAAAACAAATTCGAATATAACGGGCCAAATGTTGCGGCTGTCGAGAGATGCGTTCCAAAGCACAATAAATACCAAAAGAGCACAATAAAAACACAAAATAAAAAGATTGTTATGACATGGCAAATGAAAATAAATGAGCCCACAAATGCACAAAACGATGGTTTGGGGGTGGTCAACCAGTCGGACAGTCGCTCTGTTGCCCACTTTTGCCAGTCAGAGTCGCCGAAATCACTGCCAGCGCAAGGACTCCGCGTCCTGGGCATATTTTTTGAAGATAAGCGTGCGGCAGCAGCACACACAAAGCGTAGCAAAATTGTATACAAATGGTCAACTTAACTAAAACAATGGCACCAAAGGGAAAGCTGCACAAGGGCAGCGCTTAAATAAGCAGGGACCATAAAAGAAGAAAGCAAAGGCAACAAAAGCCGACAAAGCTGGCGCCAGTAGTAGAGCAGGGCGCGGGGAAGGGTGGAGGATGGCTCGAGGTTAGACCTTAACCCGCAGGGAAAACAAAAGCCAAGTGCCGCTGTCGCCTATGAAAACCAACGAACTGCAAATGTAAAATTAACAAGAAATCAATTCGAAATATCGCCAATGAAGCAAACGTACCGAAAGAAAAGCGAAAGTCATAAATAATAAATAAGAATATTATTATAGAAATTGATTGGCTAACAAATACCCTATAATAATGTTCTAAGTTGGTCAAAAACATTATTATGTTAATAATTATGATACTTTAAAAAATTTTTAAATATTTTTTTTAACGTATTTATTATACTCTTTTTTTTATTCTTTTGAAAAAAAAAAAATAAAAAAAATAGTATATTGGGTTTGTGAAATGTCCGTCCGTCCGTCTGTCTGTCCGTCTGTCTGTCCGTTTGTATGAACGCAGGTTTTTTCCACAGTTTTGAAGCTAGAGCAATCAAACTTGGTATACATGTTGGTATACACCATGGTAAGACAAAGTGTCAAGATCTCCTCCCCACCCCTATCCCTACCCCCACAAACCGCAAAAACCTATATCTCCCACAGTTTTATAGCTAGAGTAACCAAATTTAGCACATGGGCTACTTATCCCATCCTTCATTGATCTGACAAAAAAAATTTGGCCACGCCTACCACCGCCCCCAAAAATAAGCAAAGTCTGTATCTCCCCCACCCCTTTAGCTAGAATCACCAAATTTTGCAGGTTGAATTCTGTTGCCCTATTAAATAGATTGGATAAAAATATTTTTGCCACGCCCACCCCCGCCCTTGCAATCAAGCAATGTTTGTTTGTCCCAAACCTGTAGAACGGGCCCAACCAAACTTAAATTGATGGCAAAACTTGAAAGATTTGAGCAAAAATACAATTGCCACGACCACTTCTGACTCCGCAAAGAGGCGAAAAAAGAGTATATCGCAGTCGGGTGCATCCGACTGCAACGTTCTTACTTGTTTGAACTTTGAAAATGTGAAAATATGAACATCGCAGTCATGTTTTCAATGAAGTCTGTTCATTCATTTTTTATTTTAATCACATTTTATAGGCGTAATTTAAAGACGTCAATTCCAGCAATGAATCGTATTCGCATTTTTCAACAATCAACAGTGAATTGAAGATATATTAATATTTATGAATATTAAAACACACACGTTACAAACACCTTCGCCTTAAGCTACCTGCGGTTCATTACTCAGCATATCTTTTTCTATTTTCATGTTTATTTTTTGAGACCGGCTTACACACATTGGCAGCACATTGAAAATTTGTTGTTAGAAAAACAAACAGACGAATATATGAACTTAGCTCTTAACAAACCTTGTCGAATATTCAATGAATTTAAACTTTTTATTTCGAATTTAGATTTCGAATACTGTCTAAAAGAAGTTTGTCCCACATTACACACTATTAACATCTATTAAAATAAATATTTTATTAATTTAATATGAATTTTTTACAACATATTTTAGTAGCTTTATGTTATATTTAATTAACGTCTATTTCTCAAATGTATGATATACCTTTACAGATAAATCTATATTTATGTCGATATTATGGCTGATCAAAAGTAAATATAATTGTGTTTAAGTGTAGAGTCTTAACATAAAATTGCACTGCTTGATTGGAGTTATATAAAATGTACAGGGTATACGAATTGAATGTAGCTAATTTGATTGTATTGCCTTTGTCATTTCGCGTTTATCAATTCAGGCGGACGCGCACAGCTGGCCAACGCATGGCTTTGATATTAGCCAATAACTAAAACCAGACTCCGTCACCCCTTGCAGCCCCCGCCCCTACCTTGTTGTTGTCTATCGAATGTTGCTGGTTGCCACATGCGCCGCGTTGCTGCTCAAAACGCTCCCACGCTCCACTGCACAGACACGAAGACGTTGCTGGCGCATCAATTTGCGATTATGAAAGGCTGCCTGGCCGGCAACATCAGCAGCAGAGGCAATAGCAACAGCAGCAGCAGAGGCAACAGCAATAGCAACAACATTTATTTTCAATCTGCAACTGGCCAGAGTCAGAGTCAGGCTTTAGATTCAACAAGAGACGAGCCAAGTAACAATGCGCAACTCTTTATTCAATTCAATTTGATGTGGATAGCCAAGAAATCTGTGCATTAAATGCGCTGCCGTCGCATCGTTAGCATCCAGTGACCCAGCCGGCTGCAACAGATTGTTGCCACTGCCACAGCTGCCGCACAGCATCACATTGCAACGCTTTGGCTCGATGGCCTTCACATTTACCGATGCTGTATGCAGTCTGCTCTTTTGGTGTTTGTTGTTTGGCGCTGCGACTGCGCATTTATGAGTCTGATTTCAATGTTGCACAGTAAGAAATAAGAAATAAGAAACAGAAAACCAAAAATGTGCTTATCAAACAACATTATTTTCTTATCATTTGATCATTTAATTATATCATTTTATGCTGTGAATATAAGAAAAATATCTTAAGATTATATACCAATCGTTTACTTTAATCTTTTTGAAGCTCTACAAGCATAAATGAAAATTGTCAAAATTATAAAATTAGTATCTATCATAATTTTGATGAAGAATCATCAGTTTTCTAAGAATCAAACACTATATTTTAAATTAAAATCAAGTTTTCAAGATATTTGTAAAACTTGAGTAGCATTGATTCTAATTGTTCAGTTTATTTAATTTACAATTGATATTAAAAAATATCAGTTTGTTCTCAATAAATATAACTTTAGATAATGTAAATTTGGTTTCAAGCAATATCAGTTTTGCCTTTGATTATAGTAATAATATATGGATTTTAAATGATATTTTAAACTTTCTTTTTATACTCTGTTTTTAATTATTTAAAAAAAAAGAGTAAATTGGGGTTGTGCAATGTCCGTCTGTATGAACGCAGTTTTTTTGCACAGTTTTGAAGCTAGAGCAACCCAACTTGGTATACATGTTGATATAGGCAGACAAAGGGTCAAGATCATGGGGAACTGGCCCAGCCAAATTTAATTTGATGGTAAAACTTGAATGATTTTACTTCTGATTCCGTAAAGAGGGGAAAAAAGAGTATATCGCAGTCGGTGTATCCGACTGCAACGTTCGAACTTGTTTTTTGTTAAGATGATCAGATAACTTGATGTAACAACATATCAAAAAATTGAGTAATGTCACGTTGATCTCAGAAAAGTCTAAGCTGTCTTGAAGATTTTGATCTGTCAGATTGATATAATTAGGCCTGTTCCTATTATTAAAAACTATAAACCTTTCTAAATTCTGTACGTTTTGACAAATTGGAATGAAAAGTATTCAAAACTATCTTTAACAAAGTACAATTGTTATTTAATACGAAAACACGCACAGAAAATCAAAATCGATTCAGAGTAAAAAGTTTTCGGAAATGGGAACAGTCCTAAATATGTAGGTAATTTTATTTAATTATTAATGTAAAAACAAATTTCATATAATTTATTATTGTTTTCTTTCTGTGTGATGTTGCATGAGTGAGTGTTGGCTCGCGGCGCTGCTCTGGCACAGCTGACAAGCTTTTTGGTTGACTGTCACATACTGCAGTAGTACTGGTTGCAAGCTGCTTCGTTCTGCTGCACTGAAGCGCATCACCGGATTGTTGTTGCTGCTGACGTTGCTGCTGTTGTTGTTGCTGTTGGTGTTGCAGCCGCGTGCTCATTCTTATTTATGCTTCAGCACGCAGCCGCAAAGGCGATCGTTGAGCCGGCAGCAGCGGATCTGGTTGCAAGTTCGCTTAGCTGTGATTAAATGAGTATTCGTGCCTTGCCGACGATCCTCAACGCTCATTTCGTTTTAGTTATAGTTTTTTTTTGTTTTTGTATTTTATGGATATTTCGTGCTTTATGGACAAAATGCCCAGAGCTATGCGAGTAAAATAACATTGAGAATTGTTTGGGAGTTGAGAATTTAGTGTGCTTGTTGTTTGTTGCTTGTTGTTAATTTAACGCTAAATGAAGTGCGAAATTACAGAAGTTGGCCCCTTGTTGTCCCTCTCAAATGCCCTATGCTTTGTTTGCATAAACTCAAATACTTTTCGGTCAGTCTGGGTTCTGGGCTCCAACTTGGGACCGCTTCGGTGTTTGAGTCATTTCCTGCTCCGTCACAAGCAAAACAAAGACTCAGCGGTGTGCTGTAAGATGAGATGTTGCTGCAGATGGAAAGGGAGATGGAGGTGAACCGGCAATATGCTTTATTAGTTTTGTTTGTTATTTCTGAATGCTTTTAATTGTTTGCCCCCTGGGAACGTTGCGACTCTCAATCTCAATGCGGGGGTGTCGGTGTGGCAGCTGAGCTGCCTTTTGCTGCCTCAGCAGTTGAGTGATTTTCAGTGTGTGTGAATATCAAATTATATAAAATAAAAAATGCATTCCAACAAGTTCCATTGCCTGCCACGGCGTGGCACAGTTCAATCTATTAGAGTCCACAAAATATGTATACGCAGCATTTGGTTTTTGATTTTACGCATCTTTGCGCACAAGTTCATCGGAAATGAGCTGCAACAACAACAAAAGTGCAAGTAAGAACCCTGTAGTCCAGTGTGGTTGACTAGCAAATACCCTGTACACAGTGCTGAAGTGCCCAACTATGTGTTTTAAATACTTAGCTACAGCTTGAGCAGTCTAGAGCTGTTCGACGTTTGATTGTGAATTTCGGAAGACGGTATATCCACAACTAAATCACTAATCTTCGTTTCTGAAAACTAAGTGTCGTTTTTGAAATAATTACGGTTTTTGTGATGTTTATGTATTGTATATATCTACAGTAAAAGCCAACCGATCAATTGAATCAAGAATTTCATAAATAGGAAATTTAACATTCTTTATTCTAAAGCCAGGACCTTTTTGAATATATCGAATAGTTTACGCGTAATTTTTTTTTAACTTCCAAATTTAAATGTTAAAAATAAAAGTTTTCTCTTATTTGAATCCAGTGGAAAAAAAATGTTGTAAAAGGTAAATCAACATTTGTATTTTGTTTTTGTTGATATTTACATTTATGAACACATTTTTGATATTTCTTAAGCAAAATCCTATAGAAATAAGAAAGCTATTAGCATTTTAGTGAATCAATGTAAGCTGCTTTAAAGTGTTGTTTCTAGGACTTCAAAACAGCCAACTATTTCGTTTCCAAAAAGTATGTTGAAATTGGAAATAGGAGCAGGTCTGATTTGAAAATGAATTTACATTTATTAAACTTGATTTATAGTATATAGATTAACAAATAGACGCACAGGCTGTTATATCATTACACACGTTTTATTCATGCTTAATTGCTACAGTGTATAAATTAAAAATAAAAACAACGTTGCCAGCGAAGCACAACAATGACAATATGAGGAAACACGCATGCGATAAGCGTCCAGCTCTGATAATTCGAAACAGGGGACAGACTGCAATGTTGCATGCCACAGAGTGGCGCGAGCAACTAATGCACATTTAATGCACGCATTTGAAAGATAAAAACAGGTGCAGGCTCAGGTAGCGGCGTTTCTGACTCACCGGCGTCCTACGTCCGGCGTCCTGCCTGCTGCCTGTTGCCTGTTGCCTGTTGCCTAACAACTTTGTCATTTGCTGGCTAATAAACAGTTAACAAAATGTTTATATTCATAAGCCAGCAATGGAAGCAAGTCCATAAATAATTAATGCCCTTGGGGTGCTGTTGGCCGGACGAGGCTGAGGCTGAAAGTGAGGTTTAGGCGTAGGCTGAGACGGAGGCTGAGGCTGAGGCTGAGACTCGCACTCCAGCGCGAGCCAATAATTGCCAATTCTCAAATCAACATTCAAACAGGGACGGACAGGAGGCAATGTTGCCTGCCCCTTCAGCTACTTAAGTTCCCTTTGCCAGCTCATTTGTGCTGGAACTCTCCCAGGCGACGCATGAATATCGATGTTCATGATGATGGTGATGTTGATGACGATATGTCCCATGCCTCAAGAGTGTGCGTTGCAGCTACTGCGGGTGGCAACTGAAAACACTGACCTTGCCTGCCACATGCTAAACTCAACCTTCTACCTGCTGCCTACTGCCTTCTACCTTTGTATAAGCCTGTAATTTGGCTGCCGTGGGCTGCTTTTCCAATTGGCTTGTTGGTTTTTGTGCACATAATGAGAAAATGATGCAGCCTGATGAGGCAGTGCTGATTTTCTGTAGTAAGCAGTGTGATTTAGCATAGCCAGTGCTTTGTACTCTGTTCTCAGACATATTGCAAGCTCAGCTGCAATCAAAAGTATTTTCAATAATTTATTTCATTTTTTGCTAATAGAAAAATTAATTTTAAATTAAATTTTGTGTGTTTTTCTTTTACGGCTTGCATTGAAATTTAGTTATAATAAGTGAAATTAGGTTTGTCCCCTTAAGCGCCAATCAAAATGCTTTCAATGTTATTTTTATATAATTTATACCCGTTTAATTTGAAAAACGCATATAATTAAAGCCAAACTTTGGCAATCTCGCAAGCCAGCGATAGAATCAGCTATAATAACTTTATTTTTACCAAATTTCAGTCCTTGTTTTTTGAAGCCAAATTAAGCCGAACCAAAGTTATGCCGGGTCCGGACAATTAGACTTTTGTCTGCCTACCCCCCTCCCCCTTCACTTTTTTCAGCTCTACAAGTTTTTGAGTTTGCATTAAATTTTGCGCCATAGTCGTCATGGCTGGCTAACAGTTTTCGCTATTGTTTCCACTTCTGACTCATGCTCTCTCTTTTTTAGCCTGTCTCTCTCTCCTTCTCGCTCTGTGGTTGTGTTTATGGTCTATGGCCACGTAATTCACCTGCTTTGTCTACATTTATGTATTTGTTTTTTTAGATTTGCGGTAGAATTGTTGCTCTCTTGGAAAAGTTCATTAGAAAGTGTTTTGAGTGTTGTTGCTGTTGTTGCGGTCGTTGTTGTTGTTGTTGTTGCTCTTGATACGGCCACTGCACAAACAATGCCCCAGCATTGTGCACAACAACAGTATGTGTCATGGTCACGGATACTTGCAACCAAAGCGACTAAAGTTTCTTTCTTTAATGTGGAAAGTCTGTTGCAGCCACGCATTGATTGTCACCCGTACGGACTGTAATGCTTATAAAGCCTTGGGCGCCCAGCTAATTGCTCCACCTACATACACATACATTCATAGATACACTCTCTGGGCAGGTGTTAATTACACCACAGAGTAAAGTGGCCAACGTGTGGGCCATCGAGTAACTAGTTGGCCCAGAAGGCCTAACTCAAGTGTTGCCCCAAAGTGTTTTTCTATTAAAGTGCTTGTATTAGCCGTTGTTGCAAAGGGTGCTATTGTTGTTGTTGTCATTGTCATTGTTGCTGTAACCGTTGTCAATGGTCCTTAATTAGTGGGCGGAAGAGCGGCTGGGCGTGGTGGCAGCGGTGCGCGTGGTGTAATTAATATTCAATATGTGCGCTTCTGACTGCCAGCTAATTAATTGCGCTGCCAGGCAGCCCACTTTGAAGTAACATTGTTTTGGTTGAGAAGAAAGCACAACACACATACACGCACACGCACACGCACACACACATACAGCTCACACGCACAATAGAGCTGTATCGAATTGTTCAGAATAAGCTCGATAGAACTACTACTCACTAAACTGAACGCATGAAATATACATGATTGTTGTTCATCTAGGTCACTCGTTCATTTTGTGCAATAGAACGAACTAATCAAACAAACAAGGCAACTAACTCAATCAGCAAATGAACAACTTGGCCAACAAACTAGCTAAACAAACGAAAGATTGCGCTAAAAGAACGAACTAAGTAAACAAGTTAACTTTTGGCAAATAAACGATTGCATTGTTCAGCAAAGATAGAGTCATTAAATGAAGCCATCAATTGAACTACAATAAACAACACACAAACACACACACATACACAAACATGTATAGAGACACACATTTTGTGGCCACACGCGAGAAATAGCCGCAGCCACCGCAACCTACAAACCAATTGAAAACTGAAGCGAGTTAAACTGAACTGAACTGAACTGTATCGGAACATAAACGGGGGCTTAGCAACATTATTATTATCGAAATCACGCAAATATTTACCAAAATAATTTGTCAACTTAACACGAAAACTTAACCGCAGTCAGCGGCCACATGTGCTACTCCAACCACCACCCCCACCCCCACCAACAGCTCTTTAGGCCAAAAAACTATTGGCCATGGCTGAAGGCTTAAATGTTTGCTCGCAAATTGATTGAGCGTGCAATTTGACTGGCTGGTTGTGCGTGTGTGTGTGTGTGTGTGTGTGTGTGTGTGTGTGTGTGTGTGTGTGTGCGTGTGAGAGAACTTGGCCTATAGTTTCTAGCCATGTGAACGTCAATTGAAGCTTTCCATTTGGCCTTAACTTATAACGCTTAACGAACTCTCTAAGCCAAGACAAACTGTTTGCCATTGAAGCGCGCATAATTCTTTGCGAAATGTGCTTTCAACTTCTCGCTGGTTAAGGCTTTAGTCTGGCCAGACCTGACCTGGTTGGCGGCTTTAGGCGCTTTGGCACCTGGCCATAAAATTAAAATTTCTTTACAAGCATTAAACGCTAAATGAAGCTGAAAATAACGCAAATCAGCAGCTTCACAAAAAAAGGAAACAAAATGAAAACTGAGCAGCCATAAAGCGACACCAACACCTTAACAAAGCGTGAGTTGGGTCGTGCAAAGGCAGAGTGGAGGGTGAGGCGGCCAAAGCAGTTGACATTGACATTGTGGGTGGAATTGGGTGGTGGGGGTGGGGTGTGAGGTCATTGGGGGTCGAATGGTTTTGACTGGTTGACGCATTGAATGTGCGATTGAATCTGCAGATGAATCTAAATCTGGCAGCATGTTTAACGCTTCACAAAATACTGTGTCTCACACGGATGTGCGTGTGTGTGTGTGTGTGTGTGGCTTGTCAAAATATGACAGGCGCTAGACTTATTCGAATACACAGCAAGAAAAACAAAAGCAAATCAGTATCAGTTTTATAGGTCCTGCTGTTTCCATAAAATGCGTAACATTTTGAATTTGCGAGCAGATAAATATGTTGAAATCAGTTTGATATGATTTATATCCGCTTTTATTTTTAATAATATCAAATATATTTTCAATCATTTTGTGCTGTGTGCCCAGCTTTGTGGCGCCCCTTGGGGCAGCAACGAGCCGAGGCGTCATCACCTTATCGATTGTCAACCTTTTTGTGCTGCATGCTTTTAGGCGAACAAATTGCTACTCCTTCGACAAAGGGTTTAGCTGGCGGCTCAGCGTTTACACAGACGACTTGTTACGGCTTCCGTGCATGCACATGACGTGTGTGTGTATGTGTGTGTGTCAGGCCAAAAATATTGCTTTATTTTTGTGAAACTGGAGCGCGCGTTCTCATAATTTCAAGGCTCCTCTATGTGTATGTGTGTGTATTTTGCTTATGAATATAGATTTTTCCGCTTGGTTGTGCGTTTGGGCGGTACCTGGCCTACCAGTAATCCTAAATAAAATAATAAAAAAAAAAGACTAAACAAAATACGCTGTTGCCCAAAAGCAAAGACACGCGCCAAAAAAAAGTAAATCACATACATATGTAAATTTGTGTATGTATAAACAATTTTAGTCGAGTGGAAAATTAGAGGGCGTGGCAAACACATACACACACACATATACATTCTCACACGTAAAAAGGTGTTGACACATTTCCTGTGTATACTATATACCTATATTATGGCGCTAAGCGGATTTTTATGCCCTTTTTTTCTGCTTTATTTTGCGACTCGTGTGTGTGAGTTGTCCTTAAAGACAGGCAATCAATTCTAATTTGACTGCCATATCCTAAGTACTAGCTTTGCGCTCTCCACAGAGTTTTAGTTTAATGCTACTGTTCTTATATCTAAACTGAATCTTATGTTTTATCCTTTTTTATATTTTCAGGTAAGCGTTAAAATCGTGTGAAAAATAATTTGCTGACTGATCGGCTTTTGAAGAGTTGACCAAACCAATAATCGACAAAAGCTTAAAAAGCTCTAAAAAGTTTTTGGCATTGATCATATTCATGATATTCTGCACTATATCTATATATCAAGTAAGAATTGTTAAATTTATCAAAAATCATCGATTAATCGATGCTTGCCAAAGTTTCGCCGTTTGTGATTGTTTTTTTCTGTTATTAAAAATCGATATTCAATTCTGATAACTGTTACTAAACTGCCGTGATAATAATTTCAATAATTTTTTTATTTGCGTTTTCATTATCTGTTTCTAATTTGTTTGTTTTTAAGTGGCAAACATTTTTTATCTTTAAAAGTGTAAAAATAATGTAGAAAAAATATCATTTAATCGACATATATAAAGGACAGACATTTTTTGCCATTGGTTAAAGCGTACTCTGACATATAAAAACCGAAACACGCCAGCCTCAACTAATGGCTGAAAACATCAACATCAACATCAACTTTAGCGGAAAATTGCGAATGTGAATGTCATATAAATTGCTTGGCAAGCAGAAGAGCAAGCAGAACATAAGAGGTGAGGTAAGGAAGGGGTGTGCGAAAGGCAATTTGACTAAGAGTTACATAAAAAGTGGGCCCAAAACATTTAGCTGGAAATGCGATCAAGTTAAGTTTTATACAAAAGACTCGCTCTGATAAATTGTCCATGCAATTTTATAAAAAAAAAAAACATCATATTTACAACGTTTGCAACGAACCGTCAATAATTATCCAAATGAAATTATGCTGAAAGATTAAAGTCATTTATTTTAATTTATTTATTGTTGTTCTTGTTGTTGTTGCTTTTCATTTTGTTGTTGTTTAGCTAAAAGCGCTTATTTGTATCTGAACGACAATCTCGGTCGTCTCCGTCTCCCTTAATATTTAAACCATTGAATTGGATTATATAATTTAATCATTAAATATGTAACGAATCGAAAAGGACATTTTAGATTCCTATTTTGGCTTACACTTTTCGTGAGATTGTGCATAAGTTCTCTTTAAAGTCTTCAAGATTTTGAAATTGTAATATATCTGAATCTTTAGTATACAATTTGCTAGCAGAAACTAATTCCTGTAGGAATCGGATCACCTTAGCATATGTCTGTCAAATGAACAGTTGTTTAATAACTTATTTGCTGTATGAAAAATCTATTTGCATGTTCTGTAATGATCTACTTTTATCAAAATGGGTCATTAATATGCTTTGGCTGCCATAGCATCATTTTAATATTAAAATTGTTACATTTAAAACTTATTGTTTTAGAGAGTCAAAATTCTTAGATAACTGAAATAAGTTTGCCATATATGTATAGCTAATTAGCATGTAAGCAAGAGTATTTTATAATAGGTTTAATGAAAATATTTTTTGTTTCTTGTTTGCAATTACTTTGAAGTGGCGCACTAGCCAACTATGTGCTCCATGAGCGCCATTAAATTTGGCACACTTCATTGGCTTGCACAGAAATAATAATTTATTATTTAATTTGGGCAGCCAGTTTGTGCTGGCGGGACGGAGAAGAGAGACCAGGCGAGGGAACTGAGGGTGCCGATGAAAAGCGCGGTCGGCTAACTTTAAAGTAATTAATTTCAGGAAGTGTCAAAGTTGCCATGCGGCTATACGAAACGTTTTAGCCCCTGCTGACGCTGAACATGGCCAAGAAAAAGCTGTATAAGGCTAGTCATAATATTGGTTTAATGTGAATATAGCCATAATGCAATAGTTAAAGCTGAACTTCATTCGCTGGGCAGAATTTGCGTTGCCTTTTTGGGTCAAGTTAAAGTTGCCTAAGGCTGCAAGTTGTGCTTTGGCTTCTCGCTTGTAGACATTGCCGAATGAATATAAAATTTAGATTAAATTTTAATATGCTCTTTATGCATACACACACATACACTGGAGCCAATTCGCCAGTTCGTCTGTAATTCATCATCTTCAAAGGCAGTCCTACACAATTAGCGTTTAATTTGCGATGTTCCACGGACGTGTTTTTTATGTTTATGGGTGTAAGTGTGTTGGTATGTGTGTCGGAATGTGTGTGTGTGTGTTAAGGACAAGTAAATTTAATGGCTATGCTTAGGTGGTATGGTCGGTGAATACTTTTAAGGTGCGCACGCCTCTTCGGTGTGCGTCATAAATTAAAACACTCGTCCTTTTTGTTTTCGTTTTTTTTCTTTTGTTTTTATCTTAATGCCTCTTGTTGGGTATATATTGTACAATAATTTAAAAGCGCCAATTTCATTAGGCATCTTAAATACAATTTTATTGCATACTTTGGGGCGCCACAGGAAGCATAAATTAAATGAGGCTGCAAAGGTGAGCCTTAATGCGAGTCAATTATTCAAAACCGCATTTGAGCTGGTCAAATGTTTAATTAAGGCAAATTACAGATGAGCCAACCTAAAAACCCATCAACGCAATCGTAATCGTCATTGTCATTGTAATCGATATCGATAAGCATAACCCGAGCTGAGTAATTCAGGAATGAAAACCGCAAAGAACGAAAGACAGCAAAGCATAAAAGAAGAAAAAGAACAAAATAAACTTCAGAGCAGCGGCAGCAAAACAAATAAACAGTGGGCGACCCACTTGACCCACTCAGCAGTGGCTGCCATCGCCATTGCCCCACCAAACCGCACCGCACCGCACCGCATTGCTGAATTGGCAAACAAAGAGAAATGTGCCAAATGAATGGCCAAAGTTGAGGCTGAAAGTGAGCAGGCGAAAACATTTTAAATGCAAATGAAGTGCCGCACTTAGCTGGCCAGCGATGTGAGCTGAGATGGCCAAGTTAAGAGAAATGGGCCAAGGGGTTGCCAACATCGAGAAACGCTGATAAACTAGTAGAGCAGCGCAAAAGCAAAGAGAAATAACAACAGCAACAAGAACAAGAACAAGAACTGCTGCACTGTGCTACCCAAAAATTATATCCTCAGCTATGCTTTAATAAACTTCTACCGTCAACAAAATAAAAAAAAATGCCTAAAGAAAATTGTATTTCTCTCTCCCTGCTCGTTTACTTCACACATCAGTGGATGAGCTGGCAAAAATTGCAAAGTTGCAAAGGCAGCTCGAAATGTTATTTATGATAAATTTAAAAACAATTTTTAAGTGTCTCTCTCGCCCCGACAAACGTCTAATGCGCTTAAGGCATTTGTTGCTTAACAAAACTTCGCGAATGGCCAAACTGAAAATTGGAAAATGTACTCGAATATAATAATCAGGGGTCTGTTGAGGCAATGTAGTATATATATTTCAATACACTTAGTGTGGCAAGTATGCTGTTATTACGAAGTGAGTTAGCTGTTGAATTTACGATCGGAATCAGATTTCAATACACTTAAGGGTGTAAAATATATATCGATGCTATCGATACTTTAATAAAAAATATATGATAATGCATTTGATATTTGCCCATTCAAAACAAAAAAATAAATGTGAATTTTTTAAAGTTATTTTTTTTTTTGTTTACTAATTTAATTCTGGTGATATATCAGATGACTTCTATATGGGTAAAGTGATATATTTTTCATGGCAATGTACAGTTTATACTCCTATAATAGTTATGATTATCGCAGAACTGATATCTATTGAGTATTTTAAAGATAAATATCGTCATTATTGATTAAAATGTCCTTCCCAAATAACTTACAATGTTAATTTGTGCTGCATATTTGCACAAATATATTTCACAAAATAACGCTCAATTCAAACTCAACTTTTAAGTCACGTTCAAGAAATTTCACAAAAGGTATTAAGCTATAAGCGTATTTAAAATTCGTTTCGCAGAATTCATTTCTTCGCTGCGGGGCGTCTAAGTTGTAAGTCCTGATTGACGGGCATTAGGAATGGGCACTTATGTATTTCGTTGATTTCGCTGATTTATTTGTTGCATAATTTGAGGCGCAATAATGATGCCCCGCGGTGAAGAAGCTCACAGCTAGCTCGTGACTTGACCACAATTGAAGCCGCACTCTGCCCCAACCACGCGCCTTCTTTCAGTTCTGACTGCTGTTTCAGCTACAGGCCATAACTTGCAAATAAATTGAAGAGCATAAAGTTTGTCAGACGCGTTCAAAGTTGTGCTGAGCTGTGCCGCAAGTAATGTGCCCAAGTGGTGAAAAAAAAAAATGGAAAATAACTTACATACTTTTTGGTGTGCTTATAATTGTTTTTCATCTTTGTTGGAACGCATAATTCGCGGCACATAACTCATTAGGTAAAAGTTGAGAGCATAAAAAGTGGCGGGTGGCAGCCAGATTTACTTCAACTACTTTTGCGCCTGCAACTATGCAATAAATTTTACAAAATTTGTGTCCTGAACCTCAGCCATGACCCAGTTACACACACATACTGAACTGACTGAACTGGCTGAAAGTTATATAATAAGTGGCATTAGCTACACATATACGTAGCAGGTAAGGGACAGGACACTAAGAGAAGCAGGGGCAGGACACCAACAGCAGCAGGATCAGTGGCAACACAGTCCACCAGGCTTTATTCAGTCCGTGGCAAATCACAGCTGCTATTGTTGCGAGTTACTTAAGTGCAAGTGCGGCAAAGTCAAGCTGCGGAGTGCCTGTTGGGGCTGCTGTTGCCTCTGTTGCTGTAGCTGTTGCTGCTGCTGCTGCTCCACTGGACTGTCGAAACTTTTCCAATCTACGCTAAATAAAAAGAAAAGTCCTTCGTGTCTATCATGTCAGTAGGTATTTTATTATTTTTAACCTACACACAGCTCAGTCTGCCTTTGCTTCGTAGCTCGTTTTAACCAACTGACGCGTGCCCCTGCACGCACTCCCCGCTAAGAAGCCGCAAAGTGTGGCAAGCATGATTGTGGGTGCGACAGGCAAAAAGACACGACACTGCGCTGTTGTCTTCCTGAAACTAATTTGTCAATGTCAAGTGTTATGCTTTATACTTCTCTGCCTTTTTTTGTTGCTCTCTTTCTTTTTTTTTCATTTGTGTTGCGTCTGCAAAACTTCTACGCATTGTGCCCCTTGCAACCCACTTTCCACTGCGGCACGCACTTGAATGAAGCGTACGCTGCGGTTGCACGTAATCTATATCAATGCTGTATACTTTTAGGCGCTCGTGCATGTATCCCCCAGACCCGACACCAGCTCAGGCAGCAACTAAGAGCTGACAGCCGGAAGCGTTCGCGCGACAAACAAACGGCAAATAACAACACAGCTGCTGCTTCCGTTTGACACCCCAGCGATATTTTCAATTAGGCAACGGCAACGGCTTTAAAATGAGACCAAGCCAACGCAACGCGACTCGGCGACGCTGCAAAGTACTATGCAACACTTTAAGATGAGACAGCAGGCAACTTGCCTCAAAAGTTTTGCTTATCACAACAGCCAGCAACTGTCACATCATTGCGACGCAACAAACTTTTTGACAGTTTATAAAAATGCTAAAAATACTACGCGCTGCCTCTGAGTCCCGCCACCCACCATCCCCTCCCTTTTCAAGCGCTACATTGCCCATGTGCCTACCGCTGCTTCTACTTCTTATTATGCTATAACTGCCTCTGCTTCCACCTCTGCTGCTGCCTCTGCTGCTGCAGTTGCTTGCAATAGTTGTTGCCGCCAACTTCATTTGCCAGCCATTTTTCAGTTTTGGGGCAGGTGAACGGATCGGCTGACTTGGCGCTTTGGCACTCTTAAGACTGCCTAATTGTTGCTCCCCGTCCGCACAGTGGGCTAAAATTAACTCTCTCATATATTTAAGTTGTTTTTAAGAAAGTCCATTTAATGATTTTGTTCTCTTTTTGTAAAAGTGAATGAAAAAAGTGTACTGCTAATTCCGTTTTAATGTCCAGCCCAAATCCTAATCTTATTGGTATTTGAATGAAAAACATGATACTGGTTCAATATGTTATTGAATTTGATATAACGCGTCTTTTCGATAACGTCTTCAATATATTGAATGTTAGTTTTGTATGTTAATTTTATATTAATGATTGAAACTATTTATTTTTAATTTTTAAATTATGTAACAGATAGAATATTTGCAAATACAATTTATTAATTCTCACTTCTCAATTTTATGTATTTTTTTTTCAATCTATGATTTTTCATCAATATAAGAAAACTTTTTGATGCAAACTCCAATTCAATATCAGCATTTAAGCCAAATGTCGACAAATATTTTGTTACTACTTCGATTAAGATTATTCAACGCAATATCGATGTAAAATGGTTGATTTGCATCCCTAACAGGAAGGTGCATCAAAACGAAAAGCTCTGGCGTATTTTGACAATTGAAAATTTGACACATATCTCCCACTGTAGATTGCTGTGATTTGCTTGCTGCTGTTTTGTCTGAAATTCGTTAAGTAGATTTTCTTGTAAGACATTTTTAGTGACAGTGGCAGCAACAGCAGCAACAGCAATGACAGCAATAGGGGCAGCATCTTAAGACGCGCTACAGTTGACACTTTGTGTCAAAGTTCATTGCTGCAACAGTCGCTCTTGGTCACTGTCAACGTCAGCGCCTGCGTCAGCGACAGCGTCAGTCGTTGTTATTTTTGTTGCGTGCTCAGGACGCATTTAGATAAAACTTGACTATTTTAAAATTTTTGTTCAGCTAATTAATTAGGGAAGCAGAAGGAAAAGGGAAAGGTGAGGGCAAGGTGACAGTCGGGCGCAGATCCAACTGTTTGAGCTAGCATAGGAATATATGTCTATGTATACCCCTGTTTCCGTTTCCGTCACTTGTTAAGCTTGTTTACAAATTAAAAACATTGGTGCTTGATAACTGAAAGGGCAGATTGCAATGCTAAGTACTTTTTAAGCCCCATTACAAAGAGATGCGAATAACATTTCCATAGAAAATCCATAATTGTATGCCACTCAAGCATAATGAGCTGGCTTTTATGCGAGCATCAATCGTCAACAATGACGATGAAAATTCAAATGAAAGTTCAGATGAAGAAGAAGATGAAGTTAACAACTTTGAGGAGCAGCACATACATTTTGCATAAGCCGACTCGCCGCATAACAATTGATTTGTACGAAGAAGGGCAAACATGACGCGGCATCGTCATATGTGTGTATATGTGTATGCGTAATCACATGCCCCACTGAATTTATTGAATGCCTGGCAAAAAATACTTTATAAAATATGTAACATTTTGTCATGCTCTCAGAACGTCTCCACAAATGCCAATAATGCGTTGGGGCAACGAAAAGCGGGCTGGGAGACATTGTTGCCCATGAATGTCTATTAGGCGCAACAATTGCTTTTTTACGCTCATCAGGAGTGTGGCAAGAAAGCACAGCAAGGACACAACGTAAATGTCAAGGCAGACGGTAATGCCATAAGGATACCAGTCCCATTCTCATTCCCCCTACCCATTCGCATTCACGTTCCCGTTCTCAATCTCCATTATGATGACGAGCACAAGCAGCTGCTGGAAGTTGATGCGCGTTTATAACAATGTTTAACACCCAAGCAAGGAGCAACAACAACAAGTAATGAGTATGCAAGCTTACAAGAGTGTGCTTGACTAGCAGATACCGTAGGCTCATACAGGAAACACAAAACAAGAAATATAAATAATCAAATATTGATAACCCAAAAATTCCCTTTTCTCGATTTGTTTTTTAAATAAATACAACTAAATTTATTTTGATTATTGTTTTCTAGTTTTTTAAGATAATTTAAAAATAAGTATTACAAAAATTTAATCTCAATTTGAAATCTTAAAAATACTCGCATTAATACAGATAATAGATGCATAAATATTTCCGGTGTTTGTTATTAGCTTCATATGCAATTTTTAAAGATACTATGATATACTAAACATAAATATATGTTAGCAACATTATTATAATACAGCAACAACAACAATGAGTATGCGATTTATAATAATAATATTATTATAATAATAACAACGCACATATGGCAAAACAAGTACAGAACAGAGACTACAAAGTGGGCTGAAGAAAATGATTTCAAAATTTAAATGGAAACCAGTCGCTTGTGTACTTAACGCTGGAGCAGGAGAAAGATGAAGAAGGAGCAGCTCGAAAGGTGCCTTGCGAGTTTATAAAAATTAAGCGGCAAATATATTTACCAAATTACTGTCAAATGCCGTAATCTTGAAGAAGCTACCTGCTGCTTGCCTCCGACACTGCTGCCCCGTTGCTACCTTGTTGCCACATGCAGTATGGCTTAGTCAATGGCCAGGCCATGACCATGGTTGCCTTCACTTGTGCTAAATTAGATTTTCTTTTTATTCTCATCAACGTTGTCGCTTCATTTTGTCAACTGTTCGGTGCCTTTTAGCGCGTTGGAGCATTGGAGCGTTGAAACGATGAGCAAATGACCAAAGCGACGGCCACACAATGAACGCCCATTGCTGCGGGCAACTCCTGGCTTCCTTCCATGTCCAAGGACTCTGATGAAAGGTTCATTGTGCGCGTCCTTGCGCTGTTTGGCATTGTGACATCGTCTGAATGGTTCGCTAAGTAGATTAAGGCCAATGGCAATAGCAACAGCAATGGTAATAGCAACAACAACAACAGCAACAACAAAGCGACTGTAATGGCCAAGACGCTCTTATTGTATCGCAGCAGCTTCTTAAGATCTGCCGCAAGTATTTAATTGTATGGATTTCATTTATGACTCTGTCAGCAGTCGCTCTTTGCCAGCTGGCTCTTAACGTGCCGAAAAGGCAAATTGCTTCGACTGAATAAGTAAATACGATTGCGCACACACACGCACACACATACACACCTACTTACACATATTGGATTTGCAAATGCAATGAGATGCAATTGTTAACCGCAACACGAAGCACGTGCATTCTAGATTGCTCTAATGTTAAAGTCAAGGCAGACACAATTGCGAGGGTAGCTAAAAAACTAATAAACTAATCTAAGCAAAAAACCTACTCACTTATATGCCGGGCAAAAAATGCTATATGTTAAGGTCTCTGAAATAACGTAACTTTTACATTTTTGCAAATGTCTAGCTACTGAGACAATTCATTCATATTTGCAAATAAACAGATATTTGTGTTGAACTTGTTCAATGAAACTTTTCATTTATTTTATTTAAAAGTCGACAAATGAAAAATTTAAATGTGCAATGATTTAAATTCAATTAAAAATATTATTAAAATAAATTAAATATTAAAATAATAATAATAAAAATAGAAAAAAAAATTATATTAAGTTTAAAATTTAAAAAAATATATATAACGGGGGGATAAGCTTCAAAAAAATTGTTACAACATGTATTGCAAGGATTGGGGAAAGCCCAAAAAACCCCAATCAGATCAAGAAGTTAAAAAACTTGCAACTGAAGAAACAATTTATTCTTGGCAGTTAGTTGATTTTGTCAGATTCTAGTTCGATTTCGCTATTAAGCAACTCTGATCTTTTTGAATGAAATATCTAGATTTTATTCTTTTCTACACTTTGGCCAGAAGAATTTTGAAGAATCCAACATATTGAAAAGAGTTTGCGATGTATTATTATGGTTGTTATTGCTTCAAACTACCCTCGTGCAAAGTCACACATACACACATGTAGTATAGTGTAACGCAGTCTGCTGTGAATATGAAATAGTTAAAGTAGCCGCATACGGCAAATGCGTCGGTTGGGAAGTGCGCACAAAAGTAGGCAACAAAAACACACAGAGCCAACAAAACGCAATTATTCATAATTCAATTTTCTAACGCTAGATGGCGCATGACAATTTCACGCTAGCAGCGCACGGCACAATTGCACACTCTGCCTGTTCTATATAACTGTCTGTTACACACGTGTGTGTGTGTACGTGTGTTTGTGTGTGCATGGGTGTGTGTTGACTGTGTGCAGTTAATGTGCTTTTTGGCATGCATACCAGGTTATGCAATATTAAGCATACGCATTCGCCGTGTTTGTCAGCCAGTCACAGTGGTAGGTTAAGTAAATGTCACATCTCGCACAAATGTTGTTGCCCCAAACAGGAACAGCAATAGGAACTGCAGCATCAACAACCACATTAACGAGACGACCCGAAAGACCACCCCTCTCAATGCCCCTCGTCAGCTCAACTGAGCCCATTGCCGTGTGTATTTATTTAGTTGTCATGTATGTGCATGGGCTTGCATTTGTCAGCCATTATATATTGGTGTTAGCTTTGCTGTGGCTCAACTAATTGTGCATGGCCCTTGTGGCTGCTACTTCTGATATATATATACACACACACATATATATACTGAACAAATAGCATTGTGTATTATGCAATAAATTCTCATAAACAGATGTATGCACTTATTCTGGTAGCTTTGTCCACAGCTGCACAGCGATAACATGCAATTAACTCCTTGGCCAAAATATTCAAGCAATTTATTGCATAAATGCGAATTTCATTATAATTATAATGAATCTGCTGGGAAAGGTATATCCTGATGTGTAGATGTCACATCCAGCTGCCTTGTCAGCTGCACCACTTAGCGTCAGCCATTTGCAATTTTACGCGACATATCCGCTTGCCGGGCTTTTAGGTTACATTTAAGTAACGCAACTCCTGCAACTCACATAACTCCTGGGACACCCACATTTGAGCCGGGCTGCGGCGCCTGGGGCGGCCGTACCTTCCGGCTTACGGCCTGCACTTGAAGTACGATTAAAGGCAGCTCTAGCATACATCTCTTTCTCCTCCCATCGCACGCTTCGCAAAAAGATATCCGCCAAATGTTGCTCACGTTCCAGCGGCATTTTTCTTCAGTTTCATTTTCAGCTTCAGTTTCGGCTTCAGTCCAGCTGAAGCTGAAGCTGCAGCTGCATCGTTTGTAGATTGCAGATTTTGTCCTTCGACATTGTAAGCGCCACACGCGCTGTGTAAAACAGAACTAGCGACAACAAGGACAACGAGGACATCGAACGACTTGCCAATGTTGAAATGAGAAACGTACCCAAAGAAACCAACCCAGCTTCAAATAGAAAACTCTGCACACAAAGGCCGTTAAAATGGAAACATTTTTTTCTCTATTTAATTTATTTTCGGCGCCTGAGAAAAATGCGAAACAAAATGATCTTAATGGACGACTGGCTTAATATTTTTCCGTACTTCTCTATGTACCATTTCGATACTTACAGCAACAAAGAAATGGTAAAAATACTGCAAAATTACTTTATGCAGTGCTCTTCGGAAAAAAAAAACTAGTCGAAATTAAGAAAACAACAGCTTCCAAACATTTTATTTAGTATGACTCGATAAGATGTGATAATAATTGCTCATTGTTATGCTAAGCAATATTAGAATTGAATGGTTCCAGTTCTATGAAAATGAAAGCAGAGCTAGATTCAACATTAAAGAAGTCTACTCCATCATTTACAAAAGTGAAATTTTGTTTAGGTCTCAAAAGAGAGAAAAAGAATGCAATATTCGACTTAGTTCAAATTGACAAGCGTCGAAAAGGCATTTCAAAAAGAATATGCAAGGAACGCAGAAATTATTCGCAGTGTATCTATAAAGAATTTTTTATCGTCAAGAAAATACAAAGCAATAAACCCGAACTTGTGAGTCGACTTACAGACATTGCTGAAACATGGGCCCATCAATAGACTCTATTTAACTAAACACTAAACAGGCTTTCAAAGCTAATATATAACATTGTAGCGCAAACTTAATAAGGGGAAGGAAAGTCTACATAGAATCAAATCCTTTTAGTCCAGCCGAACTGCCGCAGTAACTGTAGAATAACTGTTTAGACCAGCCATAGAATCAATATGAGATATTAAACAACGTTTGAAGTACAAAATTATTTAAAAACAAGAAAGAAATGTTATCTTCGTCGTGCCAAAATATATATCTTTGCAGAAAAGATTTGCATAAGAAAACTTATTTTTCAACCGATCGTTCCTATGGCAGCTATAAGATATAGTGATCCGATTTTGATACAATTTGGTCAACATGTGTAGAACGTGCTTTAATTTAAATGTAGCGGGTTTGGTCTTGTTAATTTGAAAAACAAAATAATTTTTTAAACAGAAACCCATTTTCAACCGATCGTTCCAATGGCAGCTATATGTTATAGTGGTCCGATCTGGCTGATTCTGACATGTGGACTGCTTGCAGATAGAATAAGCATCTGTGCCAAGTTGCATCACGTTAGCTCTAAAACTGAGCGACTAGTTCGCATATAAACAGACAGACAGTTGAAATTTTACAACAAAATTGTGTGCGTCAAAGCAAGCCACTTTAGTCAAAATCCAAAAGAGTTTAATTTTTTTTAGATTGTTGCTTATAATTCTAAGTCAGTTTTGGCAAACACTAGGTGTACCGACTAAACTTCTATTTAGAACAATAGCTTCGTATTTCTTTTTTTATTATAATTTATTTTTCTTTAATTTAAATCAAAGATTTTACCAACAGACTCCTTTTCCGCCACTGATGTGCATTTCCTAAGCCAATATATCTACATCCAATTATTTGTGGTTTCGGCTGCTATTAAGCTGCCGACAAGATGCTTGAGTGCGACTTTTAACTTGTATTTATTTTACTGTTTTTTTTTTATCGATAAAGCTTAACCTTTTCCATAACTTGGAATATTCTTCTCTATCGGATTTATCCATGTCCAAGTAAGGATGTAGTTCATTTTGGCGCTTTATATACCCGCTAATAACGAAAAATGTATATTAACTAGGCTCAAACTGCCTTATTAAAAAATGGACATATAAGAAAAAGCGGTATTACCCTGCTATTCACATCGATTGTTCTCCTTTTCTGAGCACATTAACATGGTTTTTTCTCTAAGTGCGTATATTATAATATAATAACATTCCTGTTAAATGCATTAAATATTTTGTAAATAAATTATAATTCTTTTTGCTTGGATACAAGACAAACATTTGTTTTGGCCTATTTCTTAATGTTTTGTTAGAAAACTAGACAGTCTACGAGTTCTTGCCGAAGTTCTTGCCTTCTACAACATTTGTTAATGTCTTTTAGGTCCTAAAATTGTTCGAATATTCAGATATGTTTTGCTACAACTTTTCGAAATTCGATATTTGATGGCCTGGTGGAAAGGTATTTAGAGCTGGCGACTAGTTATCGCATGTCAAGCTGATATAATGTTGCCTGGCTATGCAATTTGAATAAATGTCGTTGGCAGTCGTTGTTGTGGCAGGCAGAGCAACGCGTGACCTCGTGCCACACAGTGCTAGACCACCCACAGCGGCTCCTGTTGTAACCCGTTGCGAGAGGCACCACATACATATTTGCGAACGAATGTTTCTTGTTGTTGTAGTTGTATAGCACCAATTTGTTGTTATTATTTTGGTAACACTTTAATTTTAGCCAGCGGGCTGACAAAACAGCAAATGTCCTGTCGCACCCGCCGCAGTCCTGTCACGGCACGCCCAGCGGGAGCTAGTCAAACGTGCCGTTCGCTGGCAATAAGAATATGCGTTATCCTTTTACCAGCTATTTAGCATTTAAATGTTAACCGCTTACGCGTTTAGCCTTTTTTTTTCTCTACATTTCTTCGACTACAAGACAGCGGGTCGTCCTTCGGCTTGTTGTCCTGGCGCATGCTAATTTATGCAACCGCACAACGTGAAGCCAATTTTCGTAAGCTTTATCAGCTTATATCGGAATTTTTCGTGATTTTAGCGAAACACTTCAGAAATTTCACGCCCCTTTTACAATTGTTAATGGACGTTGAGTTAGTTCACTTATGTTTCATTACACATACGCCCTGTGTCCAGATATAACGGCAGTAGAAGAGAGAAATATTTTGAGAACTTGGAGCAATTCAAACAACTTGTTAAAAGTTATTTTTACATAATATAACAACGCATCCTGGCATCCTGGCAGCTGCTGCTGAGTGTGACTTACAGTCACAGCTACCATCGCCATCACAGTCACAGTCGCAGTTCATTTATCAATCTCATGCACTTCATCAGCACCAGGCTCCAGCTCTATGCCAATCTGGAGAATGTGTCTAAGCAAGTGTTCAAATAACTGAGTGGAGAGCAGAGTTGATTATACATATCAGCTGAGCTAGCAAATCTCCCTGCCCCCCTCGCCTTCCCCACAGCCCAGCAGCAAGTCGCAACTGTGGTGTGCAAAATGTTTATGCTATTTATTTAAATTCCCTTTGTGCTAAAAGTTACACACGCTGCCAAGTATATTTCCTCATGTGATTTTCAATGTCTGGGAAAGTCAAGCATGTGGGGCTGAGTACATGTACATGTCACATACGCGGGGCAAACTACGGCCACTTGCTTATAAGAGAAAGAGAGAGAAAGAGAGCCTTCAATGTAATAAGCAATAACCGTTACCAGTGGGCGCTCCTGGGAAAGGGCGAGGTCAAAGGGCGCTGCGGTTTGTCGAGGCGCGAAACTGAAATGGCGCAAGTTTATTTAATATCTAAAAGCGAAATGCCAATGAGCATGCAGAGTACGTGTATACGCGTCGTATGCGTAATATTTCGTTGGGCTGTTTGCATTTGCCAAATTGCCTTGTACGTGTGTGCGTGCATGCGTGTGTGTGTGTGTGTGTGTGTGTGTGTGTGTGTGTGTGTGTGTGTGTGTGTATGTGTGTGTGTGTGTGTGTGTGTGTGTGTGTGTGTGTGTGTGTGTGTGTGTGTGTGTGTGTGTGTGTGTGTGTGTATGTGTGTGTGTGTGTGTCAACACTAAATAGCAGACAAGTCTAAACAACAGTCGGCGGCTTAGCAAGGACTTCGAAACTTTTTGAATACGTGCGGTTTGGTTTGGGAGCATTCAAAAATATTTCAAGTATAAATTTACGCGTTGTTGCCACATTTCGAACACCCTTTTCAACTGTTTGCTTGGCACAAATACACACACATACACACGCGCAGTTACTCGCACATGAGTTGCTTTTCATACTGTAGTACAGGCAGAGCTAGCTGGCTTCAGTCGCTGCTGTTGTTGTTGTTTTTAACCAAAAAAGCAAAGCAGCTTAACTTATGTCAACCCGATAGCATCTTTGGGCCATAAATGTCTATGGCTCCTACTCGCAACTCTTCACCCCTTAACCTCCGCCCGCATCACCCAACCACCCAACCACACTACAGATGCAAAGAAATCGTTGAGACGCTGCGAAATCAGTGAAAAGCTTTTCAGAAACTTTTTGTCAAACATTTGTGTGGCACTTGTAAATTTGTTGTGATTTCTTGATAGCTCCTTATGGCTGCTGTATATGTGTGTCCTGTGTGTGTGTGTCTTCCCCCTATCTTATGTACATGTATATTTGTAGGCGGCAGCACTGGCAGCGACAGACTTTTATGAATTCTCATGTGCTTTGAGGCGTAGTGAAAAGGCAAAGCGAATGCGAACGTGTGAAAAAAATGTACGCACACAATTCCTTAAATGCCTGTGTGTGTGTGCGTGTGTGTATTCAAAGATTTTTCATTCATGCTCGAATCACTTTATTACAAAGAATTTAATATACACTTTAACGCTGATTTGTTGGAAGACTATTATTATATGCACAATGCCTAAATGAATTATGGAATTTTTAAAAATATTTAAATTTTAGCAGACTTGTGTAATTAAGAGTCGCAAAGAAAGTTAAGATTTTCAACGCATCGCTCAGTTGTGAATATCTAATTTTAATGATAATAAAATTATCTGAAGACGGAATGCTTGAGCTATCAATAAATAAATCTGAATGCAGTTTCAGTTTTGAACCGTTGGCAAATAATGAAAAGTTTTTGATTAAGTGCAGCCGTGCGAAAGCAAAACGCAAATTCTTATCGCAACGCTGCAGCAAAAAAACAAAAAAAAAACAAAATCAATTTTCCACGATACTAAAACGGAGCAGCAGCTTTTCATCAGCAGCATCCAGCAGGAATCCAGCAGGACCCACAGCTTGCGGTCAGTTTGAAGCTTTTTACTTGCCTTCTTTTTCTGCAGTAGCAATCTGCAGCTAGAAAAAATTCTTGTGCCACTTTGGCACTCAATAAAAAGCAAAAGCAAAGCAGCCAGCTGAAATTGTTGGCCAAAGTGGTTGGCCACGTCTTCGTGAGGATGAGGGTGAGGGCCACGCCCAGCTATTGCACTTCATCATCATTTTGTTAGCCATCAAAATGAAATGTCAAACTAAATGGCAACAATTTTGATTGAATTTTTTGCGCGATTCAGGTTTGAAAGCAAAAAATGTGTGTGTTTTGTGTTTTGTGGTTAAGGTTGAGTTTGAGTTTGAGTCGAATTTTGAGTTTGAGCTTTAGCTTGATGTTGAGCTTTCAAGCTGCGGTTTTTTGTGCTAACCGAAAAGATATGGCACGCAGGCAAATAGCAACACGTTTCGGACCAAAGGAGTCTGTGGTTTCATAAGCGCAACGGGGCGGCTACTTAACTATTTAAAGCCGAGAACGTGCCAGTCAGCCAGCCTGCCACATGATAAAATGCCAACAATAAAGCGCAATTCATTCTTTAAACTGACTTTACGTTCATGCTGGCAACATTGAATCACAGCCATGTGCATTTCTATGCGTGTGTGTGCGTGTGTGTGTGTGTGTGTGTGTGTATGTGTGTATATGGCTACATTTTATGACAATGCCAATCTAAAGCGAAAGCGTCGCAGAAGTTGACATATTTTTCTCTGGCAAACGTGCAGCGCATTGCCATTCGAGCCGCTGACAAAATGTGCCCGTTACGCCAATCCAATGATGAAAACTACAAGGGGCTAAAGGCAGCTAAGCCTCAGCTCTGGCTATAAGTGTCTGTATATGTATGTGTGTGTATGTGTGTGGGATGACATCAATCTAGCTGGCGCTGGTGCTGCTCGAGCGCAGAACACAAATACTACATTAACCCAAATGCAAAGCCCTGCCAAGAGCCTGCCAACTGTTTGCCTATGGGACGTGTGTGTCGCCACAGCAACTGTGCAACTGCAACGAGTTGCAAGCAGCCAGTTGCCAGTTGCCAATTGCCAATTGCCAATTGCCAGTTGCCACAAGCCAAACTAAGTCTTTACCTTAGCTGCTTTGCCTAATTTGGACATTTACTTAGACTCTTCAAATCCTTAATGTCTTGTCAACATGCTGAACTTGAACTCATTTACCCAAAACTTGCGTCCTACTTTTTGCAGCGCGCTTTTTATTTTTATATTTGCACTGAGTCTTAAATAATTTCTAGTGGTGCGCTTAAAAAAAGCAAAAAAAAGAAAACAAGAGCCACAACAGCAGCTGCTTGTGGCAGTGGGTCAGCCGTTTTGCTTGGAGAACTGCCAAACGGATGCGTTGTCTTCGTCCTTTTTGCGCTTTATGACAGACCAACCAAATATGAAAATGGCTAACGAAAAAGGCAATGACAACGACTCAAAATAGCAAAAAGGAAAAGCGCCATTATTGTGCCGAATTTTAAATACACTTGCTCAAAATCGATTTTACTTTAAAAAACCAACACAATTTCGATAATAAACACTTTTTTACCGACTGTAACCATGTAATATAGTAGATATAGTAGGCCAATATTTATTAAATGCAGTCTGATTTAAAAAAAAAAACCTTTCAACTTGAAAAACATTGGAGTTTTTGATACATAAA
Organism: Hirtodrosophila cameraria; assembly: GCA_949708635.1. Lineage (NCBI taxonomy): Eukaryota > Metazoa > Arthropoda > Insecta > Diptera > Drosophilidae > Hirtodrosophila > Hirtodrosophila cameraria. The sequence continues at coordinate 54,612,362 of OX453089.1, forward strand.
CTCATATCTGATCAATCATTCCTTTCCTAAAACAATAAATACATATATCGGAATTATCGCTGTTTAAAAAAAAAATATCGCCCTTGTTTGATATGATATTGCTTTTGATAAATAGCTATCGTGTTTGGTACCAGTATATCATACGACAATTTTATATAATGTTCTCTTTATCAAGCAATATTCTATATAAAAGGCGAACATTTGTTCAAGATGGATGAGAACAAAACCAAATGTCTTAGTTTATTGGGAGCTAACCAAAAAATTATGCATTCTAAAAGAAATGAATTACGAAATAATAGTTTATAGTTTAATTTTGATTTGAAAATCGTGATATAACGTTTAAAATTGATTTTATGTGTTTTTCAAGACTGCATCAACTCAGTCCGCCTGCTCGATTAAGAATATTTAAAAGTTTTTCTAACGTTATGAGTTCGAAAATGTGCATTAAACAATTCTAAGCAAATAAGAATACCCACTACAAGAGTATAAAAAGGTCAAAAACACTTGGCAGTACATTAACTGGGCCACTGGCTGACCGACTCACCCACTGACGGAAGGACAAAGGACGAATTGCCGCTTGGTCTGACATTTTCGTTATTATTCTTATTCGTGCATGATGTCAGTTGTTGTTGGTATTGCTATTGCTTTAGCTATAGCTATAGCTATGATGCTGTTGTTGCTATTGCTGTGGCTTGTGCTGTTATTGTTGGCTCAATTTCCTAGCCATTTCCGGCTTTTCTGTGAAATTACGTAAAACATAGAAAAACAGAAGTTACAGCAACAACTGAGTGTAAAAACAGAGAAAAACAAAACTCACACACAAAGCTAGCGGGTCATTCCACATGATTTCCGAAAAGGATACTGGCCCAAACACACACCGAAAACAAAAAAAAAATATAAAACTGGCCAGGGATCGAAGATGGACAGAACCGGACAGAACAGAACACACAGTCCAGCAAAGAGACGACCGCAAGTACAAAAGAAATGAGCTCTGGGCGGGGCACAGTTGGCTGGTGCTGCTCAGTCAATGGTCCATAAATCGGTTGTCAACTATTCAAATGCAGACAATTGATTACAGCGATAAAGCTGAAGAGCCTTTTTAGCTGCTGCCTCTGTTTGTGACTGAGCGACTGTCCGGCTAGTTAAGAGTGGGAGCTACTTCTCTGCTCCTCTGCTTTAATGAGAGCAAAGACGCATTGAGGTAAATGGAGTCCAATTTTATGGCTAACACAATCAATGGCAAAGATGTGGCAAGTTTAGTTGCTTACCAAATATATAACTAAGCGAGTCAATAGCCTGTAAGTCCATTTAAGCTATGCTCAGAATTACGTTAGAGTTACAGTTACAGTTACAATTACAGTTAAACATACATATACGCACCCACGCACACTCACATAATTACAGTCCACACTTGCAACTGCAAAGCCAACACAGTCATGCCTCAAGTATCTATCGATTCGTCTTCAAATGCTTACAACGGTTGCACGAAGGAAAGGCACGTGGAGTGCCTCATCGTAAAAATTGCTACACAAAAAGAATTTCTAAAAATTGTCTTCAATTTCTCATTTCTCATTTTTAAAATAAAGTCCGATGTTTTCTGAAAGACATTTTCAAGCTAAATCACTTTTTTCTTTTTCTGTTAATAATTTGTGTTAAGATCAAGTTGGCATTGTTTAGATTCCGAATCTTTTAAAATATTCACAATCGTTTTATAGAAAGTTGAATACACATTTTTCGTATTTCTTTTAAATTTTATGAAAAATGTCTCTCTTTTTGAACTATTATTTTTTCTTCTTGTCGAGTTTTTTTTTCATTTTCCTTAATATACTTTTAATTTAATTTTGACCAAATGATTTTTATCTTACAATTGTTTAATGCAGAACCGTAACGATTACAACTTTTATAACAATAATTACAATTCCATAATTATTTTCAATTTTAACTATAAAAATCATAAATTAGAATATTTACTTAATTTTTTCATAATAAAAGGAATTATTTTGTTCAATTATTCAGAAGTATAAGCAATAGCTTGAGTTTTATTATTATTCAATTTTAACGACCTTAAAAAAAAGAAATTCAATTCAATATTAATTAGAGCAACACAGTAAAATAGATATTGATAAATGCATATATTTTTTTTGCAGTGTATCAAACTGCTTAGCTTTGAAGCGCGTTTGAGTCTAAGGTACTTCAAGTTGATGCCCGGCATAATATTTATTCACAGTTCAATAAATAAACACTGTGTGCACGCTTTACAATTCCTCTAGATATAGCTATAGCTATTGAGCGTGCTTTAGCTATAGATTTATCTTTAGATCGATGTATGGTAGTTTTAAATAAGAAATGAATACAACGCCTTTGTTCAGTGCTTAGTTGAGTTTCTGTTTTAATATGTATGCATGTATGTAGATATTTGCTTAGCTGTGGTTCTAAGCGCCACCCTATGCCATGCCCTAAGCCCCAAGCATTTAACACTTTGTATTTACTGAGCTACCAATAGCAGCAGCAACAACAGCAGCAGCAATAAGAGCAACAGCAGCAACAGTAACGGGAAAAGCAACAATAAAGGCTTAAACACATTTACCATTACACGCTATAAGCCATGAGCCATGAGTAAAGTAATGTAAGCATTAAATGGTGTATGATGCGGGAGCACGGGAGGATTGAAGGGAGGCTTGTCAGCGTGGCAATGTCTTCGACTTAGGACAATAAAGCTGCAGACAATGCAAGAGGAGAGGGGGTACTGCCTGTGGCAACATATCGTTGATTGGGTTTGGCCCAAAGCGCAGCGGCATTAGCAAGTGCGACCACGTAGAACATGGCCAAGACTGGATGCCAAGTTGATGCCGCTTTATATGCAACACGGGGGCAAAAAGCGGCAGCAACAATAGTTCTACTGTTACAGCCATACTTGCACATGGCTGTCAATGCTTGTGCATGCGTGTGTGTGTGTGTGTGTGTGTGTGTGTGTGTGTGTGTGTGTGTCTTCATAGTTTTTGTGCGTCTTCATCCTGAGGTAAACAAATTGGTAACCGTCCGCACAGCTGACGTGACAAGCAGCCAAAGAAAAAAGTCAGAGAATTGCAAAATGTTGCTTAATGCAACGGCAGGTGTGGTGGAGGCGGTAGGCATACTGTGGTCATACCAGGCGTGGCGTGAAAGAACTAATTGGCAAAAGTTTGTGCCAACTGTCAATTGTCAAATGTGCAGACCGAAAATGTATTTGAACTTACACAAAACATAATTCGCTTATGCCCAATAACTGCCAAAGTTCACAAAGCTACTTCGAGTCGGTAAAGGCAAAGAAGGAGCAGGGACGAAGCAGGAGCCAAAACCGTAGCCAGGCGTGCAGTTTATAGCCTTAGCCAATAATTTAAGAAGTTCACGCTACACAAAGTTCAAGTGAAGTATGCCTTCCCGGCCTGAATGATGGCAAACGGAAATTTACTGCAGGCACGAACAACGAATAACGAACAGAAGCAGAAGCAGAGCCAACTGGCTAAAAGGGGTAAACACAAACACACACACATATGAAGCTGTATTGTAAAGTTTATAAGGCAAAGACGGCTTGAACAAAATATGCACATTTCCACACTTAATAACAAAATATGTTAAACAAAATCATTTGATGTTTGGCGTAAATTCGCAGGGCCCAGCTCCAAATTGTGCTTGCATGTGTGTGTGTGTGTGTGTGTGTGTGTGTGTGTGTGTGTGTGTGTGTGTATGAGTGTGTGTATGTGAGTGGTTGCCAGGAGGCACGAAAATAAGCACATGTTTACATGCAAATTACATAAAGCAAACGGCAGCAAAACAGCAACAACAACAACGAACGGCAAGAGCAAACAAAAACGCAAATTACATGCTGCATACTTTTAGGCGCTGGCAACTTTCCGTATCAAGTTGCAAAAGTAAATTGTATGGGGATTTTTCTTACATTTATTTCCGCAGAAAAACGAGCCGCCGCCGCAGCGTCCAGACAATGTGCCACCACCCACTTAGCCAAACCCCTCCCCCCCTTTCTTCAGCAACCCCCTCTTAACTCAATTTGCATACATTTAAAGCGTGTTTTTTTTTATTTCGTTTCGTTTCGTCTGCCACGCCTCGCTGGTGAGACATGTAAACAAACTCATTTAACTGATTTTCATGAAAGAAAATGTGGCTCCTGGGCAACGGTTGATGGCCGGAGTATGCCAAATTATCATCATGTCGACGTTGACGTTGCGTCGGCAAAGGCTGCTTTTTTTTTTTTTTTTGTATCCTGCCTGCCGGCAACTCTTTCGTGCACAACAAAATGGCGCACATCCTGGGGCCAGATTTACATGTCACTAGGCAAACTTTTGAGCCTCGGCAAACTGACCTCAGCTCCTGGTTCTGAGCAACTTGACTGCCCTTCTTTGGCTACTGGCTCTGTAGTCAAGGGTCTGTCTCAAGTTGTGCACACAATCTTTGCATAATTTCTTCTTGCCACAACTCAACCCACTGCCCCCAAACCAATGCCACACGCAAGTGCTAAGCGGTAAAACGGCAAATGTCAGCAGAAAAAAACTAGAAACAACTTTTTTGTGTCTCATCCAGCTAAAGTAAAAACCCCAAAAACGACGACAACGACGACAAAGGGAAGCTTCACTGGCTTCAATTTGCCTCAAGCTCGATGATGACTGTCTGAAAAGGCTGCAATGGTGGAAAAGGAGGATTGGTGCCACAGAATTAGCACACACATAATCCAGTATGAAAATGGCAGACTTATGCAATCAGTGAAGGAAACATCTTAAGCATATCAAGTGGTAAACTTAACTGTAATCAAGGCTAGAACATAAACTTGCCTGTTCCAAATATCACTTTCACATGCATTCCACGCAAAATTTTAGATTATCTAAAATCTAAGAATTTACCACAAAAGTGATGCATTTGTGTTTTCGAATATGAAACTAAGAAAAGGTTGGAGAACTTGCATTTATAAATGAAACTTATTTCAAAACATCTAAATTATTAATATCCCAGAAATTTAATAATCAACAATAAGTTTAATTACTTAAATTTATAGTTTGATTAAGCTTAGGACAGTCAGAAATTTCATTGAGTAACTTGATTCGCAATTATAATTCAGAGAAGTGAAAATATTTCATTTTCAATTGCAAATTGCAAAGTATTTATTGTAAAAAAATTAAAAAGAGCAGCCCTTCATTAGTTTCATTAATTCAGAGGAGTCTTTAACCAACATTTGTTATTTGCAATAACTAATAGTTTACTAAACAAACAGCTAACACAATTGATATTAGTTACTTTTAAAGTGCACAAAGACACAAATAAACAAAATTTTTCAATCATTTTTAAATTAAGTGAATCTATATCAAAACCAGTATTTTTGACTCTTTGTTCAAGTTAGTTCAAGAGCTCTTTTGAGAATTTCACAAGCAAATTTGCGAGCTCCAAGAATTAGAAAATTGATAATTCAAAATAAAAGTTTTAGTTCTAACAAAATTCAGCACTAAAAACTAAAATAAATAAGAAACAAATAAGATTTAAAATATAAAAATAAAAACATTTAAAACATTGCCCCAGAAAGCGTTTCAGTCGTTCACTACACTCAGTGGTTGCTAAAACGGGTTGAAAATTATAAGTGACAAGCTAAAAAAAACTTTTACTCTTTTTGATTTTGATAAGAGTGGCTTGCTTTGAAACCAACAATTCTGTTTTGAAAATTCTTAAGGTCAATTCAATTTATGGAAACTCTGCTTTAATGTATTGTTGTAGAAGTCCCTGCAGAAGACTGCTGCTGACTCTGATTCTCCATTTGGTGATTCTCAAATTGCTGAGTACTTCGTTAAAGATGAAAATCGAGAGTAATGTGAATTTCGCTCAATACCAATCATTGATATATGGTGTCAGACTTCAAGGCTGCCAGGAATCAGAATTTTACTTTGAAATTAGAGCAACAAAAGCGAAAACTTTGCCTCAAATTGAGAGAGGGATTGAGGGGTGCTGAACTGCGAAATGGCGTGTGCGAGTGTACACAATTCAAAGGATAATTGAGACATGTAAACAATATCCTTAAGTGCGATCACAACGCACATCAAAGGTCGCACTTACCCAGCTGGAAAGCAATTAACACAAGTATAAAAAATAGGCAGCCAGGTAGGGGACCCAGCATTAAAATATTAAATACCTACTCAGAAAAAAAGAAAAAAGAAAAGGGTTGCATCAAAACGCATAAGCCAACAAAGATGTGCTTGGCGGTGGCTGATGGGTGGCTGTTGGGTGGCTGTTGGGTGGCTGTTGGGTGGCTGTTGGGTGGCTGTTGGGTGGCTGTTGGGTGGCTGTTGGGTGGCTGTTGGGTGGTTGTTGGTGGCATGCGGGGCATACAAAAGTGCCTGGCACATACGCACGACAAAGCAGAATAATAAATTTCAATTCAGACGACGACATGACGTCTCTGGGACACGTTAACGTTGACGCTGACTTCCATGTTGATAAGAAGGTGCAGCAGCAGCACTCAAAGCCGCATGCATGCAAGTTGGCTCCTGCATAAAGTTGAGCCTGTTCCTTGTGCCTTGTGAATTGTGCATTGTGCCTTGCTGCTCGGCCAGCTAAATATGTGAAAAAGGGCTTTATGCGAATGTAAACAAAAAGCAAAAGGTTGCTGAAAGCAAGGCAGAAGGAGAAGAGAGCCTGTACACTGGCTGCAAAAAGGAAATGCGCAACGCAGCCCAAAGGTGTCAAGCGGAAAATAAAGCATAATGGTCGTTGCTGTTTTGCACTTTAGCTGAAACAAAGTCATAGCTCTGCCTCTGCCTGCCTGCCACTGCCACTGCAACATCAGAGGCAGAGGCAGAGACAGCGGCAACAGTCGAGACAGCCATCAGTCAGTCAGAGGACGTGACCTTCCGCTGTGCGTAGAAGCAACTTTCTATATCTCTTTCTCTTTCTTTCACTGACGCATTTTCCGGCCAGATATGTGCTCCGGCCTATAAATCCTTATTTTATCATATGTACATATGAGTTTTTCCATATGCCTGCATGCAGCTTATAATGGCATGAGCCTGTTTCAAAAAAGTTAGATATATCAAACGAAAAGTTCCAAATTAAAGCGTCAAAGAAAAGCAAAGCTGGTTAATAAATTATGAAAATTGAAAGTTGCTTCAAAGAACATTTTAAATTAGGCAGTGCTCAGGACGTACAGCCTCAACAACAACTAAACTTGAAGCTCATATATCTTTGCATACATATGTGTACATTTGTAGCATATGCTTGTTGCAAGCATATTCATGTACATCAAAAATCAAAGATTTTGTTTCGCTTTCTCATATTCAAGGCGAGCAGGCAATATTAATTTTACCTTGGTGAAAGTTTTGCTTGTTAAAATTAAATATTATTTGAAGTTCGCCCACGCAAACTTAGCGCGCTCTAAACATAAATGGACAGAGGCAGTTATGTTTTCTTTTTGTTTTTCAATTATTAATTTTTCTTGTAAGCCTTTGAAAATAAGTTTAAAACTAATCGTAAATAGATTTCCCAGAATTGGTTAGACATGCATTTAACGATATATTTAACATGAAAAGCTTTCAAAACACAAGCATTCTTATTTTTAAGCTAAGAAATGGATTTTTTTAAATCAATGAATTACAGTAAATCGTTTCTTTCTTAAAATAAGTTCAATGCAAATCGTTTAATTTACAAAAACGTGTAAAGCAACAGCTTTGGAACAATTTCCTACCCTTTAAAGTAGAATTTTCAAACGTGCGCTTTAATTTCAGAGTTGCCATCCAGGCATAGGAAGTCACAAATTCAACCCTATGTTTCACATTTGTATTTCTTATTACTCCCTGTTCCTATTTAAAATGGGAAAAAGGGAGTTATAAAGTACTGCAAAAGTGTGTAACAGGCAGAAGGAGGCATTTCCGCCTATATAAACTATATAAGTCCGTCTGTCTGTATGAAACCGTGAATCTCAGAGACTATAAGAGCTAGAGACACCAAACTTGGCATGCAGTTTCCTGTATACCATACGCAGATCAAGTTTGTTTCAAATTTCGGATGCACCCCCCAGCACCCCCGCAAATCGCAAAAGACTCCCACAGCCACAATTTTAAAGATAACGCTTTGATTTTTGGTACACATGTATGTTTAATCAATGTCTTTCGGATGTGTAAATTTCAACACGGATAAATACCACAAAAGTTATGGAAAAACTTATTTCCCCTGTCTCAGCAGGCAGAAACAACAGTTTGACATGCACTGGCCAAGTTAAGTACGCTGCTTGCTTAAGTTAAGTACGCTAAACTGCTTGAAATGCAAGTTGGGAGCAGGGAGTCTCGTAGTCGGGCACACTCGACTAGAGTATTCTTACTTGTTTTTCCTGGGTATTACCTTATCCTGGCAACAAATGTTGGATCCATTTTTATTTTTTTTCTGTATTAAACACGAAATGATAATTTTAGTTGTAATTTATTTATGTTTAAATTTAAATTTAATTTTTAAAATAATTAAGTTTAAATTTCTATAATATATTTTTGGTATGTCGACGATCATTATTTGACATTAAATAAACAAATTTAATTTTAAGTATATACATATAATATTTAAGTATAAACAAAAGCTCTATTCCAAAGACAATTCATTAATCGCATTTTCAATCAATAATTTGTTTCTTCATTTTTTGCAGCTATTTGGCGCCATTTTGAATAATGTAAAAATGCCCAAAGCTTGGCCCAAAACCAAATCGAAGCTGTGCATGTGCAACATCTTGTGGCTGCCACGCTGAGGCATGTTCAATGCACAACAAGGACAACTTGATGACGTCGCCAGCAGCAAGAGCTGCCAACTGAATTGAAGAAGTGAACATGACATGCAACAACAAGAGCAACAACAACAAGAAGAAGAGCAACAGTAACAGACACAACAACAGCAGCAACAAACAACAACAACAACAGCAACAACTACAACAATAACAATACAAACAATAACGACAAAAGTAATTTGAATTTGTGCGAGCAACAGGAAGCAAAACAAAGCAATAGAGAGATACACAGAGAGAAAACGGAATGAGATTTGGCAAAACAACGCAATGCAAATTGTGTGCATATTTTGTTTGTATGTGTGTTTATTCCTTTTGCTATAAGTGTTAGTGTGAGCGTGAGCGTGTCCGTGTAAATAAATGCTATATAAAACGGTAACAGGGACAGCAACAGCAACAGCAACAGCAAGAGAAACAACAAGGCAAACGGCAAAAAGTGCAGTTAAGCGTAGAAATTGCATTAAAAATTGAGAAAAAAAAAACAAAAGAAGAAATGCAAAAATAGATAAAGGGGAGAGAAGAAAAAAGAAGCAACAAAAAAAGTGTAAGCTAACGAGCGCTAAAAAGCAACAAAAAGCGTTACAAAAATAGCAACAGCAACAGCAGAAAGAGTGTAAAAAGTTTTGATTGAAAATTTTCATTGTTCTGGCTGCAACAGCAATAACAACTGCAACAATAACAATAATAACAGCAACAACAAACAACGCCGCCAATTTGTTTGCCACCGACGCCCGATGCGGTGACTGTGTAAATTTCTGATTAAAAACGGCAACAAAACAAATAATAAATACAAAACAAACAAGCAAACAAACCAACAAACAAATAAAAATTGAACAAAGCGTCCAACTGCAGTGCAAAGTGAAATTATAGCATGACAAACGAGTGAGAATAACAACAACAATAATAGTAATAAAAATATATAAAAAACAAAAAACGAAAAAAAAAAAAATATATATAATAACAAAAGAACCATCATATATTGATTTCATGCAAAAACTTTTGCCCAAATTACGAATGTTGTTGCCTTTTGATTTGTGTTACAAAATTTGATTTCCCAACGTTGGGCGAAAAGTGTCAAATATCAACTGAAAAAAAAATATAAAAAGAAATAAAAATATATATATACATATTTACTTTGCTTGCTGTTGAAATTGTTAATTGAAGCTCTTTTTTCACTCATTTTTATTAATGTAATGAACGCTTGGTTGTGCGCGTGTCTTTAATTTATAAATATATTTTTTAATTGCTTTTAGACGACAGGATAATTGGAAACATTAACAAAATTAAACAATTAATAATTTACAATTTACAATATACAATTTGGCAACCAAATTACAAATACAACTCAATCATAAGCTGGCAACAAAAGGTGGCACAGTGAGCTGCAAAAAGCAAGAATAGTGTGTTATAGCAACGGTAAACATTGTGCCGCACAATAAAAGTCAAGTGCGTGGCACTTAACATACACTTGGAGTGCCACAGAGAAAGAGACAACGCTAGAGGAGTGATAGGAACAGCGAGAGAGATTGAGTCGCATTGTGTCGTTGACAAAGTAACGCATTGCGCGATAAGTGGCAACAAGGAGCAACGAGACGCTCGATAAACGACAAAATGAGCAGCCAGCAGAGGAGCCAACTGAGGAGCAGGAGCAGCAGTGGCAGTGGCAGAGGCAGTGGCAGGAGTAACAGTTCCAGTAACATCAAAGAGCTGATAGCGCAACTATTGCTTCTTATCAGCATCGCATCAAGTTTGCCGGGTAAGTGCCAAGCGAATAAAATGTGAGCGCCGTGTCCTTGTTTCCTGTTCCTTTCCTCGTTCGTACGTTCGTACGTTCTTACGTTCGTTCGTTCGTTCTTCTACTTCCTGGCTGACTTATCGCATGCCCAAAATTAATGCAAATATTTAACGTGCTTTTTTTTATGGATTTGTCGTTGTCATGCTAGTAGCTGTTAGCTTCTTGCTGTTTGCTGTTAGCTGGTATCTAGTGCTAGCTGGTAGCCATAGCTGCTTGTCGTTACCTACTTTTAGGCGTTGTCATCATTGACATCGTCTGCCGTCATAACGTTGACAGGCGGCAGGCGGCAGGAAGTTGGGGCAGATGGAGGCACCTCTCACTTGACATGACTTATAAATGGCTTTCGATTAAGTTGTCACATTAGCATTAATCTCGACACAGCTCCTTCACATCTCCTTTAGCTCTCCACCTCCCCCAGCCATATCGAGCTAGCGCAGGCCATTGAAGTTCAATCAAGTTGTCTGCATTGGCTGCTGTGCGGGTTTGCGTGTTAATGAGCCGTGCTCTGATGAGTTGCTTTCGATTATGACGTTGACAAGTCCTTCCTCCTTTCTCCCTTCTCATGCCTCCTACTTCCTTCGGCCTCCTATCCTTATTACAATTCGAAGTAGGAGTGTGCTCAAGCAAAGCATCTGCATTGCATTGAGGTGCATTTGGTTGCTTGAGGTGAACTAGGTCACCAGCGACTGCTGCCTGTCCAAGTGGCATGCAACTCAACCCCCCTTTTTTCCCTTCCATGCAGCCTCAGTTGTGTTTGTTAGTCGCAACAGTATTTGGTTGAATAACCTCATGAACCTTTCTCAGCTTGCAATGCATAATTGAAAAATAATTACCCAACGAATTAACTTTAATCAATATGCATTGTGTTTGAATACGTACACTGAGAAAAAAAGTTTAAATTAAATTTTGCACTAATCTCAAATTAAACAAAGTTATTTTATGCAAAACATAGCTACTTTTTAACATAAACAACATACTTTAATTTAATATAATTTTTTATTTCATATATTCGAGCATCTTACATTGATGACAAATATTTCATTATGTTGACAACTGATTCTCTGTGTATACTCAGCACGTGACGTTATTTACTTACTCGATTAAATTCATTATTTTATTAAAGTTAATGAATTTTTAACGATAATACCAATACAAAAATAAAAGACCGTACAATTCATTCTTGCGTGCTATATTGTTGCCTGACCTTTAAATTAATATCATCAACTTTGTCGCTTAATCTGCGCTTAACTCTCAGCTCTTACGTGTATATACATAAGTACACAAAGTATATTTAACTGCTTTTACGCATATACATATGTATTGCAATTATGGACAACGATACTGAATGCGTCGGGCAGCCTGTTGTTAATTGCTTCTATTTTAATTTTCATTTTCATTTTAATAGTTCCAATTTCAGTTCACACAAAGAACAACAATATTAATAAATCATATTTATATCGATCTAAAAATTACAATATAGCGATTAATCAATTGATGCGGTATTCACATCCGGTGATTTAATGGCAAAAAGATTAATATAATTTTAACAATAACGAAATATAAACAAATCCAGCATTTTGTTAACGGATTAAACACTTATTTCAACTACATAAATTACATATCGTTAATCTTGTCACACATTTGCGAAATATATGGGTATGCTTATCTGATCTAAACATTTCAATAACATATATTTTAATATTGAAATCTAAATCTTGGGCAATCTGTAGATGTAAAATCTTGAACAATGAAGTTGAAAAAAATAAACTGAAACATTGTCTGCTGTTCATTTAACACAATAATTGTTACAATTTTAGTCGTACGAAAAGAAAACCTGCTTGTCTTTAACAGCTGAATAGCGATAGAGATGATTTCTTTATTTTCTCAGCAGTAAACCCGTTTAACCAGTGGCCGTGAAAGCCCCAATTGCGTATACGTAACACACCTATTAAAACATTGGCGTATTTTTCAAGCAGTTCGAATTGTTGTGCTCCATTGATTTGAAAACATTTTCGCATTTCCTGTCAAACGGCATAAATTCCAGTGGGCTGCAATCCCCACCCCTTTTGCCATTATCTTTATAGTGTGTATATTTTGTTGTTATGCACAGAACAACACGGCAGCAACAAAAGCAAACAGTTAAATGAGCTATACGATTCGATTCGATTCGCAGTTAAATAACAATAAATAAGACCAGATCAACAGCTGGGTTGGCGCTTTGTGTCAGTCGGTCGCACGGTTTCAGTTTTCTGTTTTCTGTTTTCTGTTTTCATTTTCATTTTCATTTTGGGCTTTATTTGCAATATTTTTGTATGTTTAATTTACAAAAAAATGTTGACATTGTTTCTATTTTACGGTATGTACATATTTGTATGTGTGCTTGTGCACAATACACATTTTGTGCGTTTTTCCCATTTATGTTTTTTGTGTTGAAGTATTTTCGATATTTGTTATTTGATTTAGATGAAAATTGTGGCTATGTCGTTTTGATGCCTGGCGTTTCTTTCATTTCCATCAAAATGATTTATCCATTGTCATTTGTATTTCTGTAATGCCTACACTAAAAAAAATACATTAATCACAATAGAACTTACTTTTTACAGTACCATTGTTTGAAACATGTAATCTTAAATACAAAAGTAAAATGAGAATTAATAAGGGAGCCCTTCCTTATTTAAGGAAACAATTAATTACATTCATATTCATTGAAATTGAACTGTAATCTTAACTCAAAAATCTATACAAAAGTAAAATAAATTAAGTCAAATAATTACATTTATAATTATTAAACAGAAGAGTTTTTATCATATAAGTTAATTTTCTGTCATAGTGCTCTTTAATCAATCTTAAGTCATATGTATGCATCACATTTGCTGAAATAAGTCTTAAAATAATTATTGTTCATTTCGAGTTCAAATACTTGACTCTTTTCCGAAATTTCCGAGTGTGCACAGCAGTTAAAGTAAAACTAAAATGATATTCAAGAACATTCTTGATAGCAAATAGTTGAAATAGTAAGAACTTCAGAATATCTTTACAAATCGTTGGACGCATAAATAAAACATTCGATTTTTATTGTAAACGCCAATTCATCTGCTGAGAAGAAGGTTTGCTTTTGCTACTGCGACCCACTTGTCATTTTATAGCTATGCCCAAAAATTGGTCTCAATAAAAATTTACGTTTCATAAAATTTATTATGTATGCAACACAATGGCAATAACAACACAATCGATGTGAGTGGAGAGAGGTCAAAATGTTAAGATCGTAGCACTGGAAAAGCGGCAAAACTAACACAGCATACAAAACGACGCAGACGTCGCTGGGAAAATCAAAGCCGAGAAACAAGGAAATGAACAACTTTATATGCAGGATAATAGTCAAGCCATTATTAAGGCTCGTATCTCGTATGCTGCTGTATGTATGTGTATGTGTGTGTTTTTTGTAGATGTGTAAGTATTAGTAAGCTCTAAATAGTGGGCGCATTTGTTGGGCCAAACTAAATTCATGGTGTGTGCGTGTATGTGTGTGTGTGTGACCCACAAAGCCTTTAACTGTGAAATAAATTCAAGTGACTCAACTTTCGAGTAGTCTACTTGAAAAAAAAAATGGACATTTTCTTTATTTTTGTATTCTCAGTACTTATTTAAATAGGTAGAGTTAGAGAAAAATCTTGTGTAAAAAAAGTTATCATCCTTATCTATGTATTTTTCTAATAAAAAAGATTTTACAATCTAAAAATATATCTACCGTAAAGATTGTACTATCTTAGGACAAATTTAAGAGTAAGAGTTATTTCTGTAAATTTTTTTTCATTTATAAATTAAATTAACATTATTTTTTTCAAATTCCTATTTTTGAGCACATTTCAATCTGAATCGTTTTCTATATGAAATTTAGTTTGAATAGTGTTTAATCTCTTTGCTGAAGGCTACAACTTTTGTTATTAGGATTTAAAAACAGTTAGCAATTTCGGTATCAAATATTTTTGATCAGAATCAAAAATGAATTATGTGTTTACGAATCATAGGCTTATGTGCAGTGTATTTTCAAGTCGATAGCTGTAGGCTAGCTGCTTTGACTTTTTGCTAAGCTAACATATCATGGATTAAATCTTCAACCACATTGTTGAGTAATCGAAGTAAAAAGTTATCAACGCAGTTTAGAAGGTTGCAGCTGATAAAAGCTTTTGCTTAATGGCCGACAGACAAACGGACAGACAGACTTGCAAATAGAAGTTCGAACTCGCAAAAAATGAACGAATGGTTATGCAAACTTAAGTATTAAAACTCAAATTTATGTAAAACATTATGTAAACTGTCTGGGGTGGGCATACAAATACAATAACCAAGGGGCAAGGTTTTGCGAAAAAGCATGACTTTTCAATTTCAAATGTGTTTAATGGACTTTTATGGTGTTTGGAGCACCGCTCGGACTATTGGTCTATCTGGCTGGCATTTATCAAGTGTTAAGCATTTTAAGCCGGATACCCGCATATATGCAAGATATATTCCCACACTCTCTACTTTCCACTCTCTCTCTCTCTTTCTGCTCTTGCCCCTGATTTCAAACTGGAGTGCTGTTAATGAAAATTGAACTTTGCCAACATTGCGAGAGTGCCGCACTTTGGAAATTCTTGCTCTGGCTCTTTAATATTTGACCTGACACGACCGAGCCAAATATAAACGAGTAAAGTCACCTCTGAAAAGTTAGCTTGGCTTCAATTGTTTGCAGGAAGAGCGGACGAGTGGTACAGCAGCCGCTGGACAGGCTTTGGTTGCCAAGGGCAACTTTTAATTACACTAAAATAATTATAAACCAAAAACTTAATCAATGCGTTGCGCGTCCAATCAATATTGCAACACACAGGCACACACACAAATACACAGCCATGTGATATTGCCACGTGTGCAACAATTAAGCGAAACTTTCGCAACAGTGGACTTGACTAGAAGATACCATGTATATTGTGCCCAACTCGATAGTTTTTATTTATACTCAGTTTTGATTGTAGTTTTGCATTAGTTAAGCATTGTTAGAATTGCTTTAATGTTTTTTATGCCACCTGTTATGTACATTTGATCAACTTTAATACATCTATTTGTGCTATCACAGGGTATAAATATTCGCCAAATGGGGCAAAAGCTGAAAAATGTGAAAAATAGTCGCTGTTGCAAACATGGGCTTGTCGCTACCTATTTTTTTGGGGATGGTGCTGTTGCACGTAATGAAAATGTTGCTCATATGTAAATACCAGATACGTGTATGTGTGTATGTGTACGTGCTTGTGTGTGTATTTGCATGTTTTTGTGTGGATCAACAGGGACACATTGTGTATGTGTGTGTGTGCGTGGCACATACACAGTGGCTGATTGCGTTGGGCTTTGCGAGCTGCGTCGAGCGGCACGCGCCTAATTAAATTAGAAATTAGAAAACGGAAATTTGAGCACGATGCTTGAAAAGTGCGATATGACGGGTCGACTATTGTGATATGGTTTCAGTTTCGGTTTTTCGTTTTTGGGATACGATTTCAATTAGGATGTGTGCTCTGGCAAACTGTAAAGTCAAGAGCTGTGCTACGCTGTGTATACATATTTCGTTTGTTGTATTTTCCCATTGATTTACTTTTGCTCCTGCCACACACACACACACACAGCCAAAAGCATACATTTTGGTAACGAAATTATGTAAAATTCCTAAAAAGAGATGTTGCCCTTGAGTAGTCCTGGCAACGTGTTGTTGCCGTTGTTCACTCCACTGTTCTTGCCCCCAGTTGTTGCTACTGCTTGTAAGCCAAACAAAGTAGAGCAAATCTGTGCACACATGCCCCAAACCAAAGGCGTATTTAGGATCTACTTAATGGGGGCAAGATGCAACTCAAATATTTGCTTATTAAAAATGCATTTTGTTGTATAATAAAACATACAAAATACAAACTTTTTGATGGTTACATAGATCAAAAGTATACCATTTCAAATCATTGCCCAAATCGTAATGAAAGAAGTATTTGACTATTTTTTATAATCAATTTATGAAGACTTTGGAAATTTAAAAGCTTAAAAACAGTCTTAAGTCACAAAACACAATATTAAAGTAACAAAATCTATTAAAAATATAAATTAAATTGATTTAAATGAAAAGTAAAT
Organism: Hirtodrosophila cameraria; assembly: GCA_949708635.1. NCBI lineage: Eukaryota > Metazoa > Arthropoda > Insecta > Diptera > Drosophilidae > Hirtodrosophila > Hirtodrosophila cameraria. Next base: position 54,629,098 of record OX453089.1, read on the forward strand.
AAATTTAAATTATTTCCAAATAAATTAATGAAATAAAAGTTCTCAAAATGTTCTTATAAATATATCTTTAAGTATATTGAATATAATTTTTAGTTATTGATATTAGTTCCTAATTCTTACTTATGTCAATAGGATGATAAACAAAATTAAAAAAAATTTAATTCAATTTTTATTTGGCTTTTTAAAAAACTGGGACAACTTCTGCTTCCCATTGCGCCCATGACCCCCTGCATGTCTGTGTGTGTGTGTGTGTGTGTGTGTGTGTGTGTTAGGGTGTGTGCATGTTGCTAGCACTTTTCTAATGCAAAACAAGCAACCAAAACAAAGCAGAGACTACAACCAGCTGCAAGCCCAGTTGAGAGCTGAAGTTCCTGGAGCGTTTGGACGCATTTGCTCTCTTTTAAAACAGAATTCGCACAGATTAAGGATTTTTTGCAGTCAAGGCAAGGACAGGAAAGTTCAGTTGAGTCCAGTTCAGTTCAGTTCAGTCCAGCTGAGCAGTGTGGCCTTGTTGATGGTTTGTGTGCTCTTTTCATAGTATTTTTTGTTTGTTGTGTTCTTGCCGCAAGCTTCAGTTGCTGCGGGGCGTGGCCTTGTTGTGGTATATACTGAAATTTTTTGGCTGCAAACACATTCATTATGCATGCATTTTAAATTGTAAATTTTACTGCTCTTCAACAAACCCCGTCGCCCCAAATAAATACCAGAGCTCAGCTAGCTGCAGGTTTTTGGATAGCCAAAACGGATTTGTTGGCAGCTCTTGGGCATGGCTAAGACCCTGTTGATGCGCCTGATGAGCTTGCCATATTGTTGGCATTTTTATAGATTCAGGGTGAATAGTGTGGTGCTAGGTTGCCAGCCATGGTACTTTGTAGGCGTTGAGCAGCTTTTCGACATTTTGGTGTTATTATCCTTGAAGCAGGTAGCTTTGCGCATTGCATCAGACTGCTGGCATTTCGCAAAATATAATAAATTTAATTGCTTGGCAATTGTTCAGCTAACTGTTTTAAGACAACTTGAGCTGCAATAAATCTTGGCAGTCAGCAACTGCAAGTCATTTGAATATATGTACCTGTAATTAAAGACGCTGATAATGACTCACAGAATAAGCTTGAATTCAATTTGATCAAATCGGTTACAATAAACTAAGATTTGTTGCGTCAATTTGGGGCTACTTAAGTGGTCCAAAACTTCAAACTGCTTAGCAAAGTATTATGAGCAGCAGCCAAATTGAATATCTGCTTTCAAATTGCCAAGGCAACAGTCGAAGCATTCAACGCTGCTCAGGAATCTGTGGCGCCCCTGAAAACTTTTCGTGTGGCATAGTTGGATCAAAAACTCAAAAAGGGGTTTTTACACTAACTAAACTGTCGGTGCTGCCAACCCCAACCTAAACCCTGCAATGATGATGAACTTAATGGCTATTCAGGCAAATAGGCAGACCTAACATACTACAAACAAAACCATGTTGCTATTGTTGCCAAGTGGCAACAAAGTCAGGCAAACAAAAACCATACTCGTTTGTTTGTTATGTGCTCGAATACACTGCCCCTCCATCCCTTTTTCAAATCCTTTTGGGTCAGAAACTTTTCAAATACCTAATCCCCATGCATGTGAGCCAACAACTGAGCAGATTTAAGCGCACAGCTACGACAGCGATACGGAGCTGTTCCTACTCAATGATACAGGAGAGCTGGGATGAGGAGCAGGGATGAGGGTTGAGAAGGTGGGGATGAACTTCTGCTCAGGCTTATGAATTTGGGACGGGGTTTTCGAGTTGAGTCGAGTCGAGTCGAGTGCTAGCTCGCTTGGATGCCTTTCCGAGCATGATTATAAATAATCTTTTTTATACCCTTTGCCGAGGGTACTTAAAGTCTGCCACGAATTGTGTAACGCCCTGAGAAAAGCACTTGCAACACCATAAAGCATATATGTTCTTGAACTGGACATTAAACAGAGTTAGTCCCATAGAAAACGATAGTTCTCAGATCAGCAACTAATTTTTTCTAATGTGAAAATACAGAAAACATCGATCAGTTTGAAATCATCTCGGCAATTAATGATATAGTTTTGATTTCTGGAATCCAAAAAAGGCTAACGAGTCAATTTTGCACGTCCTTTTAATTATTAAGTTAAGTTTTTTCATTATAAGTTGTATGATAAAAATTATTAAGTAATGATTAATTTTAATTTATCAATAACTTTTATTTTTTGCTCGAAAAATTAAACTCAATTTGTAATTTAAAATTATTTTATTACTGAAGGAATAAATACAATTTTTGCATTTATTGCCTAAGAAAAAGTCGAAATTACAACTTGAGTGTTATTTTTCGGTACAAAATAAAACATCAGGAATAGTCATTATGTCATGATTTATATTTTGTTGCTCAAAAGTAACGATTATTGGTTGAGTTGAAAACTAATGCTCAAATTTATTCATTATTTTGTGAGTAAATCAATAAAAATTAAAAATTTTAGATCATGGTGAAAATGCATAGGTGATCCTTAAAGATGAATATTGATATATTTCTCGCTGTCACAAAGTAATTGTTTTACACCTTGGAAAGGAATTTGTGATAACGTTTCTGCAAGTGTATAAAATGCTCGGTATTCAAAGACAGCTAATCTTTCTTATTTTTTTCCGTGTTTCCGGTTTAATCTTGATGTGCTCACTGCCGACTTTGAAAGGTTTGTCATAACTGAGTCTGTGATGTGAAGCATTTAAGTTGATTCCTAAGAGCCATACACAATCAGGCAAATGTAAGGCGACTTGCAACTCGTACACTTGGCGAAAATTCTATTAATAGCAGACTGCTTTCTATATCCCTCTCTCTCACCTATTCACAACTACAGCAAATTGAGTTTGACAGTAAGGCCTTAAAGAGCAGCTCATCGCGTAGCAGTTATGGTAAGGCAAGCAGGCAAGTGTTCTTCTAACAGCAAAGTATCCGCATTTATGTAGGTCAAAAAACGGAACAGCAGCCAATCCCAATTGGGTCCTGTGTGAACTGCATTCTAAGGACTAAGTAAATTTTCGTGTTGCTGCCTGTGTTGTTGTGTGCCTGAGAGATTGTTTGATGTTTCTGGCCAACTGACTTAAAGTTGCAAGTTTTTTTTATTAAGCACACAGAAAGCAACATGGCTAAGCTTTATAGCCGCTGCTTGTCAGTCACGGGACTAACAAGAGAATTGTCAAACTTTTTTGCCCACAGCTGGTAATTGAAAAAGGTTAAGTTGTCTTGGCCGTAAATGAGCTGATTTGCATAAAAGCAGTCGGCAAACTGTCAGATGGATTTGCAGCATTTTCGACTGACGTGACAAAGGAAATCAATTTCGAAGAAATTAAACTATTTGAACTTTGCACACAGCTTACAGTTAGTTCAGTTCAGTTCGGTTCGGTTCGGTTCGTTTCGGTTAGCCACATGAAAGTGTTGTCCTGGCTAAAACTAGATAATTGAAAGTCTGGCTATAACTTGGCAATGTTTTTTGGTTGCTGCTGGCAGACAGTAAAAATTAACGACGCCATTTCGCTTGGCCAAAGTTTGCGTTGCGGCCGGCAGCCGCAGATAAAGCCAAAACAACAAAATGGCTAAAAGCGAGCGAGAGAGCTGGCTAAAATCGATAAGGGGGCGACAGGCGTGTGGCGACGAGGTCACGTCAAAGCGAAAAGCATATAAATCACAAAATCTTGTACCGGTGGACAGGTCCTGGTGAAGTCAGGCAGCGTTTTGCTGTAGCCGCTTAGGTGAGTCCTTGACCAACGAGGACCACAAAACCGCAGAGGGCATCGATGTATTGCCGATATGTGTGTGTGTATATATGTGCGTGCGTATGTGTGTGTGTGTGTGTGTGTGTGTGTCGAAGGCAGCGTCAAGTTATCAAATGATTTATTTACGAGCCGGCTAGGCAAACAAACAAGCCACAATAGCGATAGATTGTGGTGGGGCAAGACAATTTGCAGAAACGACAAACGCGTGCCAAATAGTAACTAGAGCAGAGACACAGACAACATAAACATGAGGAAGAGAGAGACATAGATAGATAGAGAGAGTGGGACATGAAGAAGTTCAAAATTGTTGAACCCTAGAACCTCTCAAGGCAAAGTTCCCGATGAGACACATTTGCACAAGTGGCCAGCGACAGTGACAAGTAACAAGAATTATAGCCAAAAGGCGTACGCCTTGTCTTCTTCTTGTAGGGGGGCGTGTGTGTGGGTGTGTGAGTGTTGCCATGTCTTAAAGCGTTACAGTTTTTGGCAGCTTTAAATTGGCTTCGTAGAAACACAATCAAACTTGTCAATATGAGACAGCAGACCGCACTGAAATTGATATTCCAGCTACGCTTGTATGTTTTGTTTGCAGGCAGCTGCTGCTGCTGATGTTGCTGCCAGTTTAAAATATTTATGATATGAAATTTAATCATTTTAAAAGCCCATTCAAAATTGACACAACACAAACAATTGTTTCTCAACGAATGTAGACCACATAAAGCCCCATCGGCTACACACAAACAAACTCGACTTAACTTGGCCAAGTCAACCTGGTCAAATAGTTGACTTCTCTCTTACTTTTGTTCCATTTTGGGCTTCATTTTCACAGAACACAGCTGACTTTGACAACTCAGCCACAAGTGCCTGACAGACAGCCTTGATTGAAAATATTCTTGAGTTTTGAGGCTCTGAGGTTCTTTGTGGATTGAAAAATTAAAGGTTTTCCAGCGTGTTTCTTTTGGTTTACTCCAAGTAACCCGCAAGAATTCCAAAACTTTAAGAATCATCCGTTCCCTAATTGCGGCTAAGCCACTTTAAATAGCACAAAAAAAAAGTTATGAAAGATTGTTATCTTCGGCGTGCTTAAGATATGCATATACCCTTGCAGAAAAGTTTTGCTTAAGACAACTTTATTTTCAACAGACTGTTCCTATGGCAGCGATAACATCAAGATGTTGAATTTAAAAAAAAGTTTAGTCAGTATGTTAATAAAATCCTAAAACACAGAACAGGTGAGTTTTTTTAATATTAATTTAGAAACAAAAATGGTTCATACAAAAACTTGCTTTTCATGCACAAACATATACAAGATATAGTCCTTCGATTTTCATTAAATTTTGTACGAATGTATAAATTGCCCTTAAACTTAAGTAAAATGAGTTTGGTAGAGCTATCTTAAGAGACAAAAAAGTGTTTCATAAAAAAACCTTGTTTTCAACCAATCGTTCCTATGAAAGCTAAAAGATATAGTCGTCCGATTTTGATGAAATTTGGTCAATATGACTCCACGACTCCTGCAATGCGTTACACATTTTGTGACATTATAACAAATTCGGCAAGGTTATAAAGAAGACAACTGCGCCCCGTTTATGAATACAAATTGAACTTTGTAGAAGCTTCGTCTTCTCACTACTCAGGCTACTTGCTGCACATTAATTCATTTACCTGCCGACCTGTTGTGGTCTCAAGAGCCTCAAATTGAAAAAGTAATTCAAAGCTCGACAGCTTTTTAAGCCACAAGCAAACGCGATGCCATCGCCATGGAGTATGGGGAGGGTGTGCAGAGGAAGCTACCGCAATTTTGAGCAGAAACCACAAAAATTTATGTTTTTAGTGCGCTGAGTGAGCAAAAGAGAGAGAGAGAGAGAGAGAGAGAGAGAGAGAGAGAGAGAGAGAGAGAGAGAGGGGTGTGCGGTATGCTGACGTTGTTTGTGTGAGTTGAGTGCGCGCATATACAATAATTTCAATTTAAAGGTAATTTTAACCCGAGCCAACACACACACATGCTCAGATACTCGAAAGTGAATCGCAATGTACAATGCACAGGACAAACAACAGGACTAAGGACTAAAACAGGCAGCAGCCAAGAGCCAAGAGCCAGCAGCATTTTGGCCATAATTTAACTTACAACAACTTTCAATAAGGCGACGCAGGCAATGGACGTAGGCAGAGGCAGTCAGCAGAAATTGCAAAAACACACCAACACACACACACACACACACATGCACTAACACACTAATACACACACATCATTTCTTGCTCGCCGCTAAAGTGGATTTAGCCATAAAATGGCAATGTGCCACAACGGCGCAAAGCACACGCAAAAAATAACAACAAAGTTAGATGCAGTTGATGCTTTAGTTGTTACCTTTTTGTTGTGTGTGCTTTGAAGTAGCCTAAAGGCCATGCCACTGTGGGCTCACTGCAACAAACACTTGACAAAAATATCAAATCTATTATTAAGTAGAATTAAACTCAAGTTACTTTTGGTATTTTGTTCAATGGTATAGTTTCAAATAAATGATTTAGATTTAGAAACAAAACTGACCATAGAAAGAAAACCAACATTAAATATGTTTCCATTAAAATATGTTGATATAGTTTGCTAATCTTGTTACACCTTGTTATATCTGGTTATACCTTTGCTGAAAAGAAGATTACCTTCATCTTAACACTTTGTTAAAAGTTTTCTTAGCTGATTTCAGCAGCAAAGAAAAAAGGTCAATAGAGCCCACTGTTCAACGCTCTTTGGGCCAGTCAACAGGCCATCAGGTTGGTCGGTTGGTCGGTTGGTTGGTTGCTTGGTTGCTTGGACTGGTTAAGGTTGTGGCTTGGCATTGGCCGCTTGCTGCGCAGATTTCAAGTAACCGCAATTCATATTTCACATTGCTTATGGCCATAAAAGAACGGCGGCCAGGGACTAAATGGCAAAAATAGCGTTAGAACATTACGCAAAGGGATGGCTGGCAAACACGGTTAGAGTATGGTGGCGGAGGGAGCGTGGGCGGTAGTACGTAACGCCTTAACCTGACTTCACTTGACTTTTGCAGCAATGCCGTTACGTATACGCCACGCCTGCCACGCGACTTTGCTGCTGCTAAGGTGGTGCAAAGTGTTTGCAAAGTAATTTCCGTTTCCTGCTTAGCTTCGAGTGGCAGCCGCATCGTCACAGCTGAATTGCTGCGATTGCTACGAATAAATGCAAGCACTTCGAGCCATGTATTCAACACAGAAACTACGAAAGCTCGAAACCACGAAAGCACGAAAATTATGAAAGGACGATAGAATGCCAAACGTTTCACACGCGAGGACACTGTCTGAAATGCAAAGCAAAACTAATGCAAAGCAACTCGAAATGTTGAATTTAAAAGCTACCGACTATGATATACCCTACACTGATCATTTTGGTATTTTTCAAATTATCAAACAATTTAAAAATATATTAAGAACTGCATTTAACAAGTGGAATGGCGGAGTTTATAATATACAGATTTTGAATATTTATTTAATTAAAAATTAAAGAAATTAATATTGAAGTATAAACATTTTAAATGAATTTCTCATTAGAAATAAGATCAAAAAATAAAATTGACTGTTTAACGTTTTTAAGGTTCTGTGTTGTTTTTTAAGAAATCTATATAAAAACTAAACTTTTATGACTTTTCGTACATAAACCTAAATAAAAACTAGATCGACCCTGCTGTTGATGCTGATCAAGAACAGAAATACTTTATATAGTCGGAAATGCCTCCTTCTGCCTGTTACACACATTTGCAGTACTTTGTAATTCCCTTTTTCCCATTTTTAATGGAAACAGGGAGTAAAACAGAGTATAATCGGTTTCGTGTAGCTGTCGCCCATTAGCAACTATTATATATTTTAAACGAGTCGATTGGTATGCGCATGATGCCCGTTGGGCTTTTGAAGTTGACTCAACATTGACAAGATGCAATGCCCCAAAACTGGACATTGTTAACCCCAAGCAATATGCTACATGCGACTGACTTAACGTACACGTTTCAGCATCCTGCAGCCGCCCCCCCCCCCCTCCCCCTTCCCACAATCTATCCATCTACCGCATGTGCACTGCATCTCAATCAATGAGTTAACAAGGATGGGCGAACAGGATAAACACCCCAGCCAGAACCATTTAAATTGCACTTGAAATGCGAAAACATTCACACATAACTATGCTGCACTTATTCCATACCCCTTGAAATACGCGACCACAGAACACAAGCTAAAACCCAACCCAACCCAACTCAAAAGCAAATACAAAGTTCAGATAACGTTGGCCAAAATGGTTGGTCTGCAGTCGAAACTCCAGGGGAAATGGAGCGACTCACATAACGAATTATTTTTATGCGCTTCCTGTTAGGAAGCACTCATACAGCGCATCAAATTGGCAAAGTGCAGTCGGGCTTAAAGCTCCAATGGGAGGCTCTGGAGTTGGGGTTGTGTCTGTAGTTGGATCGACAAGTCGCTACGCAAATATGTACAGGAATATAATTTCTGCATTTCAGCAAAGTCGATAAATCGTTTCGTGTTGCATCGATTCTGACTTTCAAGGGACTTGTAGACTACTGGTTTGTACGCTGAGAAAAATTCTTACAAGGACAGCCCCAGCAAAACAACAACATTTACAAAACAACTTTCTTGTACACTAACCTGATATGTTAAATTTCTTATAGTATCTGCTAAGTGTGTGACTTACAAATATTTTAAATTAAGAATCGGCTATCAGCTTTTTTTCTCAGTGTAGCAGCTGTCACAGAATCGATCAAGTGGCTTTTCAATATTCTTTGCTGTGGTCCGTTATATGCAACTGTTGTGTCTGTGTATTTCGAGGTACTCGCATCTGTACAAATCGAAAAGAGAAACTAATCAAAACTTAATCAACAACATCAAAAACTCGTTTGCCAAAAAGTTCTCGCCAAACAACATTCGCAGTAACGGAGCCACCTGCTATAAACTATCTAAAAACAAGAACCTTCGTCAGTCGCCAAGCACATCTAATGTGAATTACACAATGGTCAAGTGTTGTTGGGGTCGTGTAATGAAAGAAACAAAGCATTTCAAACAAAAAAGTAGTTGTTGTCAGGCGCAGTAAAAAAAATGAGAACAGAAGTAAAATCAGCATATATATATATATAATACATACAGTTAATTTGATTATAGGCCGGAACAAAAGTAATCATAATAATCCGAAAATAATAATGAAAACGGAAAACAACAAACAACATGAAAGCAAACAAAAAACCATTAACTCATAACTATTAACAACGACAGCAACAACAATAGCAACAACAACAAGCGACAACAACTCGTAAACAACAACATCGAAACTTATAATGGACACATGTACAGGACACACACACACATACACTCGTTAGTACAAAACCGCATTACACATGCACACACACATGCACGCTCACAGTCACAGGCTCATTATCCTTTTTAATAAAGCTTATCAATGACAGAACATGCGAGCTGCCAGCAGCAGCAGCTGAAGCAGCTGCCGTCGGGTATCCAGTTATCCTGCGAGCCTGGTCCTCTGTCCAACAGTAGTGACAAGAACAGAGAACAACGAACAAACACAACAACTACAACCACTACAACTACAAGGACGATGACAACGACAGCGATAACAACAACAGCGCTGAGAACGACAAACAGTAAATTCAAAGGTAATTTATTATAGCGACACCTGTAATTACCATGAGCCATAAAATAATACCTTACACTCACACACATACATACATGCACAAGCACAAATGTACATTATGTGTATGTACACATACTCACTTATTTATCCTGCCCTTAAATAGAATCTATATATATATTTAAATATATATATGTATATATATCTATTCTGATTCGTTGTTTGTGTAAGTTGTTTCCCCACTTGGATTCACACTGCTCTCGCCTGGCATCTATTAGTAAATACACTCGCATACACATGCACACACAAACACACAAACACACACACACACACACACATACGAGCACTAGTTGACGGTGGCACACAGCGAACTGTGACATTGGGAGAGATTTAGACAGCTTTGTTGCACCTTTTTCAACTTAATCAGCCATATATCACACACAGATACACACACAGACACACGTGCAATACATCCATGTATGTACATACACGGATGTATGTACATAAATAAGTGAGAAAGCTTTAGTTAAGCGCTCTCAGCAAAAGAAGGATAATCAGCATCTATTGAAATCATTTGATCTAACTGAAAATATAATCTATTTTAGCTGATTGGGTCTTTTTTAAAAGTAGAAATGGGTATCAGTGTAGAAAACTCAATGCTTTTCCCATCAATATATTTTTATTTTCCACCGATATTATAAGCTGATTTTTGTAAATCATGAGAATATTTTTGGAAACGCTGTAGTTTCCATTCCTTTATGCACTTAGACTAAGTGACTAAGTCTTTGACTGAGGATATTATTTTTACCCTTGCAACTTAAGATAACGTTTCCGATCCAATTAAGTATTTATATATTGTAAATCAGCATCATCAGCATAGTTGAAAAGATCGGTCACAACGTATCATTTTTGAGTTTTCGCATTATCTATGCATGCTGACAGAATTTCAAAACCGGACAACTATATCTAATATCTGTCATATAAACAATTGGTTTAAAAATGAGTTGTTGTGTCTTGAGACACAACCACTTATTAAAATTTACTTAAATGCATAAATTTAAGTATGATTTTGTTATTTCGTCTAATTTTTATCGAATTCTGTTTTTTTTTTTGCACAAATATCTCATTCAAACTCTCTAGTACTCAAAGTTATTATGCTGCACATATGTTGACCCAGTTTATTCAAAATTAGTCAACTCAAATGTATTATAGCTGCCATAGCTTTCGTTCTTATATGAAATATTATTCAGCAAGTGTATATATGTATCTTCGGAACGCCGAAAGTAACTTATCTTTCTTAGTTAAGAGTTGTTGAATAATTGTTTGGCCAAAAATTAAGTATAATTTGTAAATGAAAAAGAAGTGAAGATTATTTCAACACAGTAAATTGGTACTGAAAAATACTTATGCCAAGTAAAAGTGAATGCAGAGTATCTAAAAGTCGTGTTGGCGTCTGCTAAAACTGGTTTACTTTTAACAACTGTAGCATAGTTAGAAAGGGCACTAAACTGTCTAAATGAAATTGCCACCTTTAATTGTTTGGGCCAACTTTGTTGGGTGGTGTTTTTTAGCAGTTTTCTAGCTCCGCTGCCTGACATCAGATGAACTGACACACACACACACGCACACATACAAAGTTGCACGAATATTTTTTTGCCCCGGAAGCACTTTTAATCTTGTTCGCTCACACATACATATGTATGAAAACACTCACACACACACACCAGACAAGTGTCGCTTACATATTTTATATTTATGCTCATGTAGCTGTCCGTCCGTTGCTTTAACTGACTGACTGTAGTTGAAGCGCCCCCACACCACCCTTCTAACCCTTGCACTCTTCTCCGTTCGTGACTAGCTGGTATTTTGTGGTCGCCAGAGCGGCATGAAACAACTATGAACAACAACAACTATCAGCACAACTACAACACACATATAAACTGCAACTGGAGGATGGTGGAGCTAAGCATACAACACTTTCTTCACACAATACGCTTATCCTTGCAACGTGACGTTGCTTTGCTTTGCCGTATCCTTTCCAATTCCCAGCGTTGATTGATGTGCTTTTACTTTTGTTTTTGACTTTGTCTTTGCTTTTGATTTTGTTTTTGCGTGGTTTCTAGCTTTATTGCCATTTTGTTTCGCCTTCCGCATTTCGCATTGCGCCTCGCCTTTGTCTTTTGCGTGGCTTTGTTTATGGCTGAGGTGACGCGTCCTGCATGTTACGTCCTGCGCACTGTACGTGTTATTATTGCCCTTTGTTGTGATACATATTTGTTGTCCTTGTCGCGTTGTAATCGCATACGTCAAAATTATGCTCTTTCACTTTGAAATGACAAGCCACAGGATATGCTTGTGTCACGCTGACATCGCATGTCCTCCAGCCAAGTTGGCACAGCCCGAACACCTGCGAAATCTCTCTAATTTTGAATTGATATTCAAATTTAAAACAAGTGGCACAGATTTCGTTAGCAAAAGGTGTGGCTTGCCTCACCTGCAACAGCCTGAACAGAGACGCATTTAAATTTACCGAGACGTTCGGTTGCCTAGGACACAGATCCTGACGTGCTGTGGCTCTAGCTCTAGCTCTAGTTCTGGCTGTGGCTGTGGCTACTATACATGCATGCATATCATTTTAATTACACTAAAACGTGACGCTGCCCACTGAGCTCCACACTCGTTGCCAGTGTCTCAAATCGAGGTCACTTGGGCTAACGAACGGCGTGTGCCACAGAGCTATCCGTCACACACAAACACACACATACACATATATGTGGCACACACATGTGGCATGAAGTCGCACAGAGCAACAAAAAAAAAAAACAACTGACACAGTAATCCGATTAGTTTGGCTGACATTTTCTGCTAGCAAAGTGCAGCGCCCAACTATGTAAAGGAGCCTTTGCTTCACGTACTCGTATTCATTCATTTTATTCAAATGTGACAAGCCCAACAAAAAACAAAAAATAGCCCCACGGCAGCAGACACAAAATTGCGACCTAACCGAAATGCAATAATTAAAAAACAAAAGAAAACACAGCGAGGCATTCAAATAAATTTGTCAGACTGTAGCACAAAATTTGGCCAGACAGTCAAAGGAGTCGACTGACCGACATTCTACTACAGTCAAACTTCTCAAACTCGAACTTTTCTAATTCGAGCAGACAAGAAAAAAAATAGCTTACAATTTAAGCCTAGTTTGATATGTAAAACTTACAAAACTGAATGATATAGAGAATGATGTGGAATTCATTATATTATTTATTTTTAAACATACATATTGCTGAAAATTGATTTCTACCTCTAAAATACTGCATTATTTCAATGAATAGTCAAATTTATTATCTGATTTGAGTAATTTACAAAAATATGTTTGTGTCAACTTTTAACTATTATGCTCAAAGTAACTACAAGTCGATGCTGCTAATTCAATTTAGGGCAGTTCGACTGTGTTCAAGGATAAAACATTTTATGGGCTTTGCGTCAATTTGCAGTATTCTCCACTAATTTGCACAGTTGCTTTTTGTAAGCCAATTAACTTGGCTGCTGACAGACAAACCCAAAAAATTTGAAATCAAGTCGCTGAGTGCTGCAACTGCAGTCCTTAAAATGCATTTTATACGGATTTGAGTCCTTTGCTGCGCGCATGCCTCGAATGTCACTTTTATTAGCGCATTTAAAATGTAATTCTTGGCGCTCCAAACGAGTTCCTGACTAAGGAGATTGAGGGAGAAAAAGAAGAAGAAGAAAAAAGGGAGACTGTGTCTGCGTCGTTTTGGCATTTTTATCACATAATATTTTATTTTAACGGCAATAAAGCGTAATTTAATGAGCCCATAAAACGAAAATACATTAAGTATACGGCCTACCTGCCAGCTGCCCAGCCATCCGTCAGCATTGCTCAGTTTGATGCCAAATTAAATGTGCTCAAGCTGCTGAGATTTGCTTCTGTTTGCTGCTGCTTCAAATTGTTGCAAGCCTGCTATTGTGGCAGGCTTAGCGATTGTAGCATTAAGTTCTACTTCGCTTTTTCGTTTCTTCTACAATATTCGCTGTCAAGCATATTACACATACGCCCCATATTTCTTGGTGCCAGCCACTTGGCTCGTTTTGTTCTTTACCCCGCCCTGCCTGACAATGACAATGACTCTGACTCTGACTATTTATTCGCTGTCTTTTCTACATGGCATGACATTGACTTTTATTTAAATGATTTCCACAGCGACTCCGACTTTACTTTTAGTTGGACTGGCTGGTCGGGTTGTCGGGTTGTCGAGCTGCGTGCTGTTGAGCTGGCAGGCGGAGTATCCTTGAATGGCAATAGACTACCATCTGCCGTTGTTCTATTCTTTCGTTGTCTATTTTGCTTTGTTGCCTGCCTCGAGGTCCTGTCCTGTGCAAGTCCTGCCTTGCTTTGCCTTGCCTTGCCTCTGGCTGGAGCTGGAGCTTTTGCCTTTCAGCTGCTTGTTTTCGACTGGCAGACATTGTATTTGTTGTCTGTGTTGAATGCAACTTGTAATAAATATTGCAGGCGCTCCTCGATTCGCGTCGAATGCTATAAATATTTGTTAGCCGTTTACTTTGCCATTGCCGATTTGTGATATTTGCTGGAAAAATATTATCATAGTGCAAGCGAATTTGCATTTGCATTTTCCCATCCGTATATATATACATATGCATATGCATATACATATACATATACATATAAATATACATGTACACAACAAACAGAAGGAGCAGGATATGTCTTGGTGCAATAAAGATTCGATTTATGCACTTCGATTTATGCTCAAATAATATTATATGAGCATGTCCTGCTAGCTGCCCTAAGTAGGCAACACATTTGCAATGAACTAATATTAATTACGCTCACACAGTCATACGTACACACACACACATATTCACAGGCTCCTGCATGACAGTTATTTCAAATACCCAGTTATAAATTTGACCAATTGCAAAATCGATTGCAATTGCAACATTTGCCATTGGGCGGATTGGGTTGATTGCCATTAGGCAGATGTAATGATGCACACATCCGGCATAAATACATACACATGTGGACACAATTTTAAATGCATACTTTATTTTTCATCAACATTAAAAGACAGCCCTTTTAGGCATCCAAATTAACCATAACCCAAACAGTTTAAGGAAGCTATTTACATGGCAAAGTTAATTCTTTTCTTATAAAGCTCTGAAGATCCTTTGATAGTTGGGAAATATGTTTTCTTTGGCTTACAAAAATTAAAAAATATTCTTATATGGCAAATGAGTACTAAGTTAATCTATTAAATATTGTGAAATCTTTGTGGCGAACTCCAAAAAAATTTAACAAAGAAACTGGATTGGAAAGAGTGTAACTTAATTAATTATTTATTTATTTATTGATAACTTAAAATAATTTAATACGATTATAAGGAATTCAAAATATAAAAAACGTATATATTTAAATTTCTAAAAATATACAAAATTAATAACAATTTTTACATTAAATTATATTAAGTGGGAAAAACCCAGCAATACCCAATCAGAGAAAAAAAATAATAATTGTTAGTAATTTTAAGTTGGCAAAAATTGTTAATTATATCAGTAAAACATTAAATGATAACACAACATTATTATTACATTCTTATTTCCTTTATATGCAACTTTTGCACATCAATTCAAAATAATAAATACCATGAGCAACTGTCGTTGCTATGTTTTTCAATAAACATAAAAATATGTTTACCTTATGTTCTAAAAATAACACCCATCATTAAAACAATGCAGCTTTAATGTGAATGTGTTTTGTTTGATGTGTTGCACCTATTTCTCTGACCACATATGTATGTATGTATGTGTATGTATATATTTATGTGCACATGTGTGTATAAGTTCCGTTTCAGTGCATGTTGTGTTTGCATGGACGAAAGGCTGATTCTGACGCAAAGCCCCAAATAAGTTTTTAATTAACCTAAATTTTGAAAACTAATAAAACAACTACTGTATTGCAATGGAACCTAAATAATTTACCAGCAACACAAATATAGGCAACGATAACAACAACAGAACGACAGCTACTCTATCTCTCTCTATCTCTCTCTCTCTCTCTGTCACTCTCTCTCTCTCTCTGTCTCTCACTGTGTATCTTTTATTGTTTGCTGAACGCACACCAAATGATTTGAAGCCGCCGGACAGCAACAACATTGATATTATGCAATAACAAGGCAAAGCGACCAAAAGTTAATGCACTGCATGATTATTAAAATATTTTCAAATTTAGCCTAGAACATTAAATAACTGTGCCAACAAATGGGGACAGAGGCGTGCATGGGTCCCCCCTTTTTCTGTTTACATTACGTATAACAAATCATGTGCAAACAATGTCTGTGCAACACCTACACCCTGAGCACACTGTGCATTCAGCCGGAAGCACACACAAACCACAACACGTTGACCCTGTCCAGTTTACGCTGAAAGTTAAGTAAACAAATATTTACACATAGGCTCAGGGTACAGTGGGCAAAAGGTGAAGGTTGGGTAGGAAGGCAGGTTAGTGTGGAAGTGATCAGCTGGCAACTTTAGCAAATGGGACAAAAGCGCTTAACTTGAAAGTTGAGCGCCCCAAAAGCCCCGAGCAAATCAAAGCCAAGCGCATCAATCAGCAGTTTGGCAAATTTGACAGTACAACAATTCTCTCAACAATTAACTAAAAGCCACACACACACAAAATTGTGTGTGTTTTATTCTATTAGCCAAGTGGGGACTGTGGCAGCCATTTAGACAACAGTCAGAGTGGAGAGAGTTAAGAGAGCAGCAGAGAAAGTGGGCAACATTGTTGTCTTTATCTACGTGCTGCCCTTTGGCGCCTTTTGCAAGTCATAAACAATTTAAAATGTCATATATTGCGTACACGCGACGTAAATTAAAACGGAGGTGGAAATTATTTGCAGCCCGCAAAAACCCCAAAGCCAAAAACCAAACCAACCAAGCAAGACAATGGCAATAACAGCAACGAGAGCAACAACAAAACGGAATATGGAACGGAAGTAAAGGCGCACAAAACGCAAAGCTCAAAAGAAACAAGCCATAAAGAAGGCAGCACACACACACACACACACATATATATCTACGCACACATACATACAGTTAAGTTTACGAGCTCCAAGAGCTGCGTATACGTAACGTTGTTTTTATGGCACCCACGACTCGGTTTTCCCCAACCCGCGTAGCAGATTGTGTAAATGACATGAGAATGAATGTGTGTGCGTGCGTATACGTATATGTGTGTGTGTGTGGTGTGTCAGTGGCCAAGTAATTAAGCAAAGTACAATTTGGTACCATTAAGTAATTTCACTTCATTCATTGACTCCATGACTTCAGCTAGTATAGTACGATATGACTATGACTGAGCGTTTGCCTCTTCTACCAGTTTTTCCAGGTAGCAGGATACTATTTTCTGCTTTTATATTTAGTCCTGCTGTTGCGTATTTATCGCTTGGGGCACATGGACCTGCTGCTGACTGACTGACTGACCACTCAGTGCCAACTTACAAAACGTGGCTTGAAGTTCCTGTGGCTTCCACCAGCTGCGTACCACGCAGCGTATGTGTGATTTGTATGTGTATATGCATAGACTCATTTTCGTTGAAGCTTTTTTAAAAAGGATTTCAATGTAAGCATGTTTTTTTTTGGTTTTTTTTGCTTCTACTTCTTTGGATCTTTGCATTCATTTACGAGTTTATTTAGCATATGCCCCGCTTCGTTACACACCTGACCAGCTCCCCTATTCTGTTTGGCTTTCAGCTGTAAATGCGAGTCCTGGCTCCTTGTCCGGGTCTCGGTTTGCAAATAGCAACCGTAAAGTCTGCCGGATACTCTGTCTATCCGTCTGAGAGTTGCTATTGTTGTTGCTTTGTCTCACTTAAGTCAGTTACTAAGTAAATTTTAATGTCATTTTGGTTAGTTTAGCTGTAGCTCATTAATGTATCGGAGTAGGCGAGTAGTGTGCACACTGTGATAGGTTAGTAGGGGTGTTCACGCCCACTGATAAAACTTTGTACATGCTTTAACATAAAGTTTATTAAGCTTGTGCCTTTAATATTCAAAGTTGCTCTACTGAACATTATTATGTCTTAGCTGGCTTCTGTGTTATTTTTTCTTAGATAAAGAAATTATTATTAACAAACTACAATAATAAAAGGGAGCTTGCTTAAGTTAAATTTAGCATACGTTTATTGTTTATGTAAATCTTGAATCAATAAACAATTCCTGAATCGCATAAGTGACAAATTGAGACTATTTAAGCTCTCTCCCAAAAGGGCAATTGCCCATGCATTGATTGCGACCACTTGTCCAATTCAGCATTAGGTGTAGAATTGCACAAAAAAGAGAACAAGTGAAATCAAAACAATAAATGCAGGCAACAAAATGTGACACTTGGCTAACCAAAAAGCAGGCAAACTGAAACTGAAGTTCGTTTTGTGTTGTTTGGCTTTTCCGTTTCTTAACAGTCTTTCCACACAGCCACACAGTTGACCAAATGGCATTCCCAAGTCCATGCCCCATGCCCCAAGAGAGAGGACAACGAGCAAAGCTCTGTTGACCCAGCCGATGGCAAAGCAAAACCAAAACACAAAACACAATACACAACACATAAAACTGTAACCAGTGCCACAGCCACAACAGACAGTCGGCTAAAAACTGGCAACTTTGCAAAATTTTCAGCACATCATACGACAACTTACAGTTTAAAAGTACACAGTGAAAAAAATATATGAAATCTTTAAGAATATAATAAAAAACCAAAGTCTTATTTTTATCATTTCGGTCCGATGTTATTGAAAAATAATCTTGAAATATCTGAGCATAACTTTTTAGATAAACATGGCATAGTTTTCATTTAAAATAATAAAATAATAAAACAATAGAAAATAGTAAAAAGTTTTTTATATAGAATAAAGTAGAAAAAAAATACCAACAATACCAACAATACCAACAATACCAATACCATATGACCACGCCTACCCCGCCCCCAGAAATTAACAAAGTCTGTATCTCCCACACCCCAAATTTCAACCAAATTTAAATTGATGGCAAAACTTGAAAGATTTGATCAAAAATACAATTGCCACGCCGCAAAGAGGCGAAAAAAGAGTATACAGCAGTCGGGTGTATCCGACTGCAACGTTCTTACATGTTTAAATTTGAATTATGCGAAGAAACCAACTTTTATATAATTTTAAAACATTTTGATTTCATTTGTTTACTTTTTCTTTCTGTGTAGAAAAAGTACTCAAAGTAGCAGTTGGTTGCGTATTTGAGCCAAGTGCATGTTGATTAGTGTTTGATTGGGTCGACAATGTGCTAAGCAGACCTCACAGTTTACAGTTTACAATTTGCAGCTCTCAGTAGAGAGATGGACACATACATAAATAATGTTAATTTATGACCAGCTGAGGCATAAAATAATAATTTACAAATAAATGTTATCGAAGGCATAAATTACCCGAATATGTCATGTACATGCTGTAATGGTTGGCAGCTCCAGCAAAGTGTTATAAGGCCAAAAATTAATTTTATTAAAATGGTGTTGCAACAAGCACTGCCGCAACAAGCAAAGACTGATGAACAAAGAGCAAAGGTCAGCACAAAAATATATAAAATCAAATCATATAAAATGATACCAAGCTCAAGAGCAAAAATTTGCTGTGCAAATTAAGAGAGAGAGAGAGAGAGAGAGAGAGAGAGAGGAAGCGATGTTGCAGAAAAACAAAGCACAATTTGAAATGGAAATGAAAATGCATATTGCATATTTTGTGGCTGAACATACAGATACAACGCCTGTCCAATCAGAGTCAAGGGTGGCGGTGTGGGCTGCATGTGGCAAGATGGCATGTGTGGCAAGCTGATGAATAATGTCGCCTGCTTTTATGTGGCAACTTCCTGCCCTGACACTCTGTGGACTTAAGGGGCTGGTCACAGCAATTTCAAATTCTGCCAACAACAAGATGTCGCGATTGCAGCAACAAAAAACTGCAATACATTTCAAATGTTTTTCAATAAAAGTTTTTCCTGCTGCAATTGTTTTTATGCTGACGGCTTCTTGTGTGGCTGTGTATATGTCCTTGTAGTCAAGCTAATGCTTCTTGTGTGCTCGAGTGCTTCTCTGTGCATGTGTGTGTGTTTCTGTGTGTCTGTGTGTCTGTCTGTTCAATTGTTTTCGAGTTGAGGCGCAATTTATCAGCTCTTACAACGCGGCTGCTTACAATGCATTTCCTGCAGCCCAAGTACAAGTAGAACACAAGTACATAATCCTTTTAAATACAGCACAACATCAGGTCCTCGTCCTGCACTCATTTCAAGTGCACGATTGTCTCAACTGTCGTTTAACTTGTACAAAGACTTTTGTTATTTTGCTTAACAAGTTTCCTGGCCAAGTTAACTAGCAACTGTCAGCTGCAACTATATGCGTATAGTATTTGATGTCCTTGCCAATCAGAGCAACTTAATTGGCGCTATCTATTAAAAATTAACATTTAATTAGCCCAAATAAATATCTAGAAATTCGCGCATGAGCCACATGGCCATAAAAAACATTTTACGCTATGAACACAAATAATTTTATGACAAAATTGGCAGGAGCCAACAAAGCAGAACTCTGACAGGACAGCAGCAAGCAGCAAGGCACACAAAACATAAACAACAATGGAGAATGTGACTCAAGAAACAATGATAAATGTGAGAAAATGCGAACGTGGCTGGACAGCTAATAAAAAGCAGTTAAGTGTCAAAAGCGAAGCGAAATAGCGGACATTTAAAAATTGACAATGGCCGTCGAAGCGATAAGTAATTAAAAGACAGTCCTGCAAATGGCAGGAGAGTATGAAGGGAGCACAACGTTGTCAGGAATAGGATATCGCCTGCTAACAAGCAGCCAATGAGCGCCATTTGAGCGGCAAATGAAAACTCATAAAATATGAACGAGGACAGTGCCAAGCCACAAAGTAGAAAAGGATGAAGTTAAGACGTTGGCATGATAATGGGACTGGGACACTACACAGCACATAAAAAGCAGAGCCAAAGGCAGCTTGTGGCAGCAGAGTCCTGCTAAATAAAACATAAAAACTATGTGACAAAATGACACACACGCACGCAAAGACGCAGAGACACAGAGACAACCAGACAGTCCACTAAAAATGTCAGCTAAATAAAAATAATAAAAATAACGACAACAACTAAATGTGACACAAAAAATGCATATAAAAATTGTACTAAACGAGCCAAGACAACAACAACAACAACTAGAACAACAACCGTTAAAAAAGCCAAGCAAATGAAAACTCCAAAAACACTCCGAGCACAGTGTCTTCTTTTCCCAAAAAAATTCTTGATACTTCAAAAAAATGTTGGAAAGAAAAATAACGTCATATTCTCTTGAACCCAAGCCTTTACTTAAGATCAATCGAGAGTTTAAAAACTACTTAGAATTTAAGCTATTTATAAATAAATTGTCCAAGTTAAAAAAGTGTCAAATTTGTGTTTTTATTTTCCAAAATGATCTCTAAAAATAAATTTCAAATTTATGAAAAAAAAAAATCATTTATGTCGTTTTTAAAAATATTTTTTTCACTTTTTCTTCTTTCCTGAAAATTGATCAACTTTGAAAAGCTCTAACAGCAAACAAAAAAATGTAATATAATATAAAATTTTTTTTATTTCAACTCTTGGTCGATTCTAAATTGAAATCAATGAAGCTTGGTGCTCAACGGATTAACTCGAAATTTGATTTTCGGGACGAGTTTTTGGAAAACGAGCCACTGTGCGGCGTTGCTTTACCTGCCCCAAGGCAAGTTTTTCGACAAACTACCAAAGCAGATAGGAACAAGGTACACAGAAACAGAGAGGGGGTTAGTAAGGAGGAGGCACAGAAATAGGTGGTAAACTAGGTGAAAGCCGCACATAACAACGTCGTCGAAAATACAAAATGTAACGCCAAAAAAAATAAGAAAAAATAGTAGATATAGCCATGTGTCCTTATATATGCTTGCTGTGTGTGTGTTTATGGGCTGCCTTTTATGTTCTCTGTGGCCATTTGTAGTTTGTTGCTGCTGCTGCGTCCTTATCAATGTGGTAAGGACTATCTTTAAGACCAGAAAGCCATAAAAGATTATTTTATGAACCTGCAGTTGCAGACCCGCATGCGAATAATGATTTCGAATTTGTTTTCATGGCTTTTAGAAATATATATGTTTGAAATATAATTTGTATTCACATGTTTGCACTTATGAACTGCTTTGTATTTTGATACTCAAACAGACAATACATTTTATAACAACTAAATATTTATTTGTGTTATTTCGCTTAAAAGTGGTTAAAGAAATAAAGCAACTTGAAATTGTTTGAAAACCTTGTCTTATTTCAATGTTCCAGCTTAAGTAAATTTCATTTCTCGGCAAGTTATTTCCTGACACGCTCGAGATGTGAGCAACTTTGTGCTAGGTGTAAACAGCAGACATGAAGAGCACTCTGCTTTTCCCACTCTCAAACTAAAAGGTACAGAAGTGCTATTACAGTTTCCATTTTGTTGCTCTTATTTGACATTTTCATTTGCTTTGCTCAGTCAATATTTGCATGTACAAAGTCGTGCACTTTGTTACTCTCTCTCGCTCTCTTTCTGTCGCCGTTTCAATTTCAATGCGAATAAGGCTAAGGACAAGGATTCATCCTATTCACATTAATGCGTTCAGCCATTGACCTATTTAATCGTAGTTTCCACTTTTATTTGACTTTGCTGTAGGACGCACTGCGTATGAGTAATTTTTAATTGCTGCAATGTTATCATTGTATACCTTTCAATGTCAATTTGATTCCCTCAATGGTTGCCAATAATATTGGCTTATACCCCCATATAAATCGCATATTTTTACAAGCTTCATTTTGTTCAGATTTTCCCAATCATTTTCGCGAAAGCTACCGTCGCGTTGCCAATAAAATGTGCATAAAAATTTCATATTATTTTATTCTTTTTTTTTAAGCAAACACAATACGAAAACACGCACACACTCAATAGAGGCGACAGACCCTCAACTAACAATGGCACCAGCTCTTGGGCAGTGTAACTGAAGAATTTAAAGGGTCGAGCGGCTGTTTAAAGGGCTACAAACAAGTTTTTTGTGTGTGTACAAAATAAATATAAGAGCGTTGAAACGAAAACATTTTTGCAACAATATAAAAACTGCAAACGAAAGTAACAAAAACAGTTGGGACAAGAACTGCAACTCCAACTCCAACTCAAACTCAAACTGGAACTGAAGCTTGTGATACGACCTTTGATGGGGCAGCTCTTGGCTGGCGTTTATTGGCAACAGTGTTGCTATTTGTGTAAACGACTCGTAAAATTTTATATTGTTGCTGTTTTCTTTTTCTCTTTTTTTTTGTTTTTTTTGCTGTGCGACACATGTTGTGCTGTTGTTTTTGTTGGCAGTTTGCTGAGGGGTCAGCGGCAGGCTGAATTAAGTTGCAACTTGCAAGCCAACATTGTTGTTATGAACATTATCAGAGTTTGCATTGCAAAGCTGAATCTGCATGCTTTTGTTGTTGCCACACCTCAGTCTTGGCAATTACTTTATTGTACTTTATTTTCTTGTTGTCAATTTTAGTCAATTTGACAGCTTCTTTGTACTTCAGCTACATTTTAAATTTGCTATTCGCATGACAAACGACATTGCCGCATTATGTAGCTTTCTATAAAAGTTGCATATTGATTACATTTCACTTTCAGCCAACTTGTCAATGTCAATTGAATGAACATGGCACTTTGCAACCACAAAGAAGATTCACATTGGTTGTTGTTCCACTTCCACTTTGCATGGCTTTTCACCATGTGTAACAAGTGTCATTTCATCGAAAATTCATTAGTCACCAGTTAAAAACAGCGCATTTGTATTTTCAACATATACCAAAATTGTTGTATATTCATTTTTTGTATACCCTGCAGCAAAAAGAGCTGAGATTGATAGATAGATAAACGTATCGATCTTAGGAATTGTAAGCATCTGAATTTTAGGTTTAAGAAATATCTCTGGAACTATAAAAATCTATCGATTATGCCAACTTTACTATCAAACAATCATATATTATAGACTTAGATCATTCTATAGCGTATCTCTTCCGTCGAGCAGCCACAATCAGCTCATTCTTGCTTGCTTTTGTATTTTATTATGCGTGATGAAGTGCAGCTGACATGTGAGAATATGCATCTCTCTTGGGAGCATCTATTTGTGGAAAGCGAGGGGGTCTTGTAATTATGAGTGACAGGGTGTCGTAGCGCTTGAAATGAAAAAAGCGCAACTGTCACAAAAAAGAAATAAAAATAATAGCTAGTATTTTTTTTTTCACATACAGTTTAATGTGTTCTTTTTTATATAAAAATTGTTTGTTGGCACTTAAATTAACAATCTTTGGGATCTGTTAAAATGGCCAATTGGTGACATTTTAAAGAATCAATTTGCAAAGGAATTTCGTTGCTGTTGCTATCCAAATAAATGGGCAAATGTTGCCACTGCTCCTGGCAAATATGAGCCAAAGCCAAACAAACCATCTGTCAGCAGAAAGTACACACAGAATAGAAAGTATGCCAACTGGTGACATGTGTGGCAAGGAGAATTAGAAACGGGGGCAGAGGCAGAGACCGAAAATGGTGTTCTAAATCGACATGTGCAACTAACTGTTGGTGCTGTGCCGACTCACAAATTAGAAACAAATTTGTTTAATTCAATAAAACGTTGATTAAATGCAATGCAAGGACTAATGAGAAAACAAGTGAGAAAGCAAATGCAATTGCGAATGTAAATTCAAATATAAATAAACGAAATTATATATGTATATAGTATGCGTTGTAATTAGAGTTGACTAGTTCAGATGAAGGAATTAGTGTAATAGTTTAATTTTTGGCGTGTGACTTATTTATTCCTTTAAAATCTTTCGTGTGATTGTTTAAGTGATCCTACAGTTAAAAAAAAAATAATTCAATTTCAATTTCAATTTAAAACAAGTAAGAACGTTGCAGTCAGGCTCACCCGACTGCGATATACTCTGTTTTCTGTTTACTGGGGCGGGGGTGGGCGTGTCAAAATTTTTTTCTCCAAACTATCGATGAGATCAAAAGTATTCATACTGCAAAATTTGGGGTTTCTAGCTATAAGGGTGTAGGAGATACAGATTTTGCTCATTTGCAGGGGCGGTAGTGGGCGTGGCATTTTTTTTTTTTACAGATCGGTCGAGAATGTCATCAGTAGTCTTCATGCCAAATTTGGTGACTCTAGCTGCAAAACTGCAGAAGAAATAGATTTTTGCGGTTTGTGGGGGAAGGGGTGGGGGTGGGGGGGAAATCTTGACACTTTGTCTGCCTATGGTATATACCAACATGTACACCAAGTTTGGTTGCTCTAGCTTCAAAACTGTGGAAAAAACCTGCGTTCATACGGACAGACGGACAGACGGACAGACGGACGGACAGACGGACAGACGGACAGACGGACATTTCACAAACCCAATATACTCTTTTTTTCCATTTTGGAAAACAGAGTATAAATATATTAAATTCAACATAATCATTTTTTTTAAATTTTTTTGATATACAACCTACCGTTACTATTCATGCAAATTCAATTAACAAAGTATATACAATCGGAAGCAGAAGATCAAAGCGAGCTTGGACAATCTAATCTAACAAGCAAACTAGATCATTGAATATCTAGGATAACGTTCGTTATGTGGGAAGTTCATTTGAACTGATCCTGAACCAAGCGAAACAGCTCTAATTGTTTGCGCTCAGGTACGCAGCACGCAGAGCAGAGCAGAGCGGAGCAGAACAGAGTGCACTGGCAATTGGCGCTTGCAAAATTGTGTTGCATACTTTTGGGACTTGCTTGCAAAATTAATTACTTAAAATATCATGCATTTTTCGGTCGACATTATTTTAATTTCAAACTTCTTGAAGCGTAGCTAAGCTCACATTCTCCAAACCCACGGCATGCATGGATAGTCTGACGCCCGTTTTTGAGGGGTAGGGAGTGATGGGTTGGTGGGGTGATGGGTTGGCAAAACAAAACAACATGAAATGCAACCAAAACAAGAGCTCAAACTTTTAAATTGTTGTTGTTTCTTGCTGTTTTTGGCTGCATTTAATTTTTTGTTTATTTTTTTCTTCTATTGAAGTGTGTGTGTGTGTGTGTGTGTGTGTGTGTGTGTGTGTGTGTGTGTGTGTGTATGTGCGTATCTTTCAGTGTCAAGCTTATCATTGTGACTGTTTGGGGGCAAAGATACACACATTGAAAAATACCACAAAGAAAGTCAAAAATGCTGCGAGTATTTGTATGTGTGCGGATGTGTGCGTATGTGTGCATGTGTATGCATGATAGGGTAGTCTGCCTGACACAACAATTTCCGGCATGGGGTTTTTATATTTTAATAGAAATGAAAGTACGACTTTTTGTGCAGCTTTAATAAACGTATTTTATGTGGCGCCAAAATGTATGCTACAATTTTCATGTTTTTTAATTAAGTGCTTTCAGTTAGCTGTGACCCCGAAGCCATTTTGCATATATGTATGTATGTTTTTGTATATGTAAATTGTGGTGGTTGCGAATAGATAAATATTAATATCGCGATCCACCATTAATGTCAAAGGCCAAGCACAACACATACACACACACACGCACACATTCACTGTACCGAATTTTGGCAAAATCTAATAGGATATTCGTTCACGTACGTTGAGTCAAAAGGCGCGTAATTAAAATTTAATTTGCGAACAAAATTAGACTATGAAATTCCAATAAGGCGGCAGCGAGTGAACAGAAAAACTGAGCGAAAGAGGAGAAGGCAGCACGGTGTGTAAAATCATAAGAAAAATCAAATAAAAGCAAAGTAAATTAGTTAAATTTAATGTGAAAATCCTTTGATTAAACGCAGTCAAGTATGTACTCTTGGCGAGAATGAGCAAGAAAACACAGTGCCAGCCACAGACGGAGAGAAAAGAAGAATTTCCGAGAAGAATTAAGCGTTCTAGTCCCCGAGCTTGAATAAATAACAAGCCCACACGCGTACTCGCTGCTAAAGAAAACAAACACAAGACAAACATGGCGACACATGTCCCCCCCAACTTTCCTCCCCATCGCAGCAGCGTCTCCCTGGCGCACGCCGAAGGACATGCGAGTGTTCCCGGCGGTGCGCCTTTGGCAGGATGGCATAAATTGTCAAAACGAAGACAACGGATTACGCAGCAAGTTTTGTGTGTAATGTGTGCTTCGCGTGCGTTGTTAGGGGCAAAGACACCATTTAGGTATGTGGTTATATTGATAACACTATCGTTAAAGATAGTTCAGATAGATAGTGAACTTTACTAGCACATATTTCTTTTAATAAGCCCAGGGTGTAAACATTTGTAAATGGTTTTCAAATGAAGAATGCAGGCCTGTTCCGAATTCAGTAAATTTTTTAAATTTTTTCTGATTTCCGATCGGAATGGTTTCATTTTCTATTTTTCAAAGCCGTGTTCGAAACTGTGAGCAAGAAGTCTGTCTATTTTTCATAAAGAGTAGGCATTTGCTGAATTGAGACCAGCCACGTTTGATTTCACGTTTTTTATTATAATTTTGTCACGAAATGTGTAACGCATTGAACGAGACGTCTCAGAAAAAAAATTGTATATTCGTGATCAGCATCAACAGCCGAGTCATGTCCGTCTGTCCGTCTGTCTGTTTATATGCGAACTAGTCCCTCAGGTTTAGAGCTATCGTGATAAAACTTGGAACAGATGCTTATTCTTTCTGCAAGCAGTACATATGTCAAAATCGGCCAGATCGGACCACTATAACATATAGCTGCCATAGGAACTATCGGTTGAAAAATAAGTTTTTGTATGAAAAACTGTTTTGTTTTTAAAGATAACTCAACTAAACTCACTATGTCTTAGTTTAAAAATTATCTACATATTGTGGTAAAATTTCAGCGAAATCGAACCACTATATCTTATAGCTGCCGTAGGAACGATCGGTTAAAAAATAAGTTTTCTTATGTAAATCTTTTCTGCAAGGGCTTATATCTTCGCCACGCCGAATATAACATTTCTTCCCTGTTGTAATTTTAGTTTTATATTATATTCGAATAAATTTGAATTTAATTTATACCTTCGATAGTTTTAACCATCGCAACTCTGTCAATAGCATGCCATCTTTAATTCTGACCTTGATGGCAAGCCAAACGGAACAGTTAACTCTCCAGCTGAAACCAAACTGTTTGCGGCCTTAAGAGCTAGACAAGTCAGCTGGCAGCGGCTGTTGTTGTTGCTGTTGGCAGTGGACAGTTCAGTATACCGCACTGTGCACCGCCCACCTGCGGCAAGCAGCTCAATTTATTTATACGAGTACGCATTTAAAACTGATTTATGTGTGGCAAAAGGCGACAGCTCTGGGAACTCTATTCCCGCCCTATGCGAGCAGCCGCGTGAGATGCATCTTTAATTTTAGCAACATCCATAAGCTTGTTCCGGGCAACGCCCCAGCGTTTACCGCAAATGCGTCTTCAATGAATTTCTCACTTGCTCAGAGAGCTTACAGTTAAGAGTTTAGAGTTTGAGAGCTTGGCAAAAGGCATCAGCTGGCCAAGGCACGATTTGCCTTAAATCTTAACGCATTTCCACAACTACTAAAATGGCTTAAACATGCACTTACTGCCAAGGCGTACAACACACTCTTAAATCAGTTTGAGCGCAATAAAATGTTGTTTGCAAGGAAACGTTGCCTTCTTTCATACAGGCTGCCAGGCAACCGAGCGAGAAGCCTTCACACACACTCTGTGAATCTCTTATCGCATTAACAATTTCCTACTAATTTTGGCAGCCAACACAACCATACCCACATACACTAACAAACACACACACATACACACGCTTGCCATGAAGTAGGAAATATAATTAAATTGCGTGCAAAACTAACGGAGGCTGCTTCACAGAGTCGCATCCTCTCTGCGTCTTCACATCCGGTTTCGGACGGATCTGTATAAGCTCTTGGGCAGACGTTGAAGCAATCTTATATGTAATAACATATAATTTCATTAAAAAGGAGACGATAACTAACACACCTTTTACTTAAGCTGGCAACATATCGTTGTCATTTTCGATACTATCGTTAATAAAGTAATTCAAACCGGAAACACGTAATTTCCAAAAAAAGGTCTTGAATTGAATATAAGTTCAACTAATGTGATAGAAATATAATCGATATTGAAATAAATTTGTTTTTGTTTTGCTTAATTATTTCTGTTTATTAAAACAGATAGTTTAGTTATTGTTGATTTTATATTATTTTACTAATATTATTATTACAATCGATAGCTATAACACTCTTGACGTTTTGCCAGCGCAAGACATAAGAAACAACAAACAAAAACAACAACATCATCAGAAATAAACCAGGAAACGAGGCATAAAAATCCAACTGAAGCCAAATAATTTTCACTTGTATTTAAGTAATTATGCAGGCAACTCCCTAAGCAGCGAAAAAGAAAAAACAACCACAACAGATTTATGTATGTATGCATGTGTACGTATGTATGTGTAAGTGTGTGTGTGAGTGTGTGTGTGTGAGTGTGTGTGTGTGTGTGTGTTTGTCTACAGCTGTGTGCAAAATACCAAAAAGTAAGCTGCACGCAGAGCAATCAAATGTACGTTAAAGTACTTATACCCAAAATATGTGGGGCAGGCAATGTGATATCTTTTTATATTTATTTCTTTTTTATATTCCAGTATTATATACATACATGCTTTTATTCATTGTTGTCACAATCAGCTTTCAGAGTATTACAAAGCACCTAAGCTGCTTTGAAAGGATCTTTAAGGCAGCATAGGGTACGCACTTGAAAGTAAATCAGAGTGAGGCATTTTGATGATTTTTGCTTTCATCGAGCTAAAGGCTTGTACTTTAATAGGTCACCGAAAGGATGGATATACATTTTCTATCCAAAACTTGCTAGACAGTCGCAAATAACTTATTTCTTTTTACCTGTCCAACCCATATCCACAACAAAGTTAACACAAAGCAGTCTTAATGGTTCTTTATCAAGAGTTATGAAGATATCACGATAAGCATCGCATAAACGGAATAGGCGCGTCTATTCTACAGCAATGTGACAATTGACGATTGACAATAAATGAGTTTTAAAAGGCCAACGCTTAACGTGTGCACTCCATCAACATAAATCACACATACGTCACGTTAAACACGCTCAAAGTCCAAATGACGGGCATTTACGAACGCCCAATGGCAGACATGGCCATAAATTAATTAAACCTGCCACACAAAGGCTTTCCAAGGCTGTCAAACTGAGAATCGGGACTCGTGTAAGCTGCAATTAAACTGTAAACGCGAAAAGTGAACATTGGCAAGCAACAGCAACAAGGGCAACAACGCCAACAGAAACAGGAACAGAAACAGAAACAGCAAATTACAACCATTTACAATTAATTTCAACAACACTTTTGCCATGCAAATTGCGTGCTATGGCTCATAATTTCGAACGGTCACACCACCACCACGAGTTCCAGACAGAAAACCACTCACACACACACATACACACAAAAATAGAGTGGGTGAAAGTCAAAGTTGGCTGTTAAAAAGGCCAACGTGCAAACACTCAATTAGCATATCAATAAATCAAGAAAAAGTGTTGCCTGACTACAGGCAGCTCCACCCTTTGCGGCAACACCCCCTGCTGGTAATCAAAATTTAGTTAACAACGTCAAACAATTTATTAACTTGGCTACAGCTCGAGCTCCTTCGCCACTTGACTGCTCAATGGGTGACTCTGACCTTGGGTTCTATGGGCCAACGTTGCGTATACGTGTTGTTTGCGTGCCAACATTATTAATCAGCGTCATCGATGTTGTCCTGCTGGCCTTGGAATTGCACTTGTACCTAGCGGACGACCTAGCCAGGGACCTTTGTTGTTTTCTTTGATTGCAGCTACCATAAATTAGAACGCATCTCCAAATTGAATAGTTTCATTTATTTTGAGGCTGCTGCTGCTGCCAATTAAAATGTTTTTTTTTCCAAATATTTTGGCCAGACAGGCACTCAAATGGAAATTCTGCGTACGCTAATTGGCCACGGCTGATGATTTAATTTATTTTAATTGACTAAAGTAATGAAAAGTGTGAGCAGCATCCATGAAATGATTGTCATTTGATTCCATGTCTAATTAATTTAATTAAACGTTGACAAACTCCAAATTGTTGTCTCACTCAGTGACAACGCGTTGACAATGCAGCAATCAGTTTGCACAACGTGTCTAACAATCGTGAGTAGTATCAAATTTTATATACAACTCTGTTCTGAATTTCACTTTCGAATCAATCAAATCTGTAACACACGCACTTGCAGGATGGAGTACAAATTACATGAACTTGCCAGAAACATGAGCATTTAGTTTTAGCGTCTTCCAAAAAGTATGCTACATAGTTGTCTGTGAATTTAATTGTACAGTAAAAATCGGAAAAGGATTGATAGAGATGGGAAAATGTCAATATGCTATATCATTTTTGAGATATTTCGACATTTCTGGAAAAAATATTCAAAGTAATTTTAAATTAAACTTATATTAAAAATGTGACACAATTAATGTAATTTAAGGAATAAAAAAGAAATTGCAAATAAATAAATATGTAAATAGATATAGTAATTTAATGAAGTCTACCTTAGAATCGATTCCACATGAATAAACAAACTTTTTGGAACAGGATGTATTTAAAAACTTAAGTTAAATTTGTTTTCAAGATCGTGCAATTTGAAATTCAAAACTGTATAAATATTGATATTTAACTGGTTTAAAAGAATAAATCAAACTTTTTCCATAAAGATTCAACTGTTACTCTGTGCGTTTGTGTTTGGGGAGCAAAGCTGCAAGGATATGAAATTGAATGCTACAGTAAGCAAAAGTATATGTGTCTTGTGTTGCCTAATGTCAGACTATTAATACGTGAATTCATTGACAGCGTCTAGCCGCCAGCTGTTGTCAGCTGACGCGTCCCAGTTTGGATAAGGGCAATGCAGATTGTCGTGCCACACTGAAGTTGCCGCGAAATCGAAGTTTTACTTTTGCCGAGCTTTATACCATCAATATGGTAAGCTGTAAGTGACACATTATGGCATCATCTTATAGAAACATTTCGATATTTGCAGTGCATAGAAGAGTGCAACTATATAGACTCTGGTTACATTGATGTGGATCCACCCTTTCGCCTGGACATGGGCATTGTCAAGCATAACTTGGTGCACATATTGCCAAAGCCACAAAAAGAAGCACTTGATTTTATGCTGGATGCCTATGCCAAGTGTGAAAGCTTTCGTGAGTTGTCATTGAACTAGTTGAAAGGATATTGTGAAAGGCATTGCCTACTTGCTACTTTGCAGGCGGACAGCACGCAGCGCGGTTTACGCTGCATCTGCCGGATATTGAATTTATCGAGGAGAAGTGCAATCCCTTCGCACTTCATCTGACCATCTGTGTGCGCATCCATGCGATGCAAAAGTGCCCCCAAGTGTTCTATGTGAACAGCACGGAATGTGAAATGGCCAGAAACTATTTTACGCAGTGCGTGGGTGACATTGAAACGAATCTTGCCTAGGAAATGCACCTCATAGAGTTGCAAAAGGCATTCCCAAGAGAAAGTGGGGATAAGGCAAAAGGCTATACGTGTAAATGAAATGTCTAAAAGTTCATAAAGTTCTGCTCGCATACGATATAAATTTCGTTGCACTGCTGCAAAAAACAGCACACAAAATAAAAGAAAAAGTCATAAAAGTCATAGATGAAATATGGCAATTTGACTTTGCTCAGTATGTGTATCTTTTTCTATTTGTATGTATGTGAGTATGTGCGTATCTGTGTGACTGCAATGTCAAAACTGCAAATTGAATCACACTTTCTACACACACCGACACTAACTCCTTACTCACACACTTACATTTCCACACACACCTACTCACACACATGTTCTCATGTCAATGTCCGCTGCTGACTTTGCATAACTTCGCCTGCTCCTTCAAACTTCCAAGCGTTTTGGCACTTTTTAATACCCTTTCCTGTATCAATATCATTTTTCAAATAATTGTGTAACGCATAGAAAATGTCTGCTTATCCTTAACAAATACAAACCCTATATGGTAGAGCTTTCATATAAGCAATTCGCCAATAATTCAGTTGTTTGAAAAGCTTTTTTTATTTTTCGAGGTTTCTTGAACAAATTCTAAGTTTTAAGATGTTCCAAGGAAATTTGATAAAAATCCTATAAGCAAATTTGGTCAAAATCGAACAATCATAGCAAGAATAGGTCGAGAATTGAGTTTTCGTATGAAAATCTACATTATTTTGTTAGGGTTGCAAATTTATTAGATTCTCAGCAAGCGTATTAAAGCTTTGGCAACCAGAAAATACTTTGTTTTTTTTAAGTTTTTCTATATGTATACATGGTTTTTTTTGGGCTTCATCTCTCTGGCCGAGTCAGCAGTAAAAGTTGCACACGCGTCTGTCCGTATTGGTGACTGGTGTCGGTATCCTGTATCTGTGTCTGTGTCTGTGCCTGCGCATGTGTGTGCATGTGTGTCACAGGATGTGTTATGCAACTGAAACAAAGGCAAATTTATGTGTTAGTCCACTGACTTTCAGCGCCTGCCAACAGTCAGCCAGTCAGGCTGCTAGACAAACCGAGTCATCTTTCAGAGCCTGCAGCGTCAGGTTAAATGGAATTTATGTCCTTTAAGGCATCGAGCGCTGCTCGGCGCTTATCTGCTTCTGTTTGTGCTGTTCCTCAGAACAATTACCACATTACTAGATTTTGCTTTTGAGAACTTTCTTCTGCTAACTTCAATGTCTTCTTTGCTTTTAGTTTGCATTTCTGTGATTTGCATTTGCAGCCCCTGGCTGACAATCAAAGGGATTTTGCATTTTTCTTTAATTACGCCCTCGAGTCAAATTAAAAGCAAATGATAGCATGTTGCCTACACACACTCAAACAGATAGCCAGGCCTTGGACATAGGAACTTGAGTTTTTGCCCAGACAGGCAATTTGTATTGCCTCTGCCATTTGCAGCATTCCAAGCTTTACAGTTTTACTGACATTCAGGTTTACTTAGCCAAATCAAAGTGCTGTTAGCCAGCTTTCAAGAAAATTGTTTCCCGTTAGTCAAAACAGACCTAAGATTTATCTTCCTGTGTAGCTTCTACTTAAATACACTGTTGAGTGCCAAATGGCCAAAGGATACGGCTCAAAGGCTGTCAATTTCGACAGAGATGTCTTTAACTATCGATAACATCTAGTTGTTTTGAATTCTTTAAAACTATCAGCTTCTGACTTCCAAAGTCTGCAGAACTAGACTCCTCCCAGCCGATTCCTATTCTTCCCTTGTCAACGCACAGATTCTGATATGAGGCAAATAAAAGGCGTCGAGTGCTCGTAATTAAAATAAAAAAAAACACTAGAAACGAATTAAAATACTTGATGCTGTGCTTTGCCAGCAGGCATTTAGTTGGTGTGCACGTGTGTCTGGCTGGATGTGCTGCATGTTGCAAGCAGGGCCCTTGGGGCAAGGAAGCTGCATAATTCATGCAACCACTGCCAACAATAACAAGCTATGGGCACAGGAGAAGAAAAGAGGGCGGCAAGAGACATTGCTGGTTGGTTGGGGTATGCAATCAAAATTATTATAATTGCGACGCGTTCGCCATTGTGCGACAACAATGACTTCCGCTTCCGTGCTGAAATTTGCTTGTCTCTGTCTCTGTCTTTCTGTCTGTTGTCCTGCTCGTCCTGCTTGTTATGCGTTGTTATTGCCGCTGCATTGTTGTAATTGTTGTTGCATGTGCGATGCCTGCATCTGCATTGTTTTTAGGCAACTCGTCCAACAATGCACTCGCTGGAACGCGGGGCGGCATGGAGAGGGGTCGGGGCAGACTTGACGCGACACATTAGGTGCCTGCAAAAGACGCGCGACAAAAGTGAACAACGCCTGGGGTAAGGTTGGGCCGAGAACGACTAACGTGCTTAAGTGCTCAAAGCGCTACAGAAGATGTGTGTGTGTATCTGTGCTTGTGAGCAATGGCTGAGTATAACTCTTATTTTACTTTGAACATATGCAGACACAAACGCTGCCTTTGCAATTAAAAGCAGCCAACAAAATTTTGATTAGCTGAACTTTGACATCAAACAATGTGACATAAATGACATAACCTTTCGAGCAGCTTGATAACCTGCTTATCTAGGCACACGCCCAAATGCAATCAATCAAGCACACGCCCAAATTTGAACCAAAAATTGAAAGCAACAGGAAATCCGAGACATTAACCTCTCATGACATAATTCCAGTTGTATTACACGAAATATTTGCCTTTGCTAAGCGTATGCTATAAGTATTATTATGTTTATCACCCTCATAACTTTGTCTAAGTGCATTAATTTGAGCAAAGTGTTGGCAGCCTCTTAAACTATTGACTAAATTGTCAAAATTGTATACTAATTTGCCAACTTCTGTCTTTGCGGCGCACAGTGGCTCGTTTTCCAAGAAACTTGTAACGAAAATCAAATTAAGAGTTGTTCGGTTGGGCAAAAAGCTTGATTGACTTCAATTAAGAATTGTTCAACAAATAAATGCCATATTCATAATAAAAAAAAATTATTTTTTTATAGCTTAGATTAGAGTTGTTAAATTTTGTAGGAAAAAAATAGAGTGAAAAATACTTTAAATAATAGTTAAATGCACGTTTCTTAAGTGATTTCTTATTTGAAATTAAATATTTATTTTTAGAATTATTTTGGAAAAACTTTTAAACTTTACGTTAAACTCAACGCAACAAAAGCCATAAAATGCAAGTCAATTTGACTTCAAAATAAATTTATTTACATATTCATAAAAATAAGCAAAAATAAAACACCATTGCCACAATAATTGAGAAAATTAATCCATGCCATAAAAACAGGTCTGGTGGTAGTTCAATTCACAGTCATGATAAAAATATATATACTTTTTTAAAATTTTTAACTATTTGTTACAAATTTGTCGATCAAAATCATTCAATTTATGTTAAAAAAAAAGACAAAGTTTGCGTTTGACCGTTAGTTAATGGGCTTTTCTGTGCCACGCCTACTCTTTTCTTCTTTTCAACATTTTTTAAATTATCAGAAAAATTTCAGGAATTGAAGAGTTAAAATTTTTGGAACGGGTTTGGGGAAAACGAGACACTGTACGGCGCCTCTGTGAGTTTACTCATAGAATGTTTATGCTCTAAGTATAGTTTAATAAAGTACAATTTAATCTCTTTAATTAATAAGCAACAAAGTTGTTAGCTAACCAAGCATGAACAGCATGTTCTATCAAATTGACTGCTATTGTTTGTAGTTTATAGATTGTAGTTGCATGTTGTTGGAGTTTCTGAATAGCAGCGCTGATTATTGCAATGAAGCGTGACATGGCTCATCATTTGTGCTTTATTATTATTATTATTGTGTCTGCCTCTATGCCTCTATCTCTTTATTCATAATACAATTGGCTTGTTTGTGACCTGCAGTCCCACAAATCTCAACTTGCCACAAACTTGTGGCAAGTGCTAAGGCGCATGGGATAATTGTTACATCAGATATCAGACGTTTATGCCCAAGCCAGGCAGATCTGATAAACTCGTGTTTACATATATTTTCATTAATTGTTATTACGCTTATCTGTCGCACAACCTTTGTACCTTATACCCTTGTTAAGATTGAGCATTATTATTTTCTACTAACATTTGTAACGCATTTTGAATATTATTAATGAGGATGGTACTCTGAATGAGTAGAGCCATATTTGTCTGAAAACAAATCTATCAAATTTTATCTGTTATGTTAATATTTGGATAATATTCAGATATTGTTAATATTACGTAATAAAAAAATGGACGAGCTAGTTCTAGAATTATCATGCTAGAAAGCGGTTTATTTTTCAAATTCTAAGAATTACGATCTAAGTATACTAAGTATACGATCTTTAAAAAAACGTCCTTATGACAAGAGTTTTGTATTGTTTTGTACTTGGTAAAATTCCCTGATTTTTGTTTTTAGAATGTCCATTAGGGTATTAAGTGTTCGGCACCCCAAAGAAAGTTTTTCTCGCTTGTTTTCGTTGGCATTTTAGCTATGCTCTATCGTTGTTGGCATTTTTAATTGTTACGCATACGCCAGGTAAAGCGTGGCATAGCCAAGCCCCATTGCATATTAATGTCAACATGTTGCCTATGTGCATGTAGGTCTATGTGTAGGTCTATGTGAATATGTGTGTGTGTGTGTTTTTGTGTGTGGGATTAGCTCGCACACTTTTAGCTATTTTTCGAGCTTGCGTGCCTTTGACACTGGCTTTTCGCCTCGATCCAATCGCCATCCAATTTCGCTTGGTGTCGGATTTTCACTGATTAAATATGCGCACATATTTCATATGTTGCCTTTGCCCCTTTATGACGCATTGCCTGCTGTGGCATGTTGACTGTTGACTGTTTCATAGCTTAAGAGTCGGGCATTTTTAAAAGCTGACTGCAAGCTGCTGACTTTTGCAAATCGAAGTGCGTGAGTTTGCCATAATATTTGTAGTAAATAAAAGTTTGCTTAACTCAAGTGGCACAGCAGGCAGGCCAAGTAGAAAGGTGGGGGGGCCTGTGAAATAAAATAAATAAAATTACATATAAAACAGAGCAGAGAAGCATTAATCCAAAGTGGCCACTTGACAGGCATATGAATTCAGCCCACATACACACACAAGTGCGATACTCATGCAGAAATATAACAATACCAGAGTACAATACAATAAATCAACGAGCACTGTTCCCTGTTACAAATAAATGCATAAATTTCAAGTGCCAAGCAACAACAATAAGAAGAAAAACCACTACAAGTAAAATAATGGGGAGGTGTGACCGTTCCAGACCATTTCGTGAGTGAGTCAATGAGCTATGAAAATATGAAAAATAAGTGTGACCAAGTCGACAGATGTGGGACAAAGAGAAAGTGAAACAATGCTTTGTGACAGTGTCAATTAACAAATCACTTTTACGCAAACAATACTTACTGAGTCGTTTAGATAATACCCTATATTCACTGCACACTGGACAACACATTCTTTAATGGGAATGTGTAACGATATAAAGCTATATGTTTTTATCAAATACATTCCTGAACCGACATAGCTTGCATAAGAAATAGCTAATGACACATAGAATTTGAGTTAATTTTGATTTTTATCTTGATCCGTCATGATATAGCTTGTAATATCTTGCCATATATCGATATAATCTAATCTATCTATGGTGTTTCGGAATCTCATGACTCATGGAATTTAAGTTCATTTCGACGATACATCGATTTTCGACATGATTATGCTTCTAATATCTCTCCGTCTTATTATATGATATGATCTTTTTACAATATGGTTTACCAGAACTTTTCGTATGACTCATAGAAATTGTATATCAAATATAGTCATATATCGCTTCTATACTAATATGATCAGAAATATGTGTCGAAACTTTTCTCATGACTCGTAGAATTTGTGTTTTTACTCCCTGTTCCCATTAAAAATGGGAAAAAAGGAGTTATAAAGTACTGCAAATGTGTGTAACAGGCAGAAGGAGACATTTCCGACTATATAAACCATATATATTCTTGAGCAGGATCAATAGCCAAGACGAACTAGCCATGTCCGTCTGTCTGTCCGTCTGTCCGTCTGTCTGCCTGTCTGTCCGTCTGTCCGTCTGTCCGTCCGTATGAACGCGTCGATCTCAAATCGCAAAAGACTCCCACAGCCACAATTTTAAAGATAAAGCTTTAATTTTTGGTACACATGTATGTTTAATCAATGTCTTTCGGATGTGTAAATTTCAACACGATCGGATAAATAACACCAAAGTTATGGAAAAACTTATTTCCACTGTCTCAGCAGGCAGAAACAACAGTTTGACAAGCACTGTGCAAGTTGAGTACACTGCTTGCTTGTGTTGCCGCTGAACTGCTTGAAATGCAAGTTGGGAGCAGGGAGTCTCGTAGTCGGGCACACTCGACTAGAGTATTATTACTTGTTTTTCAGTATTTCTCCAAAAATCATATATTTTAAGTATTATATATTTTTTCCACTCCAATTTAGGTTTAAAATTAATATCAGCCAGGTTTTAAATCGATTCCAATATTTATAAAATAATCTAGTTTGGAACTTTGTATTTTCCTTAAATGTTTACATGTTTAAATGTTTTATTTTATTTTATTATTATTTTTTACTGTGTAGTACCAAAAAGTCTGGTAATCATAAAAAGACATTTCCAAAACCAAGCATACTCTTTAGCTTTTTTTTGGGGAACAGAGTATGAGAAGGTGTCACACGTGATTGCTTTTAGACCCGACCTTAACCCAACTTCAACCAGAAACGCAGCACAATCTGAAGACAATCGCTGCCATTGTGTGAAGTTGCCTCAAGTTGGCCAGTCCTTGCTTTAAGCGTGAGTATGCTTGCAAGTGTCTGGCGTTAATAAATCTGCTTAAGGCACATTACGTATACGCACTATTGACACAAGCACTTCAGACTTTGATGCGAACAACTTAATGTGGGCCATAATAGCAGGCAAAGCAAGCGTGAGAAGCTGAGCTTATGAAATAATAACAACACACATCGATTTAGCATTACAATAGAAGGATGGGTAGATATCAGCAGCAGAGGAGAGTGGGAGAGGAGAGGGAAGTAAAGAAAGGGGCCGAAGGTCTGGCTTGGAGTTGGAATTGGTGCGCAGAAATCTGTTGAATATCAAATAACAATCACTTGGTAAAGCTAAATATATCATTATGCTTAAGTAGGTGGCTGGATAACTGGCTGAAGGTTTCTACCTACAACGACAGCACCACAAGGATAACGAAAGGATCCCATTTTAGCTTAACACACACATTAAACATACGCACACACGCACACCCAGCTTTCTTAAAAGGAACCCAAAGCTGTATGTCAGACTTGGGTTCCTAAACGTTTTGCGCGTTTGCTTTGCTGATGTTCCA
Source organism: Hirtodrosophila cameraria (assembly GCA_949708635.1). Lineage (NCBI taxonomy): Eukaryota > Metazoa > Arthropoda > Insecta > Diptera > Drosophilidae > Hirtodrosophila > Hirtodrosophila cameraria. Next base: position 54,668,629 of record OX453089.1, read on the forward strand.
TGTTGCTGTCGCAGTTGTTGTTGCTTTTGTTGTTACTGTTATTGTTGTTGCTGTTAGTGTTTCTTTTGTTGTTTGGGTGTGTCTGGCTCGCCTTTTTTGTGTACAGCAAACGAGTATTCCCTGTTATAATCCCCATGGCTTGCATGTTTGCTTAGCACCTACTGAGAATGTAGGGTGTTTGCTGTGGGTTGTGGTGGCTTAAGGACGAAGGACGTATAAGCTGCGAAAAAATTGGGGTAGAGCATCTGCTTCTGCTGCTGCTGCTGCTATTGCTGTTGCTGCTCTGCGCATTTACTATGTTATAAATTTGAAAATTTACAAATCATCGTCCATATTTGATTTGCATAGAATACTTTACATACCTTATCTGCCAATACATCTTGTGTGTATCCTGTGTGCCTGAGGATTTGCAGCTGTGTTTGAGCTCGTTTGTATTTCGTAGAATCGCAGAAGAGATTCGCAAATTGCTTTCATTGATTTCGACAAAGGTGGCTCTCAAACGTGGAAATAGGTGTTGGGCACAGGCCAAGGACAGAGCGGGGCTTGAAAGTGGCAATTCAACATGGGAATTGCCTTAAATTGTCTAGTTCCACGAGTGCCACAGCTGGTTGCCCTGAAGCACACTGCGTTTGAGTAACGTCCGCTCAAGCTGAAGCTTTTTTTTTCATATAGCTGACCCATGACACTGACCGGTGCTGTGTTGCAGTTGACCCGTTTTCAGCAGCCAGGACACTTGATGCAATGCCATTTGTTCTGCTGTTTGCTGCTGTTGCTGCTGTTTGCGGCTGTGCCGCGAACGTCTACGTGAAATTATTACGCTGCCATGCATCATCTAAAGTAAACAGCAGCAGCACTAGACGCAGCTGCAGCAGCGCCCAAATGTGCGTCTGACATGTTGAAGAGCGTAGCAAGTTTTGAGCCAAATAGCGCACAGTAGGGGAACGCAAAGTTGTATTTAAAGGGGAGCACCAAAGTATTTAAGCTCTAAACAATTGAAAATAAATAACAAAAATAAAAAACGAAAAACGTACAGGAAAGCTAGGACTCATTGACGGACATGCTACTAGAGTAATTGTTATCCTTGTTGGCTGTGCGCAGGCACGTCGCGTACTCGAAACGTGGAGCGCCGAACTGGGCGCGGACTAAGCGCACGAAACGAGAACACTACAAAGGCACAGAACGCCACTTGAGCGTGGAGGCAACACAAGCAACAACTACAGTAGCAGCTGCAACAACAACAGAAAGCTGTAAGCAGCACTCAGCGGCACGCACTTGAAACCAGCTATAGGACGAGCTTGAGGATGCGGCAAGGCAGCCAGCTAAAACTGCAATCGCAGCTGTAGTTCTAGTTGTAGCTGTGCTGCTCTTCCGGTTTCCCTTCTTGTTCAACCCACAGTGGGCCGAAAGCGCTGATCTAGCGCATCTTAAGTAATTAAATTTCTTAAGTTGAAATTTGTTCCAGTTTTTGTTCTCTTTATATTACTTATACTTGTTCGAGCATATCGGGTTTGTGTAACATTGTTATTTTTATTTGCTCCAATATCAAAAGTGTATTTCAAACAATAATGTTGTAGCAAAGAATTATTTTATGGGTATTTCTACCAAATGTCAAAGTCATTATTAGTACATATAACTTCTGAATTAGATGCTTTATTCGAAGTAAATTGTTAGAAATTTATGAAATCTAAGAATTTACAATCCACGTCAATAACTATCATATTACAATTTTGTCACGAAATGTGTAACGCATCGAAGGAGAGGTCTCAGAAAAAAAAATGTATATTCGTGATCAGCATCAACAGCCGAGTCATGTCCGTCTGTCCGTCTGTCTGTTTATATGCGAACTAGTCCCTCAACTGTGAAACTTGGCACAGAGGGTTATTCTTTCTGCAAGCAGTACATATGTCAGGATCGGCCAAATTGGACCAATGTAACGTATAGCTGCCATAGGAACGATGGACTGAAAAATAAGTTTTTGTATGAACAATTTTTGTTGTTCTCAAAATAACCCAACCAAACTCACTTTGTTTAAGTTTTAGCTCTTTTCACACATGTTGACAAAATTTCATCGCAATTGGCCTTCCATATCTTATAGCTGCTATAGAAACGATCGGTTGAAAAATAAGTTTTCTGATGCAAATCTTTTCTGCAAGCGTATGAATCTTCGTCACAAAATTTTTCACAACATTTTTCAGTATTTCGCATCAATCTTTCGCTGGAATCTGAATTCTATTTTGGACTGCCTTGGTTTTTTCTCGAAAACGAATAGTTGCCCAAAATCGACCTTATCAAGGGCTTATCAAAAATTACTTTAAAATGTAAAAAAAAATTTTTGAAATCCGTCTTACTTAGAACTTTTTACCACTTGTAAGATATACGATTGTCCCGTTCGACATCAGAGAATTGCCCGTATGCTATATGTAAGCCCGCAACAGTACCATTTAAATTTTTTTCACATTCCTTAAAATATACACTTTCACTCCAATTAATTTTCACTAAAAGGTGCTTTTGAACCACTGTGTAGCGGTTTGTTTGATTTTTTTTTTTTTTTGGGAGCAACCGCATCTGGCGCTTTCTTTTATACCATGGCACTGAAAATTTTTGTGAGTTTGCATTTCGTTGGGATTTATTTATTTTTAATATTTTTATTTGCCGCATGCAAATAGGCATTTGCCGCTTTTGTTGTTTCCATTGCTTTATTTACTCGCATTTGTCTGCGACTTCTACCAAGCAAATCTTTACATTACAATGCGTTTCAATTAAGTAACGCCATGTCTTGCTCCGCTCTTGAGAGCAGCAATCTTTTAGATAAGCGTATCCCCTTAAGAAACAACAAATTATTTTTTAGCATATATTTTCTTAAGTACTTTTATATAAAAAACAAGTGTAACAACGCAGGCTTTTACATTCTAAGACAAGAAAGAAAATTGTTTTCATTTAAAAGTCGGTTGTTTCATGTGTCCTTTAAATGTATACAAATCTTAAAGATATTCTGATAAAAACAAGAATGCTCTAGTCGAGTGTGCCCGACTACGAGACCCAACTTGCATTTCAAGCAGTTCAGCGGCAATACAAGCAAGCAGCGCACTTAACTTGTCCAGTACATGTCAAAATGTTACTTCTGCCTGCTGAGACGGAGGTAATAGATTCTTCACTAACTTTGGTGGTATTTATCCGATCGTAATGAAATTTACGCTTTCAATCAACGTTGATTAAACATACCAAAAATCAAAGCTTTATCTTTAAAATTTTGGCTGCGGGAGTTTTTTTCCATTTGCGGGGGTGCGGGGGGCTGTATCCGAAATTTGAAATAAACTTGATCTGCGTATGATATGCAGGAACCTACATGCCAAGTTTGGAGTCTATATACTCTATAGACTACAGACGGACAGACAGACGGACATGGCTAGATCGATTTGGCTGCTGATGCTGATAGAGAGAAGAATATATGTATAACGTTTATATATTCGGAAATGCCTGTTCTGCCTGTTACATACATTTGCAGTACTTTATAACTTCCTTTTCCCAATTTTTAATGGGAACATTAAAACATTAAAACATATTAAAAATGCATTCAATATAAGTAGTGTAATGAAATTTCAATTTCGGATACCTTAACCAACTAATTAAAGAAACAAAATAGTTTTAGCTTACGTCTTGCTCAATTGCAAAAATTCAGAACCGTTAATCTTGTACCAATAACAGTCCTTGCACAGTGGGTAATACATACAACTATAAAATCATAAATTGTCGAAGCAGCTACTTTCGGTAAGCTGAAAATGATATAAATCAAAATGCAGAACTGCATTTGCAACAAAAAGCCAGCAACGTATTTGGCTGAAATGCCAATTTGAAAGGCTGTAAACCAATATGACCGCGAAAATGCAACGGATTCGAAACCTACATCAATGGCCAATGGCCAGAATCGAATGAAGGCCGCAGCATAATTGA